>OX418225.1:23501284-23931897 GCA_948455865.1 Conomelus anceps | reverse complement strand
GATGCATTTCACTTCTGAAAAGAAGCTTCGTCAGCCTGGCGAACGAAGCTTCTTTTCAGAAGTGAAATGCTTCCCTCAAGCATCTCCAATATAAGTGAGTAAAACAATATATAAAAGTGAAATGTGTTCTGAGACACTTGGACTCCATCCAAAACTTATAAAAATGATAGAGCTCACCCTGACGAATACAACATCTAAGATCAAATTCAGAGGAGAACTGTCCGAATCGTTTGTAGTAAAAACAGGTTTGAGGCAAGGAGATGGCCTGTCACCACTGTTGTTCAATTGTGCCTTGGAATATATAATGAGAGAATGGTATAAGAGTAATCCGAAAAATATCAAAGTTGGAACTTCTAGAGACAATATAAATTTAAACTGCTTGGGATTTGCTGATGACCTGGCACTGCTGGCTAACAATATTCAAGAAACCAAGAAACAAATAATTACACTACAGAATATTTCTCAGAAGATTGGTCTTAGAATATCTTTTGAAAAAACGGAACTCATGCTAACTGATCCACCTCTCGCAAAGAAAATCCGTATAGGAGATCAAGAAATAAAAATTGTGGACAGTTTCAAATATCTAGGTGAAATCATAACGTACAATCTCAATGAGAAACAAGCATGGGACAGTAGAATAAATAAGTTGAGAAGAGCACAGTATGCCACAAAGAACACTTACAACAAGAAATCACTATCAATAGCCACAAAATTGAAACATTACAAGACAGTTACTCAACCGTTAATAACTTACGCAAGTGAAACCATCTTTAAAACTACTAATACCATCGCAATAGACAAATTACTAAAAACTGAAAGAAGAATCATCAGAACCTGTATCAACAAAAACTATCAAGAAAATGGACACTGGAGATTAGCTTCCAACGAAACTGTATACAAAGAAATTGAACCTGTCACAAGTACAATGAAGAAAAAGCGAATATCTTTCTTCGGTCACTTGATTAGAGCTTCTGAGGACAGACTAAGCAGAAGAATTATTGAAAAGCTGTGGAAAAGTAAAACAAATATAAAATGGATTGAAGAACTCAAGGAGGATATGAGAGAGTTGCGCATAACATTCGATGATTTGAAGGACAAGCCAGACAACATCAGAATCCTGAAGGACAAACAGACCAGACTGCAGATCAAAGTCGGACATAGGATGGGAAGAGTGATTTCGGACAAGGAAAGTAAATTGATTTCTGAGCGGATGAAGAGATATTGGGCTGAGAGAAGACAGAGGAAAGCCAGAAGATACTGACTACAGTGGTCTAATGAAGGCCATAAAACTATAATAATAATAATATTTTTTTTTTATAAGCTTTATTGAATGTAAATAACAGTACATGCAATTAATAAATAATATATAACAATTTAACAAAATTCAATATATAAATAGTTATTATGATAATAATTCTAGTGGTGGCAACCCCAGAAGCTAAGTTTAGCTTGTATTGGGGTGATTTGCTAAGTTTTAAATTTAATCAGGTTTTTATTATTAATAATAATAATAATAATATTAATAATAATAATAATAAAAGTGAAATACAGTGTCAGCTTTAATATTAGAATGTTCATTAAGTATTTCGTCATGGAAAACATCACAGATACAGTATTAGATAAGATCACACGATCTTCTGCACAATTGTTGATTAGAGGGAAATCTTCATTGAAATAGGAATATGAAATATTCACATTCAGAGTTACAAAACAGTTATTCAGAGTTACATACAAAGATCAGAGTTCGTACTCCCAACAGTTGAATACTGAATAACATTATCTACAATCTAATAAAACAGTCCGATATCACTAGGCGTCAAATCTGCGAGAAAGTAGAAGCCAATCTGTCAAAACAAATCTATTTAATGCCAATAATATTCTTTTGATCACTTCCTGGCATTTTGTGAATTAAAATCAAACTAATCCAGTCTGATTATATATCTGATCTAATATAAAAATGTCTACACATTTTCTCTGAAATCACAGTTTATACTTCCGATACTAAGTACAATGTTGAAAAGCATAATCTACAATATATAGGCCACTATATATAATGTATATAATGACAATATATAATGTCACTTATTCATTACCACAATAATAATCAGACTAAATAACACTAACGCGATCTTATATAATCTGTTCGCTTTAAAACTTATTGGTGAGCTCAAAATATCATTAGTGGATATCTAAACTGTGTTCCTGACTACAAAAGAGGCAACCTATTTATACTTCTTACTAATTCGTCTTTTCTTATCCAATTGATATCTCAAAAATTGAATTATTTTCTCTTTTCATTGTAAACTTTGAATGAGAGAATATTGTTTTATGTCATTCAGGCTCTTCAAGCGGTATTCTGTGAGCATCTGTGTGCAAATAAATGAATGAACACCAGGTAAGCTCAAATTAGCTATTTGTGTAACTAGAGTGCAAAGTGAGGGTTTTCTTCACCGAGAGAAAAAAATTCTCGAGTGCAGAAACAATGCTTTACGCTCGAATTACACATTAAATTTTTCCTACAGTAGCCTTTCAAGTAATTTAAACAGGACATACATAACCTGACAATTACTCACATAACCTATCTTTGAATCAAATTGATTTCAGCTGACTGTATTTTGTAGCTGAAGCAGAGTAGCCAACTTATTTTTGAATGCAGAATAGGGAAGCTGCGTATTACATGCTCTCTATTTTGTGTTGTTAGGTTGCAAATCTGGAGTGCGGAAAGTACTCTCGCGCACTGAAATTTACTTTTCGTCATACTACTTTTTGTCACTTTACTCGTACATATTCACAACTTTACCGAGCATTGAATCGAGCCGGTAAACGTCTGTTTACAAAACAATAGCTGATTTTCATTACCGCATTCCAACTGATTCATAATTTGGAAAAACAGCTGATTTCAGAAGAACTTTTAGTATTTTACTACTGTTATGGATTTTGAGGTTATGTTTGATGATGCTTGTTGTACTTGCTCTAAGTTTATTTTTTTTTATATTTTAGACTAGTATGACGAAAAATGTCGTACGTAACTCGTCTAGGAAGATGTTTACCATAGGCCTACTCATATGAAAATACTGCACTCGACTTTGTCTTGTACATTAACTTATCATACTTGTACGGTAAACACCATTTCCTGCACTTGAAACATAATATACTATTCCCGCACTGGTGCAGGAATAGACTATTTTGCGTGCTACAGTTTTTGTAGTGCAAAAATAGTCACTTTTTCGTGTCATTGTAGGAAAAATAATTCATTTCATAGAGCTCTAAGTCCTTTACTTTAAAACCTACCAGCATGAAATATTCTAAACTCAAGGGAGATTTTAAAAGCCTTTTGAGTGAGTGCTAATTTAGTTGAGGAAGCCTCATGTTAGGGTAATTAATAGAAGAAAATTTCTAAACTCCATGTTCTAATGGAATTGCAGAAGGAAAGCTATAGTTTTCAGGGTTTTGGATTATACAAAAGGGTGGGGGGAGTATCAAGAAGAAGGGGGGTGTGTCAAGGTGTGTTGACGAGCCGAGCTTGATGGTGAAAAGGGAGCCAAGCCATAACAGGGTCCGTGTAGTGAGCAGCGAGGGGCTGAGCTGGATGTGAAATGTCCAGTGCCCTATCAATCATCACGTATTAGTTTCGGACGGGGGCTGGCGCGTCGCGAATTATAGTCCCCGAGATAAACGACATCAAAACTCAGCTCATATTCGTCCCTTGAACCTCCATGCTCTACGAATTTATACTCACAAAAAACTCCGCAGCACTCTGCTCCTATTGACGGCTCCTTTTCCCTCGGTGGCATTCTCAGTTGCATACACGTAAATCCCCCACAACAGCCTCTCAGGGGAATTACTCGACTTTGTGACTTTTCAGGGGTAATTTCCCTTTTCATAGCATGAAGGCCCTTAGGTCCTGTGCTGCCAAGGACTCGAGGAAAGTGTGAAACGGATAAAAAAGTAGCTGGTATGGATTTGTGCCCAGCTGTGCTTGAAAGCATTTCTTTACACTGTGATGCCCGATAGGTATAAATTTGATGAATAGCATACATTCGATAAATAGTATTTTTTCCTTTTTTTCTTTCTTTTTCGGAGGATGAAGCCTTCAAAGGTCTGAGTCCTGTGCGTGGGTAATGAATTGGATGATCACTTCTCAGACTATCCTAGAAACAAAATATAGTAGCATTGACAAATTTAGAAAAACGCAACTTTACAAAATATTAATGTATTTTTTCTGTTTTCTCTTTTTTTCGGAGGATGAAGCCCACAAAGGACTGAGACCTGTGCGTGGGTAATGAATTGGATGATCACTTCTCAGACTATCCTAGAAACAAAATATAGTAGCTCTGACAAGTTTAGGAAAACGCAACATTACAAAATATTATGTCTTTTTTCTGTTTTCTCTTTTTCCAGAGGATGAAGCCCACATAGGTCTGAGACCTGTGCGTCGGTAATTAATTGGATGATAGTGATTGATGAGTTGGACCTACAGTTTTAGGTGGGTTCCGAACCACCAGGAAGTGATTTTATAGCAGAGAAAAGAGTCTTTTTGCTGGCCAATCCAATCGGTCACCCTTACAAAGAGCGCCCAGGAGTTTCGTAGCTTTTCTCTGATTGAAAAGATACCTGCTATGGCACTCGGCTATCACTTCCCCAGTCTGCATTGCGTACATAGATATTTTAGACTGCATTTATTATATAGTTTATCAAGGGACTATGGATTCAATAGAGTTGAATTTCAAGATTGTTCTGTAAAAAAATTGAGCCGCAATTACCATGTTTATGATTATATAATATTATCCTTTCAACGTTTTTTATTTTTTATTTTTAAGGATGAACCCCACATGGGTTTGAGACCTGTGCGTGGGTAATGAGTTGGATCATGGTGATTGATGATTGGACCTACAATTTTTGGTGGGTTCCAAACCACCGGGAAGTGATATTGAGCGACTGAGAAACCGGACATGAGTTTTCCTCTGAACTGTAAAGGTCACTTCTCAGACTATCCTAGAAACAAAATATAAGTAGTAGCTTTGAAAATTTAGGAAAACGCAACATTAAAAAATATTGATTTGACAGGAAGGACTAGGTTATAATAATTGAGTGCTTCCTCTTACTCAACTCAAATGAAATAGTGGACTTAATAGAGAAGAGCCATTCATTCTTCTCAACTATTAAAAATATCAGAAAATACTATGAAGAATACATCATGGATATGTAGTAAAATAGTGCAGATATCTAATCATGCTGTCCCATCAATTTGTTTTTAATTTAGAATAAATTTAGAATGACGGAAACAACCAAAAATTTAGAAGGCGAAACGTGGAAAAAGGAAAACATTTCCATTCTACACGCTTGTACACCAAAACACCATCAAATACCAATGCATACAAAACCAAGAGGAACTAGGTTACCAAGCCAAATGAAGCGCATGTTTAGGAAACAACCACTCGAAAATATATTCACAAAGTATTTCATATTAAAAAAATATTGTTGTTACCTTATAAAGCGGCGAAGTACATCACAAATTATCTTCAAATCAAACAAACTAATTCAAACTAAACATGAGGTGAGTGGCGGTTTCCTAATATAAACTTTTAAATCACATAATTAAAATAAATTTGATATTATAAACTTTGCCCAGCACAAGGGCCTAAAACAAAACAATCACGTCACCATAACCTCAAAAAAATGACTACATGCTCGTCTTAACCAGCGTGGTGTTTGCTCCATGCAATTTCGTTGAGAAGTGAGCCGGTCGCTTGCCTACAAACCGAGTTTGCTCTTGGTGGGAATCGATGTTCAGAAATAAAACGGGGATTACAAAACTACGTAACTTTCTATCGAATCAAAACTCTAGATTTGCCTGCAGGCCTGCGCAGAACGCCTATTCCGCAAATGAAAAATGAACAGGTAAAGTGAGTGTAAGATAGAGCAAAAGAATGAGAAACTAGCTCTCTCCTCTTTTACTAGACTAGCGTGGGACTAAATCCTGCTCGATATTGAATCTCAAAACAATGCTCTACTGTACTACCAATCCCAACATGAAAACCCAATCGATTCAATTACTTTTATTGAAAACGAATAATTAAAATCTAAACTCTCCAATAACTAGCTTAAAATGACCTAATTCAGAAAACTTTACATAAAAAAATATCTTTAAAATTTAATAACGTTTAAAATGATACTAAACAAGGCGATGATCCAAGGTAATTTAACAAAAAAAATTTGGGCTACTCCCAAATTCATAACAATGCAACACTAGTATGTTATGACTGTCTTTTGTCACAAGTGAAATGTAAGTTAGGCCCCGAAGGAAGTGAGTGTTCTAAATTCTCACGATGGCTTAAAGGCTGAATACAATCGTTGTTTCGTACACTATTTCATCTACGACTACCAGTTACCAGTCAATGCCACTCAATTTGAATAGCTTACTCAAACTAATATAACGTAGAACGCTTGATTGCATGATTGTAGTCGATCAGTATGGAACAAGACAATATAAATAAACTGAATTCCCTTTCAAAATATTAAAATCGGCTGATGTAAGTATTCGATAATTTTCATTAAGAAACTGATTGGGACAAATGCCTTATTCTAATTGATCTAGACTAGAGCATGTTTCGAAAAGTGACTCTTCTGCCATAATAACTAAATTACGCAGAAGTTTTGATTGGGCATGTATGAAATTAACTTTCATCTCTCAATGACCACTTTTTTAATTAGGTCGTGGATTAAAAAATATATATAAAATTCTAGTTGACGGTTTTTTCAGTAGCAATTTAGCTCAATCTAGTAAGAGAAGGACAACCTGGAAAACGTTATCAAGTAAATAGGAGAATAGAGAGTGAGAAGAGAGGCATTGAGAGAGATGGGTAAATGGAATGGGGGTAGAAATACATGATGAGGAAGAGAGATATGTGAGAGGCGTGTGAATGCCCTTCTACTCGATGTTGAGGCAAGTAGAGAGGAGAGATTAGGAAGTAGAGAGAAAAGAGTAGAAAGTAGAGCGAAGATATTGAAAAGTAGAGAGATGAGAAAAGAGAGGAGAGGGAAAAGAAAATACAAGAGAGAGGAGAGAAAAAAGAAAAGACAAAAGAGAGAAGAGAGGAGAGAAAAAAGAGGAGAGGGAAAAGAAAAAAGAGGAGAGAGGAGAGAGAAGAGAAAAGAGAGAAGAAAGAAGAGAAAAGAGAGGAGAGGAGAGAGAAGTGGAAGAGAGAAGAGAGAAGAGGAAGAGGAAGAGAGAAGACAGAAGAGAGAAGAGAGAGGAAAAAAGAGAGAGGAGAGAGGAAAAAAGAGAGGAGAGGAGAGAGAAGAGAGAAGAGAGAGGATAGAAGAGAACATAGAGTAGAAAGTAGAAAGTAAAGAGAAGAGAGTAGATGGGAAAGAGAAGAGATTAGAGAGTGAAGAGTAGAGAACAGAGAGTAGAAAGAAGAGTAGAGAGACGAGAGTAGAGAATAAAGACAACATAGCTGACTGTGGCATGGGTTTGCTCGGTGACCGGTAGGTGAGCACCAGCACCCAGTGCTAACCTGGACGACAACGATAGATATGCAAATTTATGTTAATCAACTCGAACATGATCCAACGAGTGACTCGGGTGACCCAACTGGAGTCGGCTGCCTCACCGGGTATATCGATTAAAAACCAACTACAGCCAGCCAACCCCGGACATTTCACAGAAGACAAATCCGTGCAAATTTTGACATCAACATGGGGCACAAAAATTGACTCGTATTTTGAATTTTTGCGCCCACCTCTAAACGCTAACATCATGATGAATATTGTCAAAGTTACATCGCAAAAATAAATTGGGTTGGCTGGCCAGTATTGTTCTAGACAATTTCATTATTCATTCCAATATCAATAAACAATTAAGGAACTGCAGGATAACAAACACTCTGTGTAATCGGGGACTGACAGTCATGGAAAAGAGAAAGATGATAAGTGTATCATGAATTTTTTCTTGAAACTTGTGCACTATTACCCATGAAGTCAATACATAGTATAACATTAATCAAATACACATCAATTCACCTATCTATTAAAAAAATATATTTTATTTCATATATATTGAATTATTTTGTTCACATAACAATAAGTTCATACTGTTTGTCATGACAAAATTGACATAGGGGTCGACTTGGAATAATATACTAAAATGAAGTTATTTTGAAGATTTTTAAATTTGTTGAACTGCTTGTGTACACAATATATACTTTTGATTTTTAATGCAATATAAATTTGCAGAAGACCTCTCATCCTGAAGATGGGGATTCACTCTAGGATTTCATAATGAATGATGATGTGTTTATTATTTATTATTAGACGTAAAACACCCAAAGTGAAAGACGCTGAGTAAAGATGGTTCATTTTTTGGACTTGTTCTTCTTGTTTGCCTACCAGCTTTTCATTTTTTTTAGCGTATTTAGCTTTTCTCTCTTCACTACATTTTGTTCCAACTCTTGGAGGTTTTGTCTCTGGTATAACTTCCCATTTATAAAGTTTCATTCTGAAGTTTTTTCATTGTAAATTTCTTTGTTGGTTATTTTGGCCAGTACTAGGTCTTTTTTATGATGTGTTTATGATAATAAAGAAATACCTGTGCAATTGGTTTCCTTCCTTTTTTAACATCAAATGTAATTGCTATCTGTACTCTATATTATCTACGGATGCTTTAATCAACGGACAGATTCTATTTCTCATTTGAATTCGGTATTTATACTTCTAAATCTATGTATCGCAGTTACTAAATATTTTGATTTGTTGCATGAATTGTTGAGAGCTGTATTTAGAATGGTCTGAGTTGTAGTCTTGTAAGGCTATGGGGTTCCGATATTGTATTGATTAAGTAAACTAAAAGTCCATCATAAATCCTTTCCCGTATAGGTTGTTTTTTGTTGTAAATAACAAGTACGCCACATAATTATTAACTTTTCATGTGAAATTTAACGACTTGCAGTCAAATATTTGTTAAGAATAAGTATAATAACTCACTTAATCTGGCCGAGCGCTTTCGAATCTATGAGATCCATCTTTATTTCACATGAAAAGTTAATATTAACAACGCAGTTCGTCATGGAACAAGAAATCCAGGAACATTATTATTTCTAATTTTTGTTTGAAGAGTTTGATTTCCATTTTTTGTTAACAAGTTCTGCTCATTCTTTGTGAAATGCTTGAAGTGGCATCTTTCAATCATGAGAGACCCTGCTGTGATAAATCAATTTTATCATATAATTTATATTGGCAAGACTTGTCGGTTTGCGAATTGGATCACTCTTTGCCTGATGTAGATTTAGATAGAGCTAGTCACAGACTCTTCTTGAAGCTCACCTCTGCTGACACATTATGTCTCCCGGTCGCATTGGCACAACTAGTCTAAAGAGATAGTGAATGAATGAAAGACTTTCAATTACCCTGTATTAGAAATGTAATAAGATATTTGTATGCAATGGACAATAAAAAATACGCACACATTAAAACTAGTGAAAACTGCAATAATTGGTAATTCTGGTGGTTTGAAGCCCACCTTAAACTGTGGGTTCACCATCATTGTCATCCACTCATTACCCATGCACCGGTCTTGGACTCATAAGGACAAGACCAGTATTTTTTCCATTCCTGGCATAGTCTATCCATAAACTCAACATCGCATGAGAGTCAGTGCTCTTTGGTGATGTTTCATGTTTTAACATGGAGAATATTGAAGGTGAGCTGTAATACCGTAAATATATATAGAAGTGTCAAGAGCATTATGGGGCCAAAAGTGTTACCGGCCTTACTATCAGATCTAAGGAAAGGTGCAGGGAAAAAAGCATTGCGTGGTGATTGTTTTGCTGGCCACTAAATAATCCCTCAACCATACACACGACTCTTGCGTGTCCACAGCTTTGAGCTATATGCTTCTACACTCAGACCAAATTATTTTATCAAAAGACCCCGATAAAGATCCTGATAAGGCCAGGAATGAAAGGCACTTTGACGATCCAAAGAACGGACAAAACACCGTGAATGACTCAAAGGTATTCTTATTCAGAAAAGCCTACACTACTGTAGGCTACTGTTAACTGAAATACTCGAGCTAAAATCCGACCTTTCATAGCCTAGTTAGCTTTTATTTAAGACCTGATCGAAAGCTAATGATAATATTGCTAATGATGATTGGTGGGAAGCAAAGACTCATAAGCACAATTAATAATTAGCGATGGAAAAGAGTTCAATTTTTTTACTCTCTTTTTTTATGTCGCACTCATGAGTTTTTGGATCAATTTGTGCATGAGTAATGATGTAAATGATGAAACGAAGTATGCAACGCTGAACGGGGGAGTATACTACGGGGGGGGGGGGGGGTATGACCACAGAAGTCGCACTCAGTGAGAGCCTTATTATCAGAAAAACGCCCTAACCTATCACACCACTGCGGCTGCCAGTAAACTACAATTTACTATGATTTCTCAAGTTCACACTAAACTCAAGTTAAAAGAATTGAATCTTAAATGATCATACAAATTCACAGCTTAAACCAAGTTAAATTTATCTAAAAGCTAAACGCAGCTTAAACGCTCATACGGATCTCAGTCAAGATATTATTATTAATTATCCACCTTCCCCAATTTTTGAGAGTAAATTCCCCGATGGTTTTCAATTAGTTTCTGGCCACTGGAACAGCTCAGCACAACTTCCCGTGGCCGGGCGTTCATTGAAACCTATTAATCCGGTTTTAAAGCTGTCGTCACACAGCGCAGTGCAACTCAACACAGCTTTCAATAGTCGGAACTCTTAAGAAATTAAATAAAATGGTTTAATTACACAATATAGGCTACACAATATTATGAGTTTTTCCAAATCAATTTTGACAAGTTCCTAGACCCCTAAGAGAGGAGGTTAGTGATCGTATATGCTTTATAAAAACGGTGGTTCAAAAACAATCTGGAATTGTAGGTTCATCATTTGTCACCTAACATGCTTTAAAAAACGAGATGGAACTAAGGGTCTCACAAATTACAACTACAATAGACTACTTTTATAATGAAAGTGAAGTAAAATATACAGGCCAATAACTATTAGCTTAAACATATCAGAAAATGTATCTTCAAAGCTGCAAAGAAAGTATGGAAGAGGAACTCTCGTCCCAAACATTATATGGAACCGAATATTATATTTTCTTATTACAACTTCCCATCAAAACAAAATTCCTTGAATACTTTTTTATCCGTTTTTCCGTTTCAGACCAACTATGATCTTTGATCACGCTGAAAGAGTAGAACTAAAACCAATAATTGATCAGAATCCAATCCAATATCCAATAAGATCGATTAGATTTTCTTTTTTTGAGGATGAAGCCCACATAGATCTGAGACCTGTGCGTGGATAATGAGTTGGATGATGGTGATTGATGAGCAGGACCTACAGTTTTTGGTGGGTTCCGAACCACCGGGAAGTGATTTTACAGCAGAGAACAGTGTATTTTTGGCTGGTCAATCTAATCGGTCACCCTTACAAAGAGTGCCTAGGAGAACGCAGCTTATCTCTATCTGATTGAACAGGTACCAGCTACGGCTTATGGCTATGACTTCCCTTAGAATATACCAATTGTTCAGATATCCGCAGCGTACCTGGATAATTGGCTTGAATAAATCTCTTTGAATAATATAAAAATCTTGGAAACGTTGTCACAAACTCAGTTTCCTGTTCTTATTTAGAAGAAAATACTTCTATCCCGACTTGCCAATTATAGAGAGACAGTGGAAGAGAGTGTGAGAGAAAGAAAGAGAGATAAAAAGGAGAGAGAACGAGTAAATGAGAAAGTAACAGTGTGAAAGAAAGGAAATTGCTGCTAGCTACACGGACAGACATAGGCAAGAATTGCTGAGATGAGGGAAAGAAAGGGTGATGTATCGCCTTGTCAGAGTTAATCCTTGATATTGGATTGAATGACCCCTGTCCTGTCTGTATTAGCAATATGCTGTCCACTTCTTGGAGCCGTGTTAGTCCAGGAAATGCTGGGGGAATTTTCGCAGTATCATCAGCCAGCATGTTGCTACTCCAATATGTCTCATAGGCTCACTTTAATTGGCCGCTCTTAAGAGGATTAAGCGCTCTTATCATCACGAATATTTTCGCTCAACTCCAATTTTGTTCGAGGCATTAGAAAGAGAACTACCACATACAATGTTGCTGACTTTCCATAATTTCCTACTTAAAATTAAAATCATCATCCAAGATTTGGTTGAGTAGGGAATGGGGTGAATTGAGCATCAATTTGAATTTAAAAAATGGATTGTGAGGAAGTGGATAGCTGCTATATGTGACATTAGTATGATCTTCAATAAATTTATTGCACAAGGGAGGTTACAGTTCTATAGTTTGGGGAATTACAAATTAAAAGTAATTGAAATTTTGACTTGTTTTTGCTAGTTTTAACTCTTCCTTTCGTAGTAAAGTTCGGTAATTAATAACCCTATGACCCCTAACTCCCTCCTGAGTCCTGAAATCGCTCTTGATGTTATACTAATATTTTATACAAATTATTTATCATCTTCTACTCTTACATCGTACAAGATTAGGCTCATGCTTTTTATTATTTATTAATATGTGCCTCCTATACACGAATTTTGAAAACCCCTGATGACTTGAAAAAAGTTGATTTTTTTATTTACATTGTTTTATATGATAACATTTGTCCGTACTAGTTGAACCAAAAATAGGAATTAGTAGACTAATATTTATTTAGACAAATTAAAAATAAATATTTTTATAATATTATGATAAAGAAATTTCATAGTTGAGCCAAAAATAGGAATTAGTAATATTTATTTAATACTTATTGAAAATAATTATTTTTAATTTGTTTACATAAATATTACTAATTCCTATTTTTGGCTCAACTAATACGGACGAATTCTATTGGGTAGAGTTGGAAACACTGTATTTTAAGTTAGCTTAAAAAACTTGATAAAATCTGCGATTGACAAAATTATTTGAGAATCAAAGTTATTTGACGATTTTCAAAGCGATAAACTGTCTATATACAGAAATTATTGTGAGTACAACCATCACTATGAAATAAAGCAGCCAATCCACGAACTTACTAAAATAACAGTGTTAGAAGATGAATTTATATAGGATTAAATGGCACAAAATACATCACAAGCAAGTTAATACGTCTCGTTGGAAATTCCTAACAAAGTCGCATAGTTGAGCAACTAGAACTGATGGCAACGGTTTGTTACCCAGTTTATTATAATTAGCTAGGATTAGAATCGTGGAAGCGATAAAATGACCGGTGGTTCTGCGTTCTGGAGTCACATCGTGGGGACCCTCGTGGGGTTGGAAGCAGTTCGTTTCATATCAGTAGACAGACTCCATCATTCTATCTTTCTCACTCTCATTCTCTTTCTTTCGCCTTTTCTCTTTCTCTACATATGTGTGTGTATAACCTGACAAGCGTAGCGATATCGAAATTGACATGGCACAAGGTGCCACAGGCCATAACCCCTCCCCCACCCCTCGTCATCACTTTTATAATATTATATCTACCTACCTGTACATGCCAATCTACTTATCCATCTGAGATCGTAGATAAACCTGCCTAAATATTGGACCAAATATAAGTTGTCTCTCTCCTGTTGCGATACGGCTACGAATTAATTAAGCTTTTAACCCACAGCTGGGCGCAGTGAATACACACAGCCTGGTTAACGTCAACATTGTTAGCTAAGGCCAAACACATAACTGACAACTAACTACCTTCTTCAAGAACATGTAGAGTTGAAGATCGTAAAAAATTATTAGAATATTTGATCATTGAATATTTCCAGTAGTCAGACGATGGAAATTTCATTAATTTTGTTTTGGAAGAATAATTACTTGCCAGTGGTGCTCGCAATGCTAATATTTTTTTTTTCAAATCAAATCATTTTATTGCCATCGACAAAAATAATACAGACAAACAATTTAAAACCTTCAAAATAAAAGAAATATTAAAACAACAAAAAAGCCAGTGAATGAAAAAATAACAATAGCAAAGTTGAAATAAATCTAAAAAAATACATATACAGGAGAATATAATTATTACAGGCGTTGCTAGCAAAAGCTAAAAAGCTTGAGCGCCAGCAACGAGTCAATATAAATATAGCAAACTTATTAATCGCTTTGAGTGGCTCGCGTGTGAAAAAAAGAAAAAGCAAGTTACAAATTGTAACTTTAAGAATTTTTCTTGATAGAAGTAGGAAGATTGAGAATAGAAAAGTAAAACAGAAGAGAAAAGAGAAGAAATGAATGTAATTAGTATGAAATAATTTTAGAGTAAATAATTATGATTGAGAAGAAGGGAAAGTTATAATCAGTTTTATGATTTTAATTATTGATTATTATTATTTTTTAATACAAGAGAAGTGAAAAGAAAATGCATAGTAAATATAATAGAAAGAATTTAAGCCATGATCATGAAAAGAAGCAGAGAAATATTAAAGGAATAATAATATATCCTAAAAATATATAAGCTAATAAGTGAAATACTAATATAATATATGAAGTATGTGGTATCACGGTTTACTCTAATGTTTCACGAGAAAAAAAAGAAGTTCGAACATGTGGAGAAAACACTTTGTTATCAATAAAAATTTTATCTATAAAATAATTCTAATTGTAATATAATAATAATTATTATTGTTATAAACCGTGATTATTCTCAGTCACTTTACAGTCAGTACTATTGTCTCCCACATCACTCAGAAAGGCCCTTCCTAAGCGATGTAGGAGACAACAACAATAACTTATATAATGAATTAAATTCAGAACCAACTTATCCAAGAATGAAATTGACCATCTCATCATCATGTTCCACTATCCACTTATCCAATTCATTCCTCAAACTCCGACTTAATTTATCATAAATGTATTTATGAGGGAGTTTGTTGATCAACTTGGAACATATTTATGACATTTGCCTCCTACAGACATTCAAATCACTTCTTAAGATGCCATATGTTACTATAGTTGAACTGCGGAAACCGTATGAAATGTATAAACGATAGGGGAATAGATTTTTATTCGAATTTACGTATTTTATTAAATTTTTTAAATACAATTGTCTGAGAGTAAGCACGCCTAGCTCTTGGAACAGGAGCCTGCTTGGGTAAAGCCTAGGCTTTCCCAGCACCGCCCTCAAAATATGCTTTTGGATTATGTAAATTTTGTTGAAGTGCACATCATGAGCACCACCCCAAGCTGCAATTCCATATTGGAATATGGACTGCGCATAAGCAGAATACACCAGTTTGATAATTTGCTAATTATTAAGCTTATTTATTTTGTGAAATTTGAAAACTAGGTATTTTAGCTTTTGACACATATTTTCTATATGGTGGTCCCATCTCAAATGTTGATCGATAATTATTCCCAAATATTTAGTTTTCGCGACATTTGTCAGCGTTGGGCATTGGCAATTTGCTAAATTTGAGTTGACACATTGAACGCAGTGTATACTTAAATTTTTATGGAATCTGGGTTTACCCGTCTTATTTGCAGAGAACGTCATATAAACACTTTTTTTAAGATTTAGAATAAGAATGTGCCGGTCAAGCCAAGTCTTAATTTCAACAAGCCCCCGCTCCGCGGATACAAAAGCCCCATCCCAAGTTTCATGAGAAAAAATCAAGGTCGTATCGTCAGCGAAAGATATAAGGTTACAATTTTTTACATTTAATTTAAGCAAATCATTCAAATAAATAAGAAAAAGAACCGGAGAAAGTACTGTGCCTTGAGGTAAACCAAAATCAGTGAGATCCTTAACACTAGTGTCAAGAATTTGTGAACGGCCTTTCAAGTAATTATAAAACATTTTCAATGGGATTCCACATATGCCTATTTTTTCAAGTTTATCTAGAAGTATTACGTGTGGGATAGTATCGAATGCCTTTGCCAGGTCGAGAAAAACAGCTATTGATTTAACTTTCTTATTTAAATTTCGGGTTATGATTAGAATAAATTTATTTATGGCATCCTGAGTAATTTTGCCAGCTTGAAATCCAAATTGTTTTTGACTTATTAAATTTAATTTATCAAGATATCGGACAAGTCTCAATTTTATTATTTTTCCATTACCTTGGCCAAATTGCTCAAAAGACTAATGACTGGGTCCACTACCCATTTCATTGTACTTTTTTTAGACTCAAGGAACTGAATTTATGCTAGGACATTTTTTATGGTGTGAGAAACATCTATTCTTCTAATAGGTCCACTATCAACGTTGTTTTATTTCAAATCTAAGTTTTCGTGATTGCGCCTCACATTTGGTGTAGTCTCTTTACTTCCTGATTTTATTTCTGATAATGGTGGTACAAACTCAAACTAAAGCTGTTTTACTAGAACTATTTGACTAGATCTCTATAGGCCATTATTCTCAACAAAGAACGACTTGCCCTCTCATTGTTCATCATTTTCTAAGAAAAGTCGGATGGAAAAAGAACCAAAATTATTAGAATCTGAAGGGAAATCAGGGAGTATTGCTACATGAGCTTGCTATTTTACAAAGAGCCCTATATCACAAGCCAATTAAATGCGGGAGATTCGAATTTTGAGAGTTTTGGCAGATTAGTTTTTACTCTTTCTTGCAGATTTGATATCTAGTGAGATCGGACTCTCACCATTTTCAGCTCTAGGCCTATTACTGGATATTCTGCAAAATACGATCAATAATACTGTTTAGAATATAGAATATTCTCATAGATACCAAGTACGGTGTTAATATTTAAAATGGAAAAGATTTTCTGCTGTATTATTGTAGGCTTTATGATTTGTAAAATATTTTTCGGAAGATTTAGCCCACATAGGTATGAGACATTGAGACCTTTTCATGGGTAATGAGCTGCGATTATGGGGATTGGTGTGTTGGAACTACAATTTTAGGTTAGGTTAGGTTAGCTAACCTTACCTAGCCGACGGGGAAGGGATTTTACAGCAGAGAACTGAGTCTGAAATAAGAAATAAGATATAATAATCTAAATACAATAATACACTATAGATTATAGAGTGTACACTTGAATACAATAGAGGTAGTGGGAAGCTCCTATTCTCAGTTTTTAGAAGTATTCATTGGTTGCATTTATAACTCCCTTTTCTTCCTAAGAGGGTTGTCAAAGTCAGAGTGAGGCAGAGAAAATATAAAAACACAAATTAATATAAAACAGTAGATTAAGTTTGCTAGAGTAAGTGGCAAATGGAATTTTCCCTCCTTGAAAGGTTATTTATTTTTTTTTAGTTGGATTTTGGTGATTGATGAGCTAGACCTACAGTTTTAGGTGGGTTCCGAACAACCGGGAAGTGATTTTACAGCAGATAACAGTGTATTTATTGCTGGCCAATCTAATCGGTCACCCTTAGAAAGAGTGCCCAGGAGAACGCAGCTTATCTCTATCTGAACAGATACCTGCTACGGCTCACGGCTATCACTTCCCTGTTGTCCATGAAGAAAATACCTTTTAAAAATGTCAAAAATAATCTATATATCATGTCTAAAAGTATGAAATGATATCAAAGTTCTCGTAGTTCTTTTCAAGTGTCTGAGAATAATCGTCCCAGTGAACTTCACCCCTACAAAACAAAGTTAAAACACGATAGTGGGTACCTTTACTTTTGCCGGTGGGCACTTCACAAGACCTAATGACATCAGCTTAGTCAGATCACGCCAGTCGTCGGACATGATTTCAGGGGAGTTGATTGCACCACTGACGCTATCTGATCGCAGCACTTTCCCTCATTAGGGGAAAGAGGAAGTGGAGGAAGAGGAATATGATGAGGAAGAGGAGGAATGGTGCAGGAGAAGGAAAAAAGGGTGACTCAAGGAAAAGTAGGAAATCAGCCGAATCGGATAAGTTCGTTAATAGAAAAGTGCCCTTTATTTTGTGAGCTTTTGTAGAAATTATTGAATATGCCGTGTGTACAATTGCGGACATAATCTTATTCGTTTTTTCTTCGCCTTCTCACTTCGGTTTTTTCTTCTTTCTTCAACCTTTTTTCCTTACTTCTCTTTCTCATTCTGCTTTTCTCCTCTCGTGTCGATTCGTTGTTCCTTTTCTTGCCACCTGCTACCTTATTAATTTCATTATTTTTATATTCACGAAATTATTCTACTGTATTTTAATTATCTCCGTTCTTGGGGTGAAGTTGAAGTTCAAGAGCAGAGAGTCTAATGATCAGTCCAGTTTAGGTATTTCATTATTTCACTTAGGTTCATTAAGAAAAAAATTGTTTTTTTTTGCAGACCAAATCTATTTGATTGTGAATTTTTTGAATGATTGAGCTGAAAATGATTTCCAAATATAAAGAAAAACTGGTTCAATAATAATGTACGTAGAAAACATGGAAAATTAAATTGTATTTGTTCCATTCTGCAAGTGGATAAATGCCAACTTTTAAACCATACTTTTCATTAAAAAATCATCGGTTTGCCGATTGTTATTTTTGAGAGACGAAAAACTCGTTAAAAATTTAAGTTCGTATTTTTTATTCCATACAATAGAATTTTCAATACGTTTAGCCTTCATTTAATAATTTGTTCATAATTGTTTTGTCGGTTCATCATCCATATTTGGTCGGTTATTGGCTAGCTCTATCTATGTACCATTTACATTTTATGTAACATTTATGTACTATTAATGGGTGTGTCGAGTCACAGCCAATGACAGACGTCGACCTATCATAGCCTAGATAACTATAGCCTATATAACCTATCGTAGTATCTATAGTATATACTATACAGAATATTCTGTGTGCGTTATTTAAATTTTAGTATTTAAGTATTTAAATTTTAATGTGAGATTGAGAATGGCACGACTGCTGAAACTATGGTATTATTGTGGTGTTATAATGGTATAACTGGCTCGTGTTTATTGATAATGAATAATAAGGCAATAATAAATGTGGCAATAACAAAACTACTATTCATATGTTTGCTCACGTTTTCATGATAATAACGATAGTGTAAATGACATTCAAAGTACCTTGATAAGTGAAAGCACTCCCTGAAATGCTCCCTGAAACTTATTCTCTTTCAAGATTATTCTTTTATAAATGAAGAGAGAAGAAAGAACGAGAGAATGAAATTTATTACAGGAAAACATACAAATTACACAAGTTCTATCAAAATACACTAAATAGACGAAAACAATCAGTAGATATAGTTAGATAATTTTAGTAAAGAGAAGCTATTACTTTTATACTTCCTAGAAATTTATTACGTCAAGATGTTTTTAGACTACCTTCTTTTTTTAATAGGTAAAATGGAGCTATTATTCTTTTTTTTAAATCATTTATTCCTCATAGAAAAAAACATTATAAAATACAATACAAGAAAATAAACATAAACACTGTCATATAAAAAAAAACAACTGAAAATGTAGGAATTACTCCCCCAAAAGACATATACTTCTATATATATATACTTTACACTTCTATTCCTAGAAGCGGTTTGTACTTTTGTTACATTAGATTGTTTTTATATCCCTTTAATTGTTTCTATTTTCAAATCCAATATCTTGATATTCACAGATCAATGCTCATATATTCATTATTGATTATTTATGGTTTATTCTTCTCTAAAGGATTTCATTATTGAAATACAGTGTAATTTCAATTAAGTTACCTTAGTATCTATAACATGTAACATGCCAAATAATGTCATCATATTTTCACTTGCATGGTTATTATTTTTTTCAAACTGAAAATCTTAAACTATCAAACAGCACGATTAAAAACAAGCATTCCAGCGAAGCATGTCCGAGGGTGATTTTCTTATGTAATTCGCTATTTATGAATTCGTTTCAGTAATCAGCTTTTCCAAAGGTTGTGATTATCTTTCACCCTTCACAGTAATTACAGGGTGCCACATGAATTCATGTTCGAATTCACGCGACTGCTGACAGATAGATAAAAATCACGTGTACTATTAGACCATAATGAACCTACATTACTAAAGAGAAGCATGTATCATAGATCACCTCGAACATGATATTAATCGAATTAATTCAGCTGCTCAGGCTTATGGTCACCGGAATAATTATGAACCAAAATTTGGTGCTTAACATTTCTAATTAATTTTACATCATACCAAACTTGTTTCCATATAGTAATGTTTCCCTGCGTAAAAGTTTGATAAGAAGTATTAGTTTACAGAAGAGCTTTGTTAAAAAGTTGAAGTCATGGAAAAATGATTGTTGTAGGCTGTACAAAGAGGTTCTATGATTGTAATTAACGTGAAGGATGTTCTATCTTGACCTAGAATTATCATTTAATTTTAAAACTGTCACTGTATTTCTATTTAAAAATAGAGTGTGATTTTTATCATTTAATTTCAAAACTGTTACTGTATTTCTATATAAAAATACAGTGTGGTTTTTATTGTGATTCATAGTGAGATTTACTCAATTAAACTGGAGGTGAGCCCCACTTGAAATGGAGCCTTATCTCCAGTTTAAGTGAGTGAAAATCATAATTCAAATAGAAGTGCAGTATCTGTTTTATGAAAAAACATAGAAAACATGAAAACTATGGAAAACATCACATAATTATTATACAAATAGAAGTATTTGGAATTTCAAAAATAATTATTATTGAAACAAAGAACTGAGAAATGTTACTCACAGCTGGTAATCTATCTATATAAAAATGAATGTCTGTCTTTATGTATGTATGTATGTATGTATGTATGTATGTATGTATGTATGTATGTATGTATGCAGTGGCGGTCCCAGGATTTCATTTCGGGGGGGGGGGATGACCACCGGGGGTCTGGGTCTCCCCCCCCCCGGAAAAAATGTGGAATTTAAAGCCTAAAAACGTATTTTTATACGTATTTGAGCTCTAAAATATGCTCAAGCTAATAGTATTTATGTTAGCTAATAAAATAGTTTTTCATTTAAAGTTTATTGTACCTGGGTAAAATAGGACCCAACCATAGTAGTGTTTTTCCTTTGATTTCCTTTAGCTACACAAAGAAAATTGATTAAAAGTCAATGTGATTATTTAATGAGCTAATGAGCATGATGACAAAGTTCAGTCAAATAAACGTATAATGAAATAAAAAATAAATCAAGTCTTCACTGCAAATTTTTTCTTTATGGTTAAGCCCTATTTTTAACATGTGAATTACGAAGGAATGGCCCAAAAATACTCAGATTGTTACACAACAATGTAATATACATTTATTAAGTTTACAAGAAAGAATATCACAAATAAAAAATTAAGAATAATACTAAAACTATTGTGATAGGTTTTTACTAAAACTAAAACCTTTTTTAGGGGGATCCATCTTGATATTTCGGGGGGGATATATCCCTCCCATCCCTCCTCCTGGGACCGTCACTGTATGTATGTATGTTTGTATGCTCCCTATAGACTTCAAAACCACTTGACAGATTAGCATGAAACTTTGGGAATATGTTGTGTGAATATTGAGGATGGTTTCTGACCATAAATTTTAATAGAAGAGCTAATAATTACTATTAATTAATCCATTTTATAGACCTAACCTACTGAATTTGCCGGCCAAACAGCTTAAAGGAACAGCTGATAGAAGTCAACAGTTTTTAATCCTATGGCAGGCCCCTTAGCGGCGTTATTTACGCTGTCTTTGAACAGCGAAAGACTTTGCACTTTGCATGTAAGCTACCGTGCAGTCAGAGCCTTGCAATATGTAGAAAACATACGACTGGGTATGATAAAATGTAATTATGCCAGGTTGATGACATCTGTTAACCAATGCAGCTAGAAATTTGAAATGCAGCCTCAGCGGGAGGTGGCGAATAATAAAATAAAAAACTAGCTTCTCCCCTTATAGTCGTAAGAGGTTTAAATTTGAAATGTTTCTTCATTCAGAGATGGTGATTAAGAGAACAACAAAGCCTCTATGATCAGCTGGAAGAGCCCTAGGACGAACTTCTTTCCTAATTTGAAATGTAACCTCAGCGGGAGGTGGCGAATAATAAAATCAAGGAGAATTTTTATGAGAACGCAGCAACGCGCGTCGAGCCAGCTAGTATGAAATAAAAATGTAGGTTTCTTAATTAATATACTGAAGTAGCCTATCAATAATTGCATGATAAACCAAAATATCATAAATTTGATTTATCAATCAAAAAATTGACACATATTTATATTGCATAACTAGTATATAAATACCAACAAACGAAATTGTTATCATTCTTAAGTTCTTATTGTAAAAACTCATTAGCTCATCGTTAAGGCCTCAATAGGATATGTTTTAATATCAGAATGATTTTCTCAAAAATCAGGTTTCAGGCCCTTGGCTGTAGACATTGAGAGGTTAATAGAATATTTTGTATAAAGAAAATTTTTAAAACCGTACAAAAGTAAGAGCATTCAATACATATAATACAATGAAAAATACAAATACTACATACTATAAACGTTCCAAATGTTAACAAATTTCTAGTAAACTCCTCCATGAATTATTTCTATGACAATAATTTGAAGGAGATTATTATTTATACTATTCTTATTATTTTTGTTTTAGTATTTTTAATAGATGTGTATTACGCTATATTTAATGTGATGATCGAAAATGTTAGATGTGATAGCAATAATATATGTTTGAAAGGAAAAAGTATCATCTGATATAATGCAAAAAAATTAAGCCAGGGTGAACTATAATGCATTATAGTTGCAAATATAGTTGCAGGCTTAATGACGTGGCGCAACGTTTTGTGAAACATAGTAATGAATTAGATTTTAACCTCAATCCTTCTTGCCCAGTCTAATTCTTCTATGCGCTTCAAATAAGTCACCATGCCTACGTTTATATTTGCTCTGGGTATTGAAGTTCCTGTTTCAGGCTGCCTTTACAAACTTTTAACTTCCAGAAAAGCTGAGAAAAAACTTCCAAGAATCAGACAGGTGACCGCTTCTAATGAATGTATCTGTAGCCAAAAGAAGAAAAGTTTTCGGAACTTAGTTTTTTCTCCATCCATCTTGAAGACAAATGAGATTAAGTGGGATTTTAGTTGGGAAATTCTAGATTTACTTCTATTATTCCAACTTTGCTCTTTCAACCTTTAGTCAAAGAGACAGAAGATTCAAATAGATCACATTGGTAATGCGAAAGTTTTGAAAAGTCGCTAGTTACATAGTACAGGCTACAAGTAGTCATATAGACGTATCTAAAAAAGTCTAATAGGGGGTCTTCAGGGTATATCCTCCAGCAAGAGACTGTCCGAAGGCTTTCGCCTAGAAAAAAAACCCTCGAAAATCGTATTTCAAGTGGTTCTAGTTCAATGCCTAGAAAAGCTCAAACCCATTAATGTGAACCTCCATTATGAGTCAGCCACAAAGACGCCTGGTCGCTGGAAGTATCTTGGAGGTGCGCAAGACTGTATACTGACTCAGAGCGGTATAACAACCTACCACTATACCACCCTGAAACACACTATTCGCCAAATCAGTCAGAGCCTGTGATCAGAGTAGACTGTCCTACTTATTAGTTCTCCATTATTTGTTTCAAAGCTAGCATATTCTATTCTTTCAAAAGGGTTCATGATACTTATGAATCTCTCTCATACCACTACTACAGTTAGTCTATTAAAAAAAAAAATATTTAATGAATAAATTACGAATAAGTTATTAAATTTAAATCTTTCCTTTATTTATTATCTTGGTTTTAGAAAAAATTATTTAATGAATAAATTACGAATAAAATATTAAATTTAAAGCTTTCCTTGATCTATTATCTTGATTCTAGATCAATTAAAAGACGTGTTTTTTTCGAATTCCCCCAATACTATTAGAAACTAATAAGTGACATGACCTTATAATCCTGTAAATTTGATGGGCGAGCACAAAGCAGGGTCGATGCCGTACAGTATCTTGAATTCAATTTTTTATCCTCAAAAAAGACCTTAATAGTTTTTTAAAAAATCTTGTTTACAAGGAATTACAAAGAAAGAGATGTAGGCCTAACGGTTCAACTGAAAAGATGAATTTTTCAAATCACTTCAGATCTCATGTTTAGTCTTCTGAAAGCGAAGGTAGTGCGGGTGTTTTCCCCCGGAAAATTTTTGAAAAATAATCCCTCCAAATCATTATTTTAAGCGATTCTTGACAAGAATCTATACATTTCAACCCTAATCGCGATAAGAAATTGGCAAGTTACCTGTTTCTCTTGGCATGTACAGTCATGGCTTGTACTTGTCTTATAACTAAATGACCGCATTAATTCTACTGAATTTAATTGATGGAACTGTAGAATGTGCAATTGAAAATGCAAATCATGCATTCTCTATATCTGAAGCTTCTTTCACCTATTTCGAATGATCACTAAAAATACTGACAATTTTTTCAAATATTCCGTGTTTTTCTGTTCACAGTACCAAAGCAAAGTCCAACGCCTGACTACCAAACAAACAGCTACGTTAGTGGAAATCTGGTTGGTCCAGGATCAGGGCCCCTTTTAGGGGGTCATGGTGGAGGCCTCCTGGGTCCCAATGCACTACTCAACAATAGCGGAAGAACTAATTTCACCAATAAACAGCTAACTGAACTAGAAAAAGAATTTCATTTCAATAAGTACTTAACGAGGGCAAGGAGAATTGAAATTGCTTCCGCGTTGCAGTTAAACGAAACTCAGGTAAAGTGTTGGCAAGCTCAGGACTTGATATTCATTTCATTTATATATTTAGTTAATATAGGCCTACAATCAATGTGAATACATCAGGATATTGCTCAAAACTGCTTTTCACAAAATTTCAAAGTAGAATCAAAATCTTAGGTTTTCTTATTTACCTACTCATCAAACACCATATTGCTTAATATTTAGCAAAAAAAAATGCCCAGTTTCCTTTTAAACGGCTAGCAAAGTATGTAAAAACTTTACGAATATAATATTTAATTTTTCATATAAAATATAATAGTTAAACTAACATCGTCAAACTAACTACATTGTTAAACTAACTCTGATAAATCAATGCCCAAGCGCCGAAAATGGACATAATAACTCGAAACTCGTCCGCAACTCACCAAAGCTAGTTCGGCAATGCAAGAAGACTTCAAATATTTTTCTTTTATAACATAATTTACACTGCAAGTTTACATTACCGTGATCGACAACAATCATTGTATAATGATGCTTCTATTTATGAACTCAAAACATTTCTTACATTTTCATTGAAGCTTTTTAACTGGAAATTGAATTCCAATAACAAAATAAAACAAACATGAATGTTTCTTTTTAACATCTTTATTAATTATTTATTAAGTGTTTATTTCTGCTTTTTATTGATTAGGCATACCTATCAGCATTTTGTAATAATTAGTACGGTATTTGAATTATTGAGATAAATATAAGATATTTATCTCTTTGATGGCAACTCCCATATAGGCTATTCTCGGGATTCCTCAATGAATATCACTATGTATTTCTTATGTACTTGTGTACGTTGAAGATTGTTGTACCGTTGTTGTTTATTAAGAAATAAAATTATTTAATTTTATTTTAAAATTATAGGAGAAAAAGTACCAGTAACAATTTTTTCATTTTCCAGTCTGGAAATAATAATAAATTTTTTATTTCCCCGCAAATCTTTTACATTATTACATAGTTCAGTAATATAATAAGGTTTACATAATACAGTACAAAAGAATACAACACATTTAGTCTATGAAATTGCAAAAAAATAATTAGGTTACCCTGAGGTTGAAAACCTGATATGGGTCAACCATCACAATAAAAAAAACATTTTTAATAAAATCAGAGAGAGCCACCAAGGCGCTGCGCACTGCAGTTGATTAACATTAGAAAGATCAACCTAAGGAATTGACGAAAATTGTATCCTTCCACTAAAATAAAACTAAATGTAGACTTCCAAAGGTAAAAAGCAATCAATCACATTGAAGAACATGATAATAAGCTTATGCTAGGGTTTTAAATAATGTCTCAACATCGTCACAATTAAATAAGAAATCTCTGTTTTAATAAGAAATAAATGTTCAATGTTAATTAATACTAATATTATGAACGAAAAAATTTGTGGAAACCAAATTTTCGGCCTTAAGACGAATCTTTGCATCGCATTGTGATTTTTTCTTGAAGAATAAATAAAATAATAAACTGAAGATGATGTCATGAGCATTGAAACCATGGTTTTGTGAATGATATAAAAATAGGACGTTTAAAAATATTTATGTTTTTTCTGAATTTATTTTGTTCTCAGGTGAAAATCTGGTTCCAAAATAGAAGAATGAAGCAAAAGAAACGAATGAAAGAAGGACTAGTAGCAGCAGAAAGCCTAACTGGAGTCAGCAGTAGCAGTTCCCAGAGCTGCGTCCTATCTGGTACCAGCAGTACCAGTAATTCTCCCACCACGGCAATGCTACCTGAAGATGGCCGCGATACGTGAAATTCATTTTCTGGTGGCACTTTTGTGATCTGAATTAATCAACGATCTCATCGTAGTTAAGAACTGAATATTTTGATCTCTTGAAAAAAGCGACTTAAGAGTTCCTCGAATTAAATTGGTTTGCTGGTAGTAGGTCCAGACAGCCCCGCCCGCACCTAGGCTAGGGGCAGCCTAGGGAACCCCGAAAGGGCCGAAGGATTCAAACTTACTTGACAAAACGGCTTGAAAAAGGGGGGTCCCCAGGCAATTTTAAAAAAGGTCATACACTTGAAAAAAGGGGAAGGTGCCCCCAAATTTACTTCCTCACCCTAGGCCCCCCCAGAGTCCTTGTCTATGGGCCAGGGGAAAGCAGAGTTTTATAATAATTACGATCCTAACCGATTTGTTTCTGTTCAAGCTTATTCAATCATGTTTCACTGATATATTAAGATTATCGAGTGTAAGGGTTTAAAGTAGTTTGATCAGAGCTCTCAGAGTTGAATCAAAGCAATTTTTGGCTGTAAATGGTATAGCTGATGTACCGTACATCAAGAGACACTCTTATAATTCAAATCACATCAAAGCAAACGAGCCAATTTGATGTAAAATTACAGGTTTGACAAAATCGCAGCATTAAAATGGGTAGTCCTGATAAAAAATATTATTCCAGTCGAAAAAATTCATCATTTGCATCATCAATAATGCATCTTTATAACCAAGATTATATTAAAGCAAACGAAACAATATAATGGTATTTTGACAAAACACAGTAGTTATCATATAAATGAAATAATTCTGGTGATAAAAAATATTTATTATTATTCAAATAAAAAATTAATTTTTATAGATAAAGATGAGGATGGTATATCAAACTGTATCTAGCCCACCATTCATTTCTTTTTATTCAGACTTACTCATTCTTTCCAACATATTTCCACAAGATGCAGCAAGATCATCTAAGAACATTTATGTATACCAGAACTACTGAATATTTCAATTCTAGATCAACAAGCTCTCAAAAATCAACCCAATGATCTAATCTCAGAGATTTCTCCAATAATGGAGTTCAGAGGTTTCTGATCTGATACATGTGATTCTGAGGACAGCCTTTGTATAATTTAGTTTACGAGAATGTTGAAGAGACATTTATATCGGATTTGTTCCTATCAGTTATTGTGAAAACGATACCTATTGTATAACAGCCACTTATTTCTACTACTCTTGGATGTATAAAAGTCGGTGGGATGGTAATCTATTGAAACACTATAAATAATATACAGCGATGCTTGTTACTAAGTATTAGATTTTCACTTGTTTTTGTGTACATATTGATAGATAGTTAAACTATATCGATTGGATGCTAGGTTATTTTTAAATTGATTGTCCCTCTACACGCTAAGTCATTAATGTGAAACTCATAATTTATTATAATCTGTGTAATTTACTATTTTAAGAAGTGTAAAATTGAAATACAATGAATATGTATGTGTAGATTTTCCTTTCTTTTCCAATCGTGATCAATTATTACCAGACTTGAAATCGATTATTACCAGACTTTTATTGTTGAAATTAATATTTAAAGGAAGAATAAAGGTGATTACTGCATTTGAAAGAATCTTTGGTGAGTAGCTTCAATATTTTTATAATTTACATTCATGATAAGTTTTTTGCTAGAATAGCTGAGGATTATTTTGGATTTTGAATCTTCCCAAGGAAAAAATCATTTCACGCTGACAAGTGAACAAAATCGTTGGAGACAGAATAAATTATATATCAACATGGCTAGTAACTTTATTTAAAACAAAAATTCGTATTGGTTTCTCCTGGCCTCACAATACACTACTAAGGAGACTCGCTTTGCGTGTGACTCAATACCTTACTCTTAATTAATAAATATCGAATAAGTAGTAATAAAAGAAAGAGGAGAAATCAGTGAGTTTATTCCTGTTAAATTTCAACAATAATCATTAATATGATATTTCCAATATTATTCGTATTAATTAGCATTCTTTAACATTCTAAAAGATTTGAATTATTACATTTTTTCAATTGGAAATTTCTTTGCACTCTTAAAGATTATATCTTACTTTTACAATTCAAGTACAAATTTATTTCTCACTTCATTTGGTTCCAATGATACGATAATCTGTTAATCACAGTAATAAATAAACAATAAATTTTCTATTCAACTTATAATAGTGAATTAATGCATTCCACTGTATTAATTCAGTCTAGACCAGTGGTTTCCAACCTGGGGGCGATCGCCCCAAAGGGGGCGATTTTAATTTCTGAGGGGGCGATAAATTTGTGGGGGGCGGTGAGGGTTTATAGAAAAAAGGTAATAGTTATTCCAAGCTAATGAAGCTAATGTAAACTTATCCTCTACTGTAAAAAAAGTTTGAGCCGTTTCTCATCTCCTTCCCGTCAACATATTTAGTTGAAAAGGATTCAGTTCTGTTGTTCAGTTCGTCACGAAACAAAGAAATAGGTTGGACATTTTCCTTAAAGACCAGCGAATGAACCTGACCAATATTAAAGCTAAAAGTTCAAACTTTAGCTGAAATCTATCAAGCACAAGGCAGTTTTCAAATTCTTTGAACTTGAGCTACAGAAAAAAGACAATTCCACTTGTGTATCTCTTTAATTGAAAAATAACTCATTCTTTTCAATAACTGAATAAATTAAACAATTAATTAATATTTCAATGTTAAATATCGGTCTTATCTCTACTTCACAATATTTAACATATAAGAATAACTTTCAAATAAAAATTAAAAATCACGGATTGACATGATGAACCCTCAAATCAAACCTTGAATCAGTGTCTCAATTCAGTCTGATAATGCATGTCAACCCAGGCCGTAACGTGAATCTGTTTTTTTTTTTTTTTATTTCTACTTGAAAATTATTCTTATAAGTTGAATTAACATTTGTACTTGAAGTCAATAAGAAATAACAGGGATGAATAAAAACATTCGTTTTGTATACTCATTTAAAAATTAGTCACAAAGTATTTGATTCAAGTCACAAACTTACTCAATTTACTACATTAATATTTGATTAATTACATACACTTCAATAAATGTTCTACAAATGTTCATCAATTAACATTCATTAATCACATCATACAAGTAAAATCTGGATAAGAAACAGGAATAACGATGGGTATAGAAAATGAAGGGGGCGATGGAAGTTGTCATTTCTTGTGAGGGGGCGATGGGCCAGTAAAGGTTGGGAACCACTGGTCTAGAAGAATTAATAAATATGACATTACAATAATTAACGCTCTTGAAACGAAAATCTCCATTCTTTGCGAAATTGTACAGTGTCATGAATATTCCCCAGTAAGCTATAGGGAGATTGAATAGCCAAAAATCTTCAAAACTGTACAAAATCATAAAATTATTCAGTGTAGGGTGATCCATAAACAGGAAGAAGGACCTATATTGAAGGAGAGACTCTATAGTATTTTGAATTTATTTCTCACTTCATTTGATTACAATGATACGATAACCAGGTTATCACATTGATAAAGAAACAATAAATTCTCTATTCAATTCACAATAGCTAATTAAAGCATTCCACTGTATTAATTCAGTCTAGACGAATTATAAATATGATATCACAATAATGTACGATCTTGAAACGAAAATCTCCATTCTTTGTAAAATTGTACAGTATTATGAATAGTATTTAGTATATCCCCAGTAAGCTTTTGGGAGATACATGAATAGCCAAAAACTGTACAGAATCATAAAAGTCTTCAGTATAGGGTGATCCATAAACGGAAAGTAGGGCCTATATTAGAGGAGAGACTATAGTATTTTGAAACCCTTTCAAAGCGCTGCAGATATATTTGAGCAACAAGTAAAATTGACAGCTGATTAGTTGCAGACTTCGTTAATGCCCAATTACCTTGATCAAACACAGTCGAGGAGTAAACTTCTTGAAAGCAAGCAAAGCATGACAACTTTACAACAGTCCTTGGAGGCAGCTAAAGAGAAAGAGGGTGGGCGGGCGAGTATGCAAGAAGGAAGTTGTGTCTTCAAAGCAGGATGTCTCAGGGGAGATTCTGCAACCCTTGTAAAGATCTTTGGACAGACACAACCCTTCTGTCTTTCCTTGGGGAAACGCTGTCTTCGAGCCCTGTAACCCTTCTGCTTGCATTGCTGTCATCTGCAACTCTTGGGACAAAATATTTCCGCACATAGCTTACAAGAGAGGGGAAGGTTACACGGGTTGTCAAGCATCTCAAGATTTGCACAATTGATATATCTTCTATTTTCAATACGAAGTGTTCTCAACATGAAATTATAGGTTTCTGGTTGGATCTACACTCTTTTTACCTCACCTTCTTTATTCATCTCATTTTTTTGAAAACATTTAGGCTATTATTCCCACTTTCAATGTTCGAAGCCTATGTGAAATTATTTCCTACTTGAGTAGGAGTTGCTGTTGATAACCCTCAAAATTTGAACAGTTTTGATCAAGTTCATGCTGATTAATATCAAACCTACGAGCATTGAACAAGTTTTGAAAAATGTAATTTTTATATCAAAGAAAATCACATTACTGCTCTTTATCCGATGTTCTCGACTACACTGATTGATTTCACATTGATACTTTAATCATCCCTCAGTACTGCCATCCCCATAACCATTACTCAGGTTTACACGAGTTTATAAGGGATCCAGCAAATAACTTGAAGGCTTAGGTTTTGAGCTTTTCCAGATTTTAACAAGTTTCAGTAGTTCCCCTCCCGAGTGCTAGGCCAAGTTTTACATAATCTAATTTTTGCAATGATACGATACTATTTGGAAGTAGCTATTAAGTAACTACAACTATTACGTCCTGGTTGAAAAACCTTCGAGCCTGGTTCAACAAAACATCCCTGCAACTTTTTCGCACCGCTGTCGATAGAGTAAAGATTGTCATGATGATAGCCAAAATTCGTAACGGATAGGTACATGCAGAAGAAGAAGAATGATAACTATTCTGCATAGACAGAGTCAGGCATCTCGTAAGTTTTCAATTTTTGGCTACGGTAGACAAATATTCCCGCATTCTGTATTGCACACTATTTCATTTTTTTCTTTTCATTAGCTTTTCTTTTCAAATCTTAAGAAATTATATTTGATGATTCCTTGAAAATTTAGTCGATGCAACTGTAACAACTGTAAAATTTTTATAACTATAATTACTTACATTTTTCCAGCTGAAGTTCCTGTCTGACATTCGTTTAGTTCAGGGCGCCAGGATCCAGCGTTAGGTCCCAGGAATGACTGGATTCTCAGAATTCGCTGATCAAACTTTAATACTCTATAAAAAGTGAATGCTCCTTTTCAAGGAAATACAACCCAGAAATCAACTTTCGTGCAAGTGAAACAAATGAAGTTTAAACTCCGATTTCAACGAGCTCCGGGAAAATTTTCTTCAACCTCACTTCACAACTTGAAAACCTCATTTCAACGAACTCAATAAATATTTTCCCAGACCCGCGTCACATTCCGAATTTCCCAATAGCAAGTTTCCACTTTTATTTCCAACCTATCTCGTTGCGCTCCATATTCCTCTGTTCGTGACAAGATTTAGCGAGACGAGAAGGAAAAAATAGATAATTTCCCAGGACGTTGAGCTGTCTGTTAATGGGACGTTGTGGGAGGGGTTGCAACAAAGAAAGGAAGGAACCATGTGAGAAAGGGAAGTAGGAGGAAAGAGAAGAGAGAAGGGAGAGAGACAGTGAGTATGAAAGAGAGGTAAGATAGAAAGAGAGAGATTGAGAGAGAAGAGTCAAAAAAGAGAGAGAATGTCTGCACAAAGGTTCAAACAGGGATGAAGCGTTCTGAAGCATGTACAGTGTTGGACTAGCTGGCAAGAGGGTAGAGGGTAGAGGGGTGAGCATAATGTTATTAGGATACACGAAAGTTTTTCTGGCTGCCGATCCATCATTATTATCAGGAGACCCGCAGGCAGAAGCCAGTCTCTAGTCATTCGCTTCCTGCTACTTTCATTCAACTGAAGCGCTGAGCTAAACTGAGCTAAGCTAAGCCGAGCTGGGTGTTAGCTTCTCCTCCCCCTCTACTTGGAAGAGCTTTCAGCAAGAGGGACCTGCAGGGTAGAGGTAGGGGTCTGTACATATGCACAAACATCTGCGAGCTTTTGAAGTATATAACTAAATGATGAATAAACAAATGGTGAAGAGATGATAACGGTTATAGGTTAATTGTGAGATTTTACTCAAATTATTGCTGTGGAAAAATGAGTGATGGAAAAGTATTTTATTGTAATTTTATTTGTAGTGGCGGAGGTGATATTGTGGAACATATTCATAATGAATAATAAGACGAAATTGTCACAACCACATTTATTAAAAATATTCAGATACTAGTTTCGGTTGTTATACCATTATCAATCTCAAACAAACTAAAAATAAAGTACAGATGGAATGATAGGCTACTGTTGGCTAAGCGAGAAAGAAGCTGACCTTCATCGAAAGTTGTGATTGGCTGAAGGCCATAACAAGTCACGCCCCCTGGTGGGAGGAGTAACAAGCAAAAATACGAGCCAAATCAAGAACCAAAAACTGTGAACATCTAGAAAACAACAAAGAAGAACAATACACAATTAGGCGAGAATTGAATTAATTTAAAACCTAAAAATAGAAGCACACTGAAAAGCAGTCAAGGTCAACCGAGAAGACACTTGCTTGTTACTCCTCCCACCAGGGGGCGTGTCTTGTTATGGCCTTCAGCCAATCACAACCTTCAATGAAGGTTAGCCTCTTTCTCGCTTTGCCAATAGTATCACTCCATGTTTAGTATAATATTAAGCTACTCTGTACTTTAGTTTTAGTTTGTTTGAGATTTAAAATCATATAACAAACGAAACTAGTATCTCAATATTTTTAATAAATGTGGTTGTGACAATTTATTTCGTCTTATTATTCATTATTGTAATTTGTTTTGCCATCATTGCATTATTTTAAATTGACACTGTTTGAATTTTGGGCGATGAAAGTTAAAATTTCAAAAAATTGAATTCAACACTCAAAAATAAAATTTATAGCCATGAATAAGAATCAAATATTATCACTTGCTGGTGGAACAACTAAAACTAGATTCTTCTGGATTCAAGTGAAGGGATTTCAACTGATGGTGTTAGATATATTTACCAAAGGTAAATTCAATATAGAAAAGTAGAAATATGTTACACATACCCAGTCGAGGCCCTAGACGGGTGCTGTAATGCTTCTCAGAAATTTCTCCCAGAAATGGATGAAATTTACGATTTTTAAAAATTGTGCTGTAAAATTACGATTTTCTTAATATGAACCACAAACACATGCGGATTAATCATCGGTAATTGTCATTCATATACATATAATAATTACAATCATCTGAAATTCAAGATAAAAAAGTAGAAATATGCTTTGATTATGATAGCGACAAAGGCTATTCTTAAAAATACTGTTATACAGATTCAGCAGTGTTTTGAAGCATAAATATATAGTTAAGATAATGACGGATCAGGTAATAGACTAACTGAATAACGTCTGAATAAAATCTGAATCCGTGACTGAATAAAGTCTGGATCTACCGTTGAAAATAATTATGGCAATAATAATGGCACTAATAATGTCAATAATAATGACAATAATAAAGGCAATAATAATTGAAAATAACGCAAGAAAGACATCAAATTTACTTTGGCACACAACGTGGGTTGAAATGTTGAATTGGATGAACACATGCCTAAAGCCGCTTAAAATATGATTTTAGAAAGGTTATTATTCAAAAACCTTCTGGGGAATACCCCAAACAACCCCCTTTTTAAAGAAATAGCCACGCATATTGTCTTATGTCACCCCCGCCGGCAACAAATCATTGGTCATCCCCAACCCTCTAGCTACTGGTTTGCATAGGTTATACGAAATAAACAGCGAAAGACAAAAAAGACCCTTCCAGTAAAAAGAATACGTTTGATAAGCTTTCATAAGTTCGATAAGTATGTTGATTTCCTTGTTTCTAAATAGCTTACAAGATTACCAGTATTTCGAGTTGTTAGTTCGTTTTTCAAGTCTTTCACTCCGTGTTGATTTTATCGTCAGAGCTGGTATTACTCAGTGGACCGTTCAATAAATGACAGGCTGAGTTGTTAGGTTTGTAAACGGCCTGATATTTTAGTCAGCCATGCCGCATCATTTGAAAGCAATATTTTATCACCAACGATAAAAGGTAAAACAATTTCCTTGTCCAAAGAATAAATAAAAAATGAAGAGTTTTGAGCGATGACAAATGGTTGAAAGGCTCAGAAAAAATTACTGATAATGTGAAAAGGAAAAGTATATTATTTTTCAAGTGAGAGAACGTGTAAAGGCATGATAGGGAGAGAAAAAAGAAGAAATTTATTCCTCAAAACTATAAAGATTTTTCATATCAAGTCTATCTTTCCAAATTTCAACAAAAATCTAATATTGCTTGCAGTGCAAAGGTGGAAAGAGCTTAAGAATTTTTTTAAATAAAGGTATTGACGCCTCTATATTATTATCTTTCATTATTCGGTTGCATCACATTCATCTCTCCAAAGTTCTGATTCAATCAAAACTCGCACCAACAAAATTTACGAATAAAATTTCTACTAATCTAGACTCTATAAATTATGATCCAATTGAAATTGAGAAAACTGAGCGTGAACGCAAAGCCACAACTTATAACCAACCTTATAAAGGCTTATAAAAATAATGAATGTATTTTATAATGAAATTGTGAAGTTTTCATAAATATACTTGATTAACATTAATTTCACAATGTTTTCATGAATACTTACTTCATGAACAATCTAACATTGAAACTGACACTGCATTTCTCACTAGTTTTTATTTATACTCACTTAGAATTGAAGGGATGCATTTTGCTAATGGAGCTTCTCAGAAGCGAAGAGTATTCAATTGAACCAGTTTTACAGTTAAATACAGGCATCGGCTTCTTTTGTTCTTAGGTGAAAAGGTGCTTCTCAGTTATTATCAAATTGAAAGTGAAAAATCACTCCATTCATAGCTTTTAAGCGAGAAAAACAATATCTAATTAAAATGCAGTGTCCAGTACCACTTTTTATTTCATGAAAATATAACTTTATTTTCAATATTGCATACTAGTATTTATTTTAAAATAATAAATCACGACATGAGTTTGAAACCAGACAAACCATACAACTTTAACTACTTCGAATAAATTGCGTAAAAGTAAAAAAATTAGAATGGATTTACAGTATAGGCTATTAATTGTAATTTTCTGCAAATAGAACCATGCTCTATGTATTTGTTGAATTCTTATATTTAGATTGATGTTCTTTATGTTCTGTTTGTAAATTTGTTCTGTTTGATGTTTAATATTAAGATCACTAAGATCACTGATGATACAATCTTTATTTCTGTAAAATTATCACATTTTGAACAAATATCAGATCTACATAAGCCAAACCCAAATCGCACCCCAAATTGCAATAAATTTTGAATTAATTTCATTGTACTATAACTGTACAATCAATATTATACAACAAACAGTCTTGCATACTTAAGCCCTTTATTTTAATGATTGAAAAATCGATGTTCGGCGCGAGTTGTTAACATAGCCTAGAAAAACGCTTAAAAATCAACAGTATTGGTTTTGAAAACTAGACATCTGCCCATATCTGGTTTTCAAAGTTATTGAATTCTGGATGACGATTAAGGCAAGTGAAAACTCATTCTAGCGGTGGAATTATTAAATAAATACTGTACAAGTAGGGAAGTGATAGCCGAGTTCCGTAGCAGGTATCTGTTCAATCAGAGATTAGCTACGAAACTTCTGGGCGCTCATTGTAAGGGTGACCGATTGGATTGGCCAGCAGAAAAAGACTCTGTTCTCTGCTTTAAAATCTCTTCCCGGTGGTTCGGAACCCACCTAAAACTAATAATAATAATAATAATATCGTGTGACCTGGCTGGCTCAGGTCTGGTGTCAGAGTTATCAGGTCGCACCTGAATAAGTTCAGGGCCTCTGACGTGACTTAACGACTGTTTTTTAGGCAGCCGGGACCGACAGCTTAACGTGTCCTCCGAAACACGGGAGTGGCCCGAGGTAAAATCTTTCTAAAACTGTAGGTCCAACTCATCAATCACCATCATCCAATTCTGAATGAATAATAAGACGAAATTCTCACAACCACATTTATTAAAACTTAGAGAAACTAGTTTCGGTTGTTATACCATTATCAATCTCTCTTTGAGTTTGATTGAGATTGATAATGGTATAACAACCGAAAATAGTTTCTCAAAGTTTTAATAAATGTGGTTGTGACAATTTCGTCTTATTCATAATGGATACCTTCCACAATATCACCTTCGCCACTACAAAGAAAATCATCAAATTCATTACCCACGCACTGGTCTCAGACCTGTATCGGCTTCATCCTCCGAAAAAATGTCTGGTTCTCAAACCAATCGATTAAGAATTTCTCAAAAAATGTCGCTTGTCTGGTTTTCAAATTAAGGTTTTCAATAAATCATTGTAACACAAAAATGTAGTATCACGCAACACAGCATTGAGAAATTGGAAATAATACTATATTTGGATGAGATAAAAATAAATAAAAACATCCTACAGATTAAAGAACATCGGAATTATTATATTTTACCATTTTTTCAATAACTAGTTTGGATGTTAATGATTAGATTATTCAATTTGATATTTCAATTGATTTGATTATTCAATTGAGTTGCTTTGTCCAGGTTCTAACTAGCTGACTAAGCTACCTGGGTGCTTTCAAGTTTCCAGGGCGGAAACCTGCAATCCCACCTTGAGAAGTGAAGAGGAGGAAGGTATCTCCCGTGGGATGTGAGATCAGGAGGTCCAGGAGATGAGAATCGGGAACGCGCATGCCCGTCCAACCCCCTTTATCATCCCCCCTCTGGCGTTCAACCCCCTTTATTGGAGGACTATCCTCGGAGTTTGAAAGGGCCAACCCGCAGTCAGCCAGGCTGAGGCTTGGCTCTTTCTCCTTCAAATGATAGCAGCAGTATTCTGCCGGAATCAGGTGACCTCATGGAGTCTGCGCGCTTTGACCTTTCACTTTTCACAGCCCTTTCATCGCAATCTTGCAACTCCACACCTTTTCTCCTGAATAGATTCGAGAACTTGGGAGTTAACTCATTTTGGTATTCCGTAGTAAGAAATAAGGTAATTTCCAATTAAAATTGAACCTCTGCACAACGATATCTATTAATCAAGCAAATAATTTATTCTAAAGAGGCAATGCTTAACTGGCAGGTTGCCCGATTCAATTGAATCGAGAAATCTAGAACGTGAACGAGAATTAAGATAACGGAACACACCAATGGGTTTTTTAAAAACATTTATTTAGAACAAAATCGGTCTACCGACTAGCATAGTGACAGTACGTGAACAAGAATGACGATTGAACTAATTTGACAAGATGTTTTATATTCTAAGGAATGCTTACTACGCAAAATCTATTGCTTATATCTATATATCTTATATCTATACAGTGGCGTACCGATAATGGAGCGAGTGGAGCAGTCGCTCCAGGGCGCAAGGCTCTGAGGGGCGCACCGTTCTTGAGAGAAAATTGCCTTTTACTTACAAAAAATGTATTACTATAATGAAGGCCAAAAGGGGAAAATGCAACACAATTAAAAAAAACCGTATGTAGCCTATACATCGCTGCGCATTACTAAAAGGGACATTCATGTCAAATGAATGAAATCGGTTCATTGAATGAAAGAAATTGGTTCAATGAATGAAAGAAATTGGTTCATGAGTTTAGCCGTAAATGCTTTACTAACAGACAGAATGCAAAACGGTCGAATCAAAAGTAGTAAATAGTCTAAAGTAGCAAAGCCAAAACATTTTATATTGGGTGACAAAAGGTATAACAATTTCAAGTAATTGAATGAAGATGGAATTTATTCTGAAAAAATAAATCCACTAGAAGTTCAATGGTTTTTATATTAACAAGAACAGGACTGAAATACTTCACTTTTGAATCCTACTTTCAAAATAAAAGAACATTTTTATAGGAATGACAAAATTCTAGAAAAATAACTGCAAATAAATTGATAGAAAAATGAAAAAAATCAAAAACAAGATGTTTGGAAATTGATTAAAGTAGAATCTGGCCTGGCAAAAAATCCTTCATCGGAGATTCGCATCTGACAAATACGGCGTAGTTAGAGGCGGGATTCTTTAAATGACCACTATATTAAAAACAGTCCAATCGGGTGGTTGAGAGTGAGACCGATTTTTTTTGTGGGGTGGGGGGGCATCGTAAGACACTTCCGCTCCAGGGCGCTTGAAACCACGGTACGCCACTGTATCTATATGCTTACTATTGTACTAATCTATTGTTCTATATCCATATAACTTTAGTCTATTCACAAATTCAATTTGATAGACTCTTTTTCCTCACACCATTCTCCTTCGTCTTCTTTTTATTTTTCTTCTGTATCTTCTCCTATTTCTTCTTCTTTTCCTTCGTCCTCTTTTTTCCATCTTCTTAATTTAATTTTCTTCTTCTCCTTCATTTCCTCCTCGTTCTTCTTCCTATATTTCTTCAATCCCTTATTTTCCAGCGCTAGAGTTTCGTCGACAGAGGACAGTATGAAAATTTAAATACAGTATTGCAGTAATGTTAAGAAACCAATAAACATTCTTTCGATTACGTGGAGAGGATTTTGTTTTTTAGAACTTTGTTGCATAGAAATTTGACTTTAGTGACAAATTGGAATTGAGGTTGCAATATTTCTCATGACGCTTTTGATGTTGGTGTAGTCATGAACTTTTATGGTTGAATGATTATACAGAGATGCCAGGCCTACATCAGGAATCGAGCCCGAGACGTTGTAGTAGCAGCCCGATACCTCTAAACAAATATTATTGACTTCTAATCTATGAATTGATCATTTTAAATTTCCTTGGTGAATATTAAAAATTACATAAAGCGTGTGATGCCCTTTCGCATTATTGTAGTGCTTCCTCAGAAACGGCTGAAGGCTTACTCTCCACTGCTGAGTGTTACTAAGCTTTGATATTCACCTGAAAAGTTTAACATTATCAATTAATGGATTAAATTTATCAGTGAAATTACAACTCTAATTAATATTGAAGAAGATGGACGATTTCAGTCTGGAGAGTATCACAACGGATCATCTAGATTGTAGATCAAGGGTCTCCAAGCATTTCGGCCAAAATAATTAATCCAATAAGTTCCGAGGGCCAGCACCGTTTTAATTTTCCGCCATCTATTTATTCATATAAGGAATAATATCCTACAATTCTTCTTCTCATCCTCCTCCTCCTCTTAACACAAAACGTGTTCCTTAACACAAAACGTGTTTCTTAACACAAAACACCTAACACAAACGTGTTCCTTTTTAGAAGATCATTTTTTAGAAAAATTTGTATCGTACATCTTTTTTGAAAATAAATGTATCGAATTGAAAAATCTGCCATACCATCTGCACCAAATCATTCCTCTCATAAAAAATGGCAAATATTACAAAAAATTGAGATGGCTAAAATTGTAAGATATCTCTACCAATTAAATCATTTAGGATGTAAATTAAATAGGATTTAAAAATATAAAAGAATTAAACAATATGGCTACAAAGATATTCTTTTGAATGAGATTTCTTTGAAATTGTTGCACAAAATCACTTAGCCAGATCCTAATTGACATAAGACACCAAATTATCGTACAAAATTATAATAATTATCATACGGCTGACAACACTGGAGTTTGCCAGCTGATAACTGCCAGGTAAGTCTTTATACCCTCAATGGTGGCGAATTGTACAGGAATTATTTCATGCCATTATTGAATGGTTATCCAAAATGCAGTTGTTGGAATATTTATTGTTGTATGTATTTCAAGCGTAAAGGTTCTTCATCCGCACTCTTTAAAATTACCGCCCTCCGCATACGTCGTGTGGTAACTGTTTATCTCGAGTGATTAAGTCGCTCTTTCAATACATAAACATTTTGTGAAAATCAGTTTTGGGCAATAGCCTGTATGTTGGTTAAATGAATGAATAAATAAATATTAAAACACTAGATTAGTTCCAAGTGAAGCTTTCAGCATTTCAGAATTTAAATTTTGTATAAACTTCCTCCTCCCATCAGACGGTTAATAGCCCAGACAATAAAGGTCTGAAAACACCTGATGTCGCAAGTAAATTAGTGAAAATCTGAAACCCTACTAGGGGTGGAGGCCTACTTACCCAAAAGTGCCCCGAAATCCCTTCTTGGATTACAAGTTCGGACTTGTCAGTCGGCACGAGCGTGTTGCCCGTCCTATCATTCGCGTATTCGTTTCAAGATATATGTGTGTGTTTTTTATTCTCCGACGTTTAAAAACGACGAATCGCTGAATCGGCGATAATACAATAACGTCTACAACCACCTGATGATGACCCCATAAGAGGGTTGAAACCGCTAGTGAATACAGTAATTGGATACCAAAACGCAGGTATTTAAACCTTTATTTATGTTTACTGGTATCCGGAGGCTAAAGAATTCAATATGAAAATGCCTCGGTGCCTTTTTCCCCACCACCATTCAAAGTTCCAAATATAGGTGATTACTGGAAATTTGAAACTAAAGTTGTTGTACATTTTTTTCTGAATCCAATGATGTGTGTAGTTTACTCACGGTCAAGGATGCTGTGGGATGGGGTTTAGGGACGCACTACGCTGCGACGTGGTTCCCACCCCCTAGCCATCATAGGCTATTACCCAAGCAAAATCAATAATAATTGAAAAAATGTTTGGAAAATAAGATTGCGTACAACATGTCAACAATCGATTTTTCTAGCATGCATAGATCTTAAATATTAATCATAAAAATCACATTTTTCTTTTATATTTTTATTTTGGAAAATGTGAATTGCAATAGCTCAGGGTCCATGTGAGCTGGAAAGATGCAATTGGTGCCAGGATGTAGGAAATTGGATTGTCTACCAAAAAATTGAATTCAATTTCTTGTCAGACACATAGTTTGGCTGTAAAATCTTTTAGGAAAATACACCTTTAGTGCTTTAGTAGTTCTCTAACACTTGGCAGGGTTTCAGCCTTTCACTAATTAATTGCGACAAAACCTTAATTGACTGGGCTATTAGGCGAGCGAAGCGAACCTGCGGACTACTTGTCTAAAACTTCTGGTCAACAAGTATGCGCCCTCAGCAAACATACATCTGCTAAATCTTACAGTAAAGTGATGTATTGACAAAGTAGTAACTTATAATTATCAATAGAAAATAATATTAAGTGGTAATGCTTTCGCGGGCCTGATTGATCATACTGGCGGGCCGGATTTGGCCCGTGGGCCATAGTTTGGATACCCCTGATCTAGATCATATATACTTAGATTGAAGGAGACGGATTTTGAATGAATTATAAGTTTAAATGAAATTAGCTGCTTTTACTTGGATAGAAAATTTATATTCTCTTGATTATTCTATTACTGTGCAATAATGCTCACACGAAATATTTGAGTTTTTGTGTATACTGGGTTCCCATTGTCAGCATTCTTACTGTAAATGAATGTTAAAAGCTATCAATAGCTTTTAATTGTTGGAAAGAATATGTTGTCAATAAGCTTGGAATTTGGTGCTCATGAACAACTGCGCAATTTTACCAATATTATTGAAAACTATAGCCTACACGAATGTGCAGTCAAAATTCTAGTGAATAATTAAATCATGGGCGTCCATAAATATTACAAGGGGGGCTCGAGCCCCCCACCTAGAATCCAGTTTTTTGTTTTAAACACAAGTTTACACAAGAATCCAGTTTTTTACACAAAATGGCTCCCCCCCCCCCCCCCCCTATTTAATATCTTATTTAATATAAGATGGACGCCCATGAATTAAATTGTTTATACTTACTGAGCTGATGGTCATTTCGGACCGCGTGGGCCCAACATCGGTTCTCCGGTTTTTTTGACTGCACAGTGGTGAATAGTTTTCAAAGATTATTTGTGTCAATAACCGTAGGCCGTAGTCTATTGATTCCTCCTCCATTCCATTCTATTACAAGAGCAAAGAGAATTCAGATCCAATGTTATTTAGTTATCAAGTTATCCAGTTGAAATCATTCAGAAGTAAGGAAAAAATGATGCTCTAAAATCTATAGCTGAAGTTAGTCAGTTATATTAAAATGTTGCCTAATTATTATAAACAACCTTCTGCTTGAGAGAGTTTACAAAATTCTGTAGGTATCAATTCTTATTTTTATTTAGTTAATATTATTTTGTTGTGAGTTGTTTGTTAAGATTGATTTCATAATCTATTCGATGGACTCAAGTGAATAAATTTATCAACCTAATTCTATTCTCCAATGAATATTACCGTCTCATTTAAATTAATTTTGTCTAAGAATATTATTTTTAAGAGTAGCCTACCGGTTAGCTATTGCCTGTCAGAAAAAATTATTTGATTATTATTGTGAGTAAATGTAAACACATTTTACAATAATAAAAATCAGCCTTGATAATAAATTATTCGAATTCAGTTTCTAGAAAATTAAAAATTATTGTTATCATGCCCTTTTTTACATCATTCTCTTCACTATTATTTCAGTGTGGAAGTAAAGTTAAATTTTTGGGTCTATTTAATTCAAAATGGTTTTCACGCAATATAATAAAGGATTCAATAATAATACAATATATCCTTGAACATAATTATTTAATTATATTTCCATAATAAACCAGTCAGTACTCTATGATTCGAACGTTTGTATTCAAGGCGGGAAAATATGGACGTTTACGAATCTGTTAGCATGTATAATTTATTATGACCAATGTATTTCAGTTCAGCGATTGCGCTAAATTAACTGGATAATGTAACAATAGACATTAGTAATTATCTGATTCTCATTTTGTCACTGGAAATTTATTTTATTCGCAATCTATTAATCAATATTCTTGATAGCGACATCACTTAATTCAGGCACCACTGGCACGTTCTTTGAAACTTCAAACATCTGATCAAAGTCTTCTGCCTTTCTGTTTTCGTGTTTTGCACATGTAATTTTTGGGACATTTTCTTGATTTGAATTTAGCGTTCTCTTATGAATTTTTGTCTATAAAATCTCTGTAAGTATACCACAAGATATTCTTTCTCAATATTTTCATTTCCTGCTAGTATAAATCCGTATGACAGTTACTTGAATAATTTACAAAATTTCGTCATCCACTGATGCTTTTTGTTCCCTGTACATACATAACATTTAGGAAGTTAAGTACAATAGAAACTCCAATATTTCTGAAAGGGAATAATGCAACGTTAAACCAGTAAATTGATTAACTTATTACTTGATAAGTAGATTCTATTTGTGTGAGCAAGTCACAACTATTGAAGGTTAGTTTTCAGTACAGGTTATTTTAAGTTACGACGATTAGCAACTCAGCAACAATCTTAAAATTTTATTGTGTAACTTGAAACATTTTAACGGAATTTTACTGGTGATTTTTATATTTTAGAAATGCTTTATTAAATTACAAGTATGAACAGTTAACTTACTAACTTGGTTATGTCCTTGACACCGGCAATAATATGAAAACCATTCGCCAATATTTATTAAAACACGTTCATTTTTTGAGATCGTATTTTTCCGAGCTTGTTATATATTTTAACAATATCTATTATTTTTTTGTAGACTTTAAACGTATTAGTTTCTACAAAAAATCACTATGGAAGAATATGCCAGAGAACCTTGTCCATGGAGAATAGTTGATGATTGTGGAGGTGCATTCACAATGGGTGTCATTGGTGGTGGCATCTTTCAAGGCATTAAAGGCTTCAGAAATGCTCCCAGTGGGATGTCAAGAAGATTTCAGGTATGTAGATGTGAGACATGATCTTTAAGTACGTTTATTCCTAGTTGAGAAAAAATTGAAATTTAAAGGATCGAAGTTCAATCCTTCACGAAAAGCACAAAAACGGCCCAAATTTGACCACTTGTTACCTTAGAGCACGCTAGCAAAGCAATCTAGGCTCTTGCTGGCTGATTCACGATTGTATTACTTTGTGAAAAGAGACGAAATTTCTCTATAAATTGGCCAATGAATATTTCCATCTATCTCTCTGATGAGCTTTTAATGTAGCTACTGATAATAACTTATTGAATCTAGTGTATAGTGCCACAGCCAATTTCGACTGTAGGTTTTGGTCCAAAGAAAATTTTACGCAAACGAGGATGTAGTTTGTGTCTGCTTTCCTCGCTGTAACTAGTAATTTAATTAGAATGTAAAATTCTCCAAAATGTTCTCTTTTCAAGCTGATTTATCTGCGTATAACATGAATGCTGTCAAACGTACGGTATTGGTTATTGGCCCTTTTTAAATCAGCACTTTTCAAAAAAAAGTTTGAAGTAACATCTGGTAAACAATCGTACATGAATAGTACATTCATAATTCAATTTAAAACCTAATTCACCTTTTTGTTTTGAGTAGTTTTTGAAGTAGAGCTGTACACACGTATCGTGCATACCAAAAATCTTAAATTTAAGTAAGAATCTGAACTACTAATTCCTGATATTTACAACAGGATTTTTTCTTGGAATACTGCTTCCAAGACTGGTCTAGACTTTCAGGAACACCAATGCGCCGCCTTCAAATGTGACCAATTTTTTTCAAAGGACCAAAAAATGAAGGTCCTTCATAACCTTTGTAGCTTATTCTTCTCAGCTCTGTGAGATGGTTCAAGTTCACATATCACATGTTACATTTGGTCTGAAATGTGGAATTTCATTTCTGAGTTGACTTTTAATGTTTTTCCTATACCTAAAAAATCACTAGTTTAATGTGATTAAAAAGGTCTAACTATAAAATTGCTATAGATAGAAATTTTAAATTGGTTTCAAATTGTATATAATCGTTTTTTTGTCCATTTTTTCAATATCCAATTTTAATTATTTTATTTCCATGTAAAAATCTTGTGACTCGTTATACCTAAAAATGTTTAATATAAAGTCAAACAACACAATGTTCTGTAAATTTTGACACTAATTTTACTTTTTCATCACAGGTTACAGGGTCTGGCAGGGGAGTATAGATGATTTGAAATTACTGTCACACGCTCTTTAATGGTCACACTAGCTTCTATAATAATATGGTTGATATTTACTAAAATGTCACGTTACAATTATTATGGACCTCTATTAATAAGACCCTTCTCCTTTGAAACTGACAATTCTTTGTGCTCTACAGCAGCAGGTGACATTGTTACCTCCACCTACAAAGCGAAAAAATTCAATTTTTTCTGTTTAGGGTTTGCAGCGATTTTAATGTTGATAGTAATTTTTTTATTGTGTTTAAATTTGGGATTATTGAAAAACTAAAAAATTGTCAGCGATAAAAGAAAATCTTATTAATGAACCTACACAGCATGTATGCTACAGACCAGGGGTCGTTTTCTTTTAAAATGGCGTATTTTTATGAGTAGATATCAAAATTTTCAATATTAATCTCCTTAGTATTGGTGATGTTCATGTGGTAAGGTGAAGAATATTGATGTGTATTGGTTAAGGTGATATTGTGTTATTAATGAATAATAGAAGAAATTGTCACAACCACATTTATTATTCATTATGGATACCTTCCACAATACCACCTTGGCCACTACAAAGAAAGATATTGTGTTATCACCAATGGTATAATGAATAACACAGTTGTTGGTACAACCACTTAAATATTTAACGAGATACTACAGATGCGGCTATCACTTCAAATGGTTGTGACAGTACTATTCATTATTTTTAAAATTAGTATGACCACTAAAAAGCATGTGAGAGTATTTCAATTCATCCACGCCTCCCTGCTGGACCCTGTATTTCGTCATGTAAACTAGGGATGGGTATCGAACTACAAAACATCGATTATTTTTTGTAAGGGGGGGATACACCGATTAATCGGTACTGAAAACATCGATTAATTCAGTCTTTGAAAATAGCAAAAACACGCCAAAATAATACCAAATAGCGTCCCAAACAACACATTTTGGAGGCATCTTGGCGAAAAACAAGAAACAATGATGGTTTCAGGTTATTGCTACTTATATTATGTTTATGGTAAAAGGCAAAATGCAAATTATTTCAAACCTGTCAGCAGGTTGACCACCCTATGACTTGGAGGTTATATTAGACAGGGCTTGCAAGGAACTAAGAAAAAGGGGGAAACGTAAAATAAAGAAAAAGCTCTATCATTAATATCAGAAATGGATCTTAAAATATGTTTGAAACAATAATTATTTACATATTTATGACCCTAAATCCTGTCATATTGAATAATCAGAGAAATGCCACTAATCGATTAATCGCTATGAAATAATCGGTGCTGTGATTAATCGAACTTGAACATCGATTTAAAAAAATCGATTATTTCAGCAAAACGTCGATTATTCCGATTAATCGTCTAATTGATACCCATCCCTAATGTAAACCATCAAACATTTCAGCATTTGTATTGTCGATGTTTCGTTTATTAATTCAGTTTTCATTGCGTAGGGATGTTTGGCCGCGTTGAAGACAAAAGCTCCCCAAACGGCTGGGAGTTTTGCGGTGTGGGGACTGACATTCTCAACTATCGATTGCACACTGGTACACTTCCGGAAAAAAGAGGATCCGTGGAATTCGATTATAAGTGGAGCCGCTACTGGTGGAATTCTTTCGGCGAGAAATGGTCTACCAGCGATTGCTGGCAGTGCTCTAGTTGGCGGTATTCTCTTAGCTATGATCGAAGGCATCGGTATTATTTTCACAAGAATGACAGCTGAAAATTTCCGACCTCCAACGCCTGTGTTCAGTGATGACCCTTCGCAGCTCGGACCGCCCCCCAGTCAACAGTACCAGTAATTTTATTTTATTCTTGTAGGTGATATTTTGTAGATACAGTTCCATTACAATGCAACAGACAGTTTTTTTAAAATCCAATTTTTTCTATGTTTAAAAATTTGATTGGCACATCGATTTCGAATAGCTCTTTATTTCTTCACCTTATCATCTTGTAGGTGATATTTTGTAGATAGAAATGCGACGGACTTGTGCGTCCGTTTTTATTTATAAAATTGCCAAAAAATTCTGTAACTTACATTGATTCTGAAAAGCTCTTTTTTCTAGCTCTAGTTGCTCTGTATTATTACCACAGTGAAATATAATATTTCAAACAGTATATACCAATAATAAAGAGTTTAAGCAAAACAACGTCAACGATGCTTGAATTTTAACATAATTATTCTCTATTCACACACACGTGTCCAGACTGTATCATAACTCTGTTGCTAATATCACTTCATTACACAAAATCAGCTCAGCCTGAACACAATGATAAAATGTTACGATGTTACGCGACGGCATGGAGTTATGATGTAGACTATTCTACAAGTCTTTGTAGAATAGACTTGTAGAATTCTATGATTTCTACAATTCTATGCCTCCACTTGCTCTCAAGTCAATATGCTCTAGACCAGTCTGAGACAAAGAATGGTTATTTTAGAATTAGCGTCATCGTTAGCGTAGCTTTGTTCAAACTCACCAATATCATTCCGTTACATCTATGATTATTTGTGTAATATCAAAGAAATATTGGGAGATTTCTATTAATTATAGAAAAAATGTCTAGATCATTCATATTGAAATAGTTATTCAATATAAGATAATCATCATGGACGAATATATTTTCGATAAATTATCTGGAATGAGAAAATTTTCCAATGATAGCTTGTTTTATGAGAATGAGCGAACATGTTATATTTGTTCTGCAGATATTAACTAAGCTTTGAACTTATTTCTAGCTAAGTCAAATAGATGCTACTAAGTCACTAGCCTACTTAGATAATATTTGACGTTAAAAAATTGACTATCTTTAAAGTTATATAGAATATGATTGTATTTGTTTTTTATAATATTTATCCTCTTCAGTATGTTTGTTAGAAGCTTTTTGAATCACTTTGATGCTTTACGGATATTCCCTGAATTTATTGTCAGGTATTCCAATATTTTTGTTCAAAATGGAATCTAAAAAAATTGTTCCTAATTTTCTAATTGAAATAGTCAATTCGTTTATTTTCTATTGTATTGTAGAGAAACTGTTAAATTGTAAATAAACAGTGATTCGTTTCAAATATTCAATTTTTCTCAATAATATAATTCCCCTTATATCATCAATATCCTATCTTTTCTACAGCTTGTGCACATTCAAATGCCAATTGAATATCAGTTGGATTTATCGGAGGCTCAGTTATAGAGCTTTGGTTTTATCTAGTCCATAATATTCATAAATTAGCTGGTTTTCATTATGTTAAGTTGTTGGAAAGTTTAGCTCTCTTAATAAAAATAGAATCGTAACGTTGTTCCTTTAATAATTGAACCAATCTTAATTGACAAGAAATATGTATTTTACAGAGATGAAGATGTTTACAAGATGTGAATGGCTTCTCGAATGCAATACAATGAAATTGATTCAACTCAAGTACTTCATCCGTTTATTCAAAATTTATTGTTCTATAATTACGAAGAAATAAAGAAACGCGTCATTCTAATATTCTAATTCTATGTTGTGGAAACGGTTGTTTTACTTTAGGGTGTTTGCACAGTAGAGCATCGATCTTAGATTCAAGAGGGATGCTATGATCAACAGTCTGCACTCTTATAGCTCGTTGTTCCACTCTGTCATATGTCATTCCACAGCATGTGTCTCATTTCGCATCTCTGATCTTTAATCGCTACTGCATTGTCCAACTCTTGGAAAAATTGCTGAACAAAATCAATCAAATATAACAGCACAGCAGGGAAAAGTCGAGATCAATAATTTGCTCTTGATGTACGGTAACTGATCAGTTGGATCTTTCGGTTAGATCAGGTACTGTCGCTACTGACAACTGGGTCTCTACTACTGTGTATTCATCACATAATATTCAGTACCTAGTAGACATAGACATAAAGTAACATTAAATTATTAATATATTTATGGAAGTAGGAGAATAGTATTCTATGACTGTATAAAAAATGACAATTAATGAAATGATTCCGAAGAAGCTCTAAAATCAGCGCTAGTCTACAAACAGTCAAACGTATTGTGTATATTTAGTTGAAATATAAACTGAATATCTGTGCCCAAACAAAGCACTCCAGCTACAGTGACTGGCAACAAAGGTCAGTATGAACACTATTTTTCACAACCTGGACTATTTTTGCACCCAACATCCAAGCTCTAGAGATATTTGGATGGAAAGATTTATGTTAATTTTCTCATCATAGATGAACTACGGTATCTTTGATTGTGATCTTTCACCATATAGGTGAACCGAGATGCTTGGGTAGCTGATAGAACTGCTATAACTTGATGTTTTCAGCTTCATTATTACTTACTAGGTGGTTCGGAACCTACACAAAATTGTAGGTCTCTAATGCTACCCATAACATGGGTTAGATGTCAAGGTGGAACTTCACATAATAGTCTCCACCAACAAATCCAAACGCTTATTCTATCAATAATTTATTCCCAAAAATATTACAACAGGTAATGAATCACACATAGAAATAAATATTAGGAATCCCCCTATAAGACTAGGTCTGTGAGTTCCACAATGTAGCATAATACTATTACCGGTACTTATAAGTTAAGTATGGTACAGCAATTGATGGTAATTGATTATAAAAATGTAATTCATGGACTGCAGCGTGTGAGTCCCTGGCATTCAAAAAATACAGAAAAGAGAAAATAAAAATATGCAATTAGCAGGCAGGCACAACAACAAGAGAAGAAATAAACAGCAAAAATGTGCAAGGTGGTCCAAACTTTGGTTGGAATAATGGCTGGGGACTGCAATAATGTGTATGGTTTATATACAATAATATTCCATTATTCCAAAATATTCATACTCAATATTCAATAATACTGGTAATAATGTATGTTATTCAATAATATAAAGTAAGGTATATATACAATAATATTCTATTATTCCAAAATATTCATACTCAATATTCAATAATACCAGTAACAAAAAACGGTATTCAATGATATAAAGTATGGTATATATACAATAATATTCTATTATTCCAAAATATTCATACTTAATATTCAATAATATATGGTATTCAATAATACCAGTAACAAAAAACGGTATTCAATATTATAAAGTATGGTATATATACAATAATATTCTATTATTCCGAAATATTCATACTCAATATTCAATAATACTGGTAATAATGTATGGTATTCAATAATATAAAGTATGGCATATATACAATAATATTCTATTATTCCAAAATATTCATACTTAATATTCAATAATACCAGTAACAAAAAACGGTATTCAATAATATAAAGTACGGTATATATACAATAATATTCTATTATTCTGAAATATTCATACTCAATATTCAATAATACCGGTAATAATGTATGGTATTCAATAATATAAAAAATGATATATATACAATAATATTCTATTATTCCAAAATATTCATACCCAATATTCAATCTCATGTCAGTTCTAATATGACCATGGCATAAGTAAATTTAAAAATATATATTTATGAGTGATAATAATTGTAGTATAAATTTTACAAAAAAGTATTTACTATTTTATCCATATCAAGAGTAAGATTCAGCTCATTTTTATTAATTTTTTTTAATTATAAAATTTTTAAAATATCACTTGAATTTACAGGAGATATATAATGAGTTGTTTATGAATCACTTCAACCAAAAACTCGCATTCGTGAACAACTAGCCAAAAATATTTCAAACTACAGTAAAAAAAAAACGTATTTTATCAAAATTTGTTTGAATAACTTTTTATATAATTCCTCACATGAAAATTATCAAATTCATAATAAGTTATTGCGCAGTAAGAACTACAGTACATTAAAAGATGTGAACGCATCTAGAGAAATGAAACAGTTGTTTCACACTCAAGATGAGCTTCTAAGTAATAACTGCAATCTATTTTGAGAACAGTATTGGGGCAATCAGCCAAAATCCCGTTCCTGCTTCTCAGTGTGTCAATAATATAATCTCCTACTGTGCTCTTCAAAACACGTGAATATTTGTTTTTAAGTGATTTCATATTAAAATAACTAATTACATTCAATTCAAATTTGTGTGATTTCCTAATATAGGCTATAGCCTACTGTGTTGTTAGTAACTAAGATTGATTCTGAATCTATATCTATGACGTGTGTAACGTTTCAATGAAAAATATTTAGCACAAGACAAATCAGTCACTAGTAGCACTCTAATGTATGAATAGATAATTCTAAACATTCTAATCGTTAATTACATTCTTATTCTAATTGCTCATACAGATAGTTGCAATGTAAAATAAATTTTTTTTAAATTTTAAAACCGAAGCTGTATTTCTAATTATCCAGACAAAAATGACTAGAAATACAGTGTCTGTTTTTATAATAGATTGTTCATCAAGTATTACGTCATTGGAATCATCACATTATATGATATTTCCTGAAGTTTGAAGATGTTATATGTTTCATATTATTGTTGTGTTATGTATAAAATGTTACCAATGGGATGCTTTTACATGCAAGGATATTCTAGTGCGGCATTGCTTGAATTATATTAAATATAACTTTATACATCCAGATTCTCACTAGTTCCGAGCGCATTCAGAGTAGTGCTGTTTTTGTGAAACCATAGAAATGGCATTAAAATTATAATTTGCTTGCTTGGTTTCATCTGAAACATTTTATACACTTGTGCATCTATAAAAATGATCGATTTTACTATCTCAACCACAGCCAAAAATTAATTACCAACAAACATAACTTCAAGTTATAAAACCAATCTGCACATCTGAGTTGGGGTGTTTGCATACAGTGAACCATCACTAGATTATAATCACTGTCGAGAATTCATACACAAACTGTGTAACGGTCTATTATGGACTACAGCAGCGTGAATACCATTATTTAACATCATTTGTTTGATTTTGTAATTTTCGAGTATTGGATGCTCCACTGTGCAAACACCCCATTTTCGCCTAGCCTGAGACTTGATGACGTCACGATCACACTTATTGTTTGAAAAAAATATATATTCGTTTCGGCAGTTACCGGAAATTTATTGGCAATTCCAATCAATCTGAAACAAGAATCTCGTTATTTATAAAAGTAAAACTTTGGAGGATGACGTTCAACATCCAAAGTTATCAAGTTGTAGCCACATCGAATGCCACTTATGAAGGGACGGATTCAAAGATCCAGAAGATTCAAAGATCCTCACACGTCAACCGAAGCTTATTGTGTCAAACATGCCACTTATACATATCTAGCATATATAGTTGAATTACTATAACCAATACAGAAAAAATGCCTCAAGATGTTGGAAAAAAAATTAAGTGATAAAATCCCCACTTAGAGTTTTCCTTCAACTCAAGGGAGACTTGACAAGTATTTACTCCAAAGGCTTTTCAAGTCTCCCTTAGGTTGGAATTCAAGGAAAGCTCAAGGTAGGTTTTGGATGGAGGCGTACCATCCGGAATATTGTGCTATGATTCTATGTTATAGAAAAATCAACTTGAAAAATGACTGACCCACCAGTATCCAAAGATGCAGAGCAAAAGCAGGTGGTGGAGATTAATATCGAAGGCCAACAGCAGACCAATAACAACACACCTAACAATGAAACCCAACAAGCGAACCAGGTAATGTGATTTGAAAATTGCATTTTCTAAATGCTACCTAACCTATTCAACCAGACTTATTTTTCTGCATCTACTGGAAATTGAGATCACAATGAAGAGTGACTTGAAAATAGATACAATTCCTTTCAATTGCAAGGAATATTGAATAATGGAGAGCCTGTAAGAAGTTGGATTACAATAACTATGATACTGAAATAGATTAAAAATATTGCAAGCCCTATAATAATTATATTTAAAGTAAGTTACATTGTAATTTTTGTAGGGAAGTGATAGCCGTGAGCCGTAGCAGGTAGGCCTATCTGTTCAATCAGATAGAGATAAGCTGCGTTCTCCTGGGCCATCTTTGTAAGGGTGACCGATTAGATTGGCCAGCAAAAAAGACACTGTTTTATGCTGTAAAATCACTGCCCGGTGTTTCGGAACCCACCTAAAACTGTAGGTCTAACTCATCAATCACCAACTTCCAACTCATTACCCACGTACAGGTTTCAGACCTATGTGGGCTTCATCCTCAAATCCTATATGTGTATTGGATTCTATGTGATGTAATAACTGTGTTGTTAGTAACTTAAAAACTCAATCACCATCATCCAGCTCATTACCTACACACAGGTCTCCGGCCTCTGTGGTTTCATCCATGGGCAAATCAAAAAAATATTTTTATTCCAGGCGTTATTCAAATTGCACTGTACAATAAACTTGAATCGGCTTTATGGACTATAAAATTAATTGTATAATTGATATTCTATAATTTAAATAGTACGATATTTCATTTAGTTAAAATCATAATATTGGATACTTTCAGATCTGTAAATTTTTTTCTGTCACTATGTGTGAGTAGAGAATCGTTTTTGCGAGATCTCAATCCTGAGTTCCACCCTGAACTGTTAATTTCAAATAGAAATCAGCCTAATCGCATTTAAAATACTGGAAAAGAATATATTTATTGGTCTTATGTCAGAACTAAATGTTGATGTTTTCATACTTTTCCAAGGATTAGAAAAATTAGACTTTTAGCATAGGCCTACCGGTCCAATATCTTTTAAAAAAACGCTATAGCTCTATACAGTGCTGTAGAGTACATTGTTTACAATAGTTGGCACATGCGCAAATCGACTCGATTATAAATAGCGTACATTTAGCTCTCTATTATTGCATAACTTTATACTAAATTGTTACCGTTACGCTTAACTTTACGCTATTGACGTTCTGCTCACGTAGTATAAAATATAAACGGTACCACTCTGTAATTGTAAATTTAATTTACCCATGCTCAGAACGCCAATGGCGTATGTTACTAGTATTTAAATAAATTAACTATTTGTAAAGAACTCTGTTTTGAAATACACCTTCCAAATTCAATACTTTATATATTTCTTTTGAATTGTTTTTACCATGCTATTTTTATTGCTGATTTGAGTTTTTTATAATGTGACGTGATGAGTTTATAAAGAAATATTTATCAACAGGCAGCCCATCATACTGCCAACACAGCATTATCTGCTCTGATCGAGGAGAATGTCCTAAATTTACTCACCCAGGTGGACACAGCCAATGAGAGCGAACTTAGGTCAAAGAATACAGAACTTCTTGGTTATTTGGCCAAGCTGATTGATCTTCTCAAAGAGAAAACAAATGAATGCATCACTTTGGAGAAACAGAATGCGGCTCTGACTCAACAGGTAATTTTGTGACTAATTCATTACAGTCAGTGCATGACTGGCCAGGTCAGCAAGTCGGCAAATGCCAAGGGCTCATGGCCCTAGGAGGCCCACATACAACCGGAAATACTTCGTTACAGAATTAGAGATGGCGAACGTTAACAGCTGTTCGCTATCAGTTTACTTGAATAGAATCTTTTAGTGACCTCATTTTACTTGTAGTGATCAGGTTTTATGTAGAGTAAACTGGAAAATCAAATAAAATAACTTAGAAGCCGGTGAGTGGAGTATTTTTTTAGTTTGAAGTAGATTTAATTGCTGGTTAATTGTACACTGAATCCATGGATTTTTCTGATTAAGCTTGTAGAGAATTGAAGGATAAATTATGAATAACCAACAGCCAAAACACCTCCTTAATAAAACTAAAACTTCAATTGATCAAACCACAGAAAAATAGCAAGCTGAAGCAAACTGGAAAAATGTTTTGTTTTGAATTAATAAAAGCCGATTTGATCGGGGTGTGTTTATAGGTATTAAGTTATTCAGAAAATTTTACTCAGAATTAAATTTTCTCCAAGTTTGTTCAGGAAAGGGTGACATGTTTATTGTAAAATTAAGTCAAATTTATCAACTTCAAAAACTTGAAAAAACGTATTTTTGCTAATTTTTGCATATTTTGTTAAATATCTAAAAAAAAAACTACTGTAGTTTCCAGGTTCTAATTTGTTTTATTCAATTTTCAGTTCATTTTACATGAAACATGACCAATTTACAAGTAAAATGAAGGCATGGAAAATTTAAAGTTTCTGGTTGAGATAGCTGCTAACATAAACTTTTTTGGTGACTAAAGATTTTCAGTCAATTGACTGCAAGTCGTTAAATTCACCAAAAAAGTTAATATTAACAAGGCAGTTCGTCATGGAGCAAGAAATCCCGGAATAGCTGTTAAATTCCGCCATCTTCAATTCTGCAACATTTTTGGATCGATGTTTATATGAACCTTTTTCATTATTTTGGTGAATGCGACAAACACAGCATTACAGCATTGTGACAGCTTAGCTAGGAAACAAGAAAATTGTATGAAAGTACTGATATGCATCAGTAGATAAGGCATTAAAAACATCATCACTTCTTTGTTAGTTTTTATCAAAGCTTGTTATAGTAAGTAACATAGTGGCTCTACACACTGGTGTCTTAAGACATGTGTCTTACGACATCTGTCGTGTCTGATGCATTTTTATCGAAAACCAACCCATGATATTAAATGGAGGACTTACACACTGCTTGAGACATCAGTGCGACGCGACATCCCCGCTTCAGACATGTGTCGCACGGGTCGGTGTTTGGTAAGTAATGTGTTGATTACATTGGGATAGTTACTCGCTAAGCGAGTAGCGAGTAGGACGTTACTGACCGACCGTGCTACAGCAGCTCGGCATAACAAGCCGAATTATATTAAAAATTTATCTTCAAGAATCATCCCCATACTATGGAATTTCTAAGACAATAAATAATCTTGCAACACAAAATTAAAATATGAAGTTTACCAACAATTATTCAATAAAATTTCATCAAAACAATATACAATATATCTCATCTGAAGTGTTATGCTGGCAGCCTGCGTGATTAAGTATAGGGTTTGGCCACAATAATATTGTATTTTGGTGTTGGCTACTCTGCCAGCGAGTATAAATGTCATCAAATTCAAAGTAGACAGGCTCTCAACTTTGAATTTGGTCACATTTATACACGCTGGCAGAGTAGCCAACACCAAAATACAATATTATTGTGGCCAAACCCTATACTTAATCACGCAGGCTGCCAGCATAACACTTCAGATGAGATATATTGTATATTGTTTTGATGAAATTTTATTGAATAATTGTTGGTAAACTTCATATTTTAATTTTGTGTTGCAAGATTATTTATTGTCTTAGAAATTCCATAGTATGGGGATGATTCTTGAAGATAAATTTTTAATATAATTCGGCTTGGTATGCCGAGTTGCTGTAGCACGGTCGGTCAGTAACGTCCTACTCGCTACTCGCTTAGCGAGTAACTATCCCAATGTAATCAACCCTTAATGACTTACAACCGCCCTGGCGCATGCGCACTAGCGCGCGTCGCCCGAGCAATGAGGCTGTGAGCCGTCTGCAACGCACGTAAGACATAAGACATGCATAAAACATCCATGTCTTATTCAATTCCGTACGACACATGTCTTAAGACACCAGTGTGTAGAGCCACTAAGATGCGAATCTACACCATGTTATGGCAATGAGTAAACTCGCAAACTCGTAAAACACGCATGTACTCACAGTACTAATGCAATAAAATTATGTAGGTACAAGAGACAATAAAAAAAAAAAGATTTGTAGGTCTACTGATATTTAGTGTATGCGAGCAAAATTAACCTCTTTTATCCCTATATTTTATCTCTGTCCTGTATGGTAACATCCAAATACATAGAATGAAAACTTTTTGAAAATAAAATTATCAGTTTTACTATCAAAAACAATTGAAGGCGGCATTTCGGGCCGGCTGAGCGCAAAGCTAGGAAACACCACAACTATGTTACACAATACATATAATAATAAATTATTTCTGCTTGTAGTCAAAATCACTTAAAGAAGTGGTTGGAATAGTCAAGGATTTGTTGAATATTCGAAACATGGAAGTGACTCATCTTCAAGAGGACATTTCGTCGATGCAAGAGAAAATTAACAATGAACGAGTGCGTCAAAATACAATGATTGAGAAAATGGAACACGTCACGAGGTACAATAATTCATGTATGGTATAAATAGACATAAATGGAAGCATGAACCTTCTAAGTTTCTGAACATAAGCATGTGAGGGTAATTAACGAAGTTTATCATGGAATTCATGATTTTTATATGAAAAATGTCATTTTATTTATTCAAATACACACGAGGGAAAAGCAAAAATTGTGCCCAACCGCAAGTTTCAACAAAACCCATTAACCGTATTCTACATTCAGCTGCCTTATTTCGCGAACGGTCACAATCTATTACAACTCAAAACTTACTAACTTCCTCGAATTTTACAATAATTCCCATTAGATGAATCAGCTATTAACCCTTTTGTATTATTTATAATTCAGTAAATTATTCATTGCTTTGATTAAATTATTTATTTATTAATTATTTATTATAAATTACTTATATATTATAAATTACTTATATATTATAAATTACTTATATATTATAAATTATTTATTATAAATTAACTTTATAAATTATTTATTATAAATTAACTTTATAAATTATTTATTGATATATTAATTATATATAATTATTCATTATTTATTTATGAGGTAATCTATTTATTTTAATGTTAGCTCGTCTGTCGGTGAGGGATGAATACTGCAGTATTTTTCAATCATTATTAATATTATTAAAGAAGAAAACATACCTAAAATTGTTCAAAAGCTCAATATCTGCTTCACCAGACTATCAGTTACATTGTCTCATAAACATTATAACCATTGTCCAGCTTCAAACTCGGTTATTGTTTTGAAAACATTCCGAAAATTGTTTATAAAGTTGTGGAAAATCAGCTTCACAAAAATTCTATAATTATTCCATTGGTCTTACTTCATAATCGGCTATTATTTTGAATAAATGATTAAAAATATTATTAAATCAACAGGCTGAACGCAGGTTTAAAAGAAGAATACCAAAAGCAGTATGCCAAGTTCCAGGAAGTCCGTGACATTTATGAAGAGAAAGTGGCTATCGTGCTTGCTGAGAACGAGCGACTTTTGGCATTACATAAAGCAGCTTAAAATAATGGAATCTCATTCAATTAAACTGAATTCACAATTGTAATTTCTTGAAACCAAAACCATTTACTTTTTAATGTGAATAAAATATATTTACTACTACTATTACTATTATACTCAAGTTATTATACTGGTTTCAAACCTTTCCAAACTACATTATAAGATTCTCATTTCACTATGTAAGCAGTAAGCGTGATTCATAAATTGTTTTTAAATGTAAATTATAAGTTCTATCACAATATGGAAACAAATTGCACGATGGAGGGTATTATTTTAGCAAATAACAAAGCAGTTTCTAAGGATAAATTTTGGGGGAAAAGAGACACGATAGAAGGAAACCCACTCCTATAATACGGCATCTAATGGTAATTGATGAATCAATATGTAGTGAATAGTTTTTTAATTATTGTAAAAGTGGTAACATTCTGTTGACAGGCAGTTAAAAACGACAATGATAATTGAAAAATTATTTAATAATTTCAACCCATTAATGCCCAGATTTTTCCATTTTTCAATATTTTATTTCATATTTCATCAGAACATGTCCTAATAAGTACCAGAAAAATCTCTCATAATTTTTCACCCCTCAGTTTGTCACAAAATGAGGTTGCCATATGGCAACCCTAAGCTAATACGCTGCTAATTATTATACGTAATAAATATGAAAGAGTAAAAATTAAAAGTGACTTCCATTAGAAAATTTAGTTTATTTATGTTCACATCAAGAAGAAAACATATTGAAATGAAATGAAAAAATTCTTCATTAGGAGTTGCTGTTTGGAAAATTAAAACACTTTCCATGCATAAACTAACATTGCACTTTCTATACATGGAACAGATGATAGAGCTGCATTTTTCTCCTGCATACTTCTTCTTCTTTCTTACCGGTAGTAGCTTACTGATGACAATTAAGATGGTCATATATCATAACGCAATTTATTTGAAACTCAATTTATTTTTCCAAAATTCCACAGTTTTTCAATAGCTTTCCTGAGCCGCTACCAATTACACTAAATCGGCTTATACTGTATAATAATCGTTCACAAGCTCTCTGAAGAAATCAAACTGTGATTACATTTCTTCAGTATTCCTCCTCAATTGTCAAGCATTATGCACACATACATCCATAATCTAAATTAGAATAGGACAACATCACTTTTTTCATCTAACCCCTATTCGGTATTGACCAACCATTTTGATCTACCTTATCACTCCCACCCATACATCCGTTTATGACCTGTGAACACTGTAACTTGTAGGCGAAAAACATATTTTCCTACAACTGCTCGTAAAGTCGTTCTTTACGTACTGAAAACTAATTGTAAAATACCTCTTTACTGCTCCGAAGCGGTAAAGTACTTTACGTTCGCCAGCTGTTTTCTTTACGCTTCTGTTTTGATTTTGAAGTCTTCTCATTGGTGGATCACGGAATCCGTGAATTCTCATAACCTCAAAAATGGCGCACGCTAACCAAATCCGCGCACGGTCTGTGATGTTAAAAACTACAAGCTTTTATTGTGTTGGAATCCAGAACTGCAGTTGTAGGAAAAATATTGTACGCAATTCGAGCGTGAAGCTTCTTTATCGCTCTCACAAAATTACTGCGCTCCGCTATGCGTCGCGCAGTAAATGTTTTGGCTCGAGCGATAGTCGCGCTTCACGCTCTTAATACATAAATAAATATTTCAAGACAGGATTTCTCTATTATTTTGCAATTTTTCATTTTGTGTTTCTACCAATCAATTATCCGAATGAATCAGCCCTTTTATCATCATAAACAATACGTACTGACGTTTTGAACATATTGTGTTGAGTAGACACGTGAATTAGCTTGGGAACAAAGATATTAGACCTTTAATTTCTATTATTGCCAACAGTCCCATCACCATAGGAATAGGCCTATTTGTTTGCAGTGTATTGGTTTAGCATTGCAACATCATACTTCAAAGCTGTGTTGAAACTGAAATAATTTTTTGACCTTTTAGACCCACCAATACTAGTTCCTCTACATCTTAGTGACAGTATAACAGTTATAAAATAAATGGATAGAACGAAAAAAACCATTGAAGACAAATCAAATTGAAGGTAGATCAAAATGGTTGGTCAATACCGAATAGGGGTTAGATGAAAAAAAGTGATGTTGTCCTATTCTAATTTAGATTATGGATGTACTTATTCAAACTTTGTTTGACTGCAAACAGAAGACACCAACTTAAACTTGTAACCAACACCAAACTAACATAATCTTAACCGCACAAATAGTCTAAGCTATTACTGTATTATGCTTTACAGCTGTTTGCCAGATTAACCAACTGTGAAAGGCGTCTAACCAAGCGAAGCAGCCATTTTTCAGAGGTTTGATTACAGTTTCCATAAAATTCATCAGAATTAAAAACACATTATCATCGGCTATTGATAGCATGAGACTGATGAGGCACCATTAAGACACAATGATTCAAGGAAAATGATAATATGAAATCGTGATAGTGCTCATTAATTAAATTTAATATCAAATAGTTTCATCCCCTCCCAAGAAACAAGAACATAATTTCATTTAATAAAACATACCGTAAAAAAGTTCACTTTCCTCAGTATGGACAGTGGTAAACGTTTACGGATCTATCATCTGAAACTGAAACTATCTTATTCGATTCAGAGTTCCACTGCACTCCCCATACCTAAAAAAGGAAAATTCGAACAGAAGTTGAAGAAACCAATGAATATGAACGGATTTGTTATAAATCAGTATATTTTAAAGATCTGAAATTTTACAGAAATAGTTATCAATTTCCAATAAAAGAGTTATTCTTATAACATTTTTGAAAGCATCGACGGTGAACAATATGAATGTAGTAATAATAACTTAAAAAACACTTTTAAGTGGAAATTAAGTTATTGTTGTGGATATCCATTTTTCGTGAACTGCAGTCGAACTATTCATATGTATACACTTGCTGTGCAGAACTGACCTTTTTTTGAGTCGCGGCGGACGCGTTTCGAACTATGTCGTTCTTCTTCGGCGCTTGGTTGCAGACCTTGTCAGACATAGTTCGAAACGCGTCCGCCGCGACTTAAAAAAAGGTCAGTTCTGCACAGCAAGTGTATACATATGAATAGGAAATTAAGTGAAGCGTCTGACGATGCTCTTGACAACAGAGTGAAATGGCCGTCACGCCATAACGTGAGTTAATTTCCATTCAAGTGTTTTTTCAAGTTTTTATTACATATTAACAAGATGGATCTTCAACAACATGGATATAATGTTTAGAAACAAAGAAAAAGTATCTAAGATAATTTTCTGAGTTTTCTTGAGCTCTCTAAACAGCGACTTTCAAGATCATTTTATTACATATTTATTTTATATAACTACAGAAGAAGGCACATGGAAGTCTCATGCTTGTCCCCAGTAAATGCAAACATAAAATATGTAATACACAGAATATCTTTAAAACCATTAAAAATACTTAGAATGAAACACAAGATACTAAAGATAATAAACGACAATTGGAAGGTGATGATCAAGATGGTAATAGGTTAAACAGCTAACTTAATAAAAATTAATGATTGTTACTGTACCTTAAATTATTCATCTAAACCAGTTATTCACAACGTTTTCTGAACTATAGTATCCTTTAGAAGAAATTAAAAATGTCATGATAATGTAGTCACTATTACTTAGAAATAGATTGTATTGTATCACAGTATTTTAATATTATCAAAAGGATAGCTTTGGGTAACCGGTTTGAACCAGCGCAACAAACAACACTACAAAATAAATTTTAAAACGAGCAAGGAATTGTGTTGATTCTGGAAATGAAGATTAAAATTCAATTCTATTACAGAAAGTAATGGTGGATAAGTACCTGATCACTGTGGTCATTGAAGGTATGCACGGCTGCTTTCGGTGTCTTGAGTTCCCAAACTTTGACAGAGTTATCGGAACTACTCGACACAAAATGCTTGTTGTCTGGTGCAAAGGCAACGCTCAGAACCCACGACCGATGTCCAGATAGGGTGGCCGTCAAGCTGCCATGCTGGCTGAAATTAAAAAGGCAAATAAATATGGAAGTACAGGCTGTTGAAACAATTTTCTGGTAGATATAGGTATAAGCATAAGTAACGGGACTATGTATACTTACTTTGTTTGTTTGTGATATTGTATATGAAATGAAAATGAAATTTATTCATAACACTGACATACAAATCACAATGATACATAATGGACAAAAATAAATAATAAGAATAAACTGACAATAATGCAATTGAATAAAATGATCAAAAAGAATGCAATAGATGAACAATGTAATAAAATCAATCCATCAATATTCCCCACCATTGCATATTATGTAAATGAACTTAATAATAAACTATATATAATTATGTATAACCTCAGTGTTATGATTGAAGGTACTCCTTTAGCAGATAGCTCAGTTGGAGTTACCTACACTAGAAATTAAACTATAAAATGACATATGCAAGAGACAGATGCCTCAATAGAAAATTTTGAATAATTAAATTGTCTAACATGTATCAATTAAATGAAAGGAGTATGAAGAACTAAAATACGTAGCAACTTGAAGACTACGTACAATAAAATATATCAGATCAACAAGAAATGAATCGAGAAAAAAAATAATAAAAAATTAATATGCTAAAATTCTGTACATTTTCATTTCGCAATTAATTTTCATGCAAATAAACCCCGTTTTAAATAAAACCTACTAAATAGTAAGTTCACCTAATAGCCTATTTTTATTTTCAAATAAAACCTAAATGAAAAAATTTAACCCCTTATCCCACAAATTTTAAAGCATATTGTGACCAACAACGGTACTGTATAAAGGGCTCTAACGACGGGCTCTAGCAAGGCGGATAAAACAGCACACATCATGGCGAGTCAACGTGTAGTCTTATGTTCAGGTGCCGGTAAAACTGGTACAATAAGTTAGTGCTTTATGAAGCTTCGTTTCTGTAGCCCTACCTTACCAAACGGCTCGCAAAATCACAGAATAGGGATTACATCTAAGACAAAAATACAGCCAGAGCCTATGAAATGGTGGGAGTGGACTCTGTATACTTCAACTCTGTTAGCTCAGTGATAGAAATCAATCAATTAACTCAATGAGGAAAGCGATTGCAACCTACTTGCTCTTTGGACCAAAGCATAATGTTTGGGGTTTGAGCATTCACTCACAGTCGAAATCGGCTAGGGAGTATAAGTTACATAAATACTGTTTTGGAAAATGTGTAGCGAAAATAATTTGAAACCAACTAAATTATTATTGTGTTCAAATGGAAGATCTTTATCGTTATACAAAGAATCCCAGACGCCAGCAGGTCATATATATTGTTACGGGTTCTAATTGCTAAAATAAGGCTGGCAACACTAAAGTTCACATTTGCACTTTATTTACACAACTTAGTCTATTTACACACACTAATTGCAAGTTCAATTAATAAAGAAAAACAGATCAACAAATGACAAGCTAATACTTATTTTCAGTAATTATTTACAAGAATTAATGAATAATTAATTACAGGCCGATCAATAATAGAAGAAACAAGAGTCCAATAAACTGTACAATAATGAAGAAAGAAATGATAAAGGAACAACTAACACTTACAAAACACAGTCCAATTCGTTATTTGACAATCCCAAATAATATCACTTGACACGACTTTAAACTGTTAGTAAGCTGCACAAATAGTAAACACTCCTCTCTGCACTTTACACTGAAATCGAGCGCTGTTTACTCCAACAACACTGGATTGTCTCTCACATGAGATCTGTAACACAATCTGTCATGCGAGCTTCATAAAACTAAACTTCTTGGTTCACGTAAGCTCCTTTATATAGTTGTCATAATTCCAAGTACTGGCATCTAGATGCTTCAAGAATGCCATGGAAGGTAACAGAATATAGTAGATCACGACCTCGATTGATCAGGAAGTTTGTAGAATTCTCAAGAAGCTCAATTGAGTGAGAAAGATGCATATTTGAAGAATAAGAGTGACAAAGACATGTGAAAAGCAAGAGAATGAAGATTCAGATTACAAGTCACGTTTGCCTATGAATGGAAACAATGTATGTAGAATGAATGAATGTATGTAGAATATAATGCTTCTGCTTTTACAGCACTGCAAATATTCAACTATAAAGAAAATCAATCTACTGCTAATAGCAAAAGAATTTGAAAATACAAGTAGAAATATTACTAAACAATATAAAAATCAATATATTGCTAATGGCAAAACAAGTTGAAAATAAAGTAAACCTATTACTAAACAATATAAAAATTAATCCATTGCTAATAATAAAACAATTTGAAAATAGATAATTTTTCAACTTACACATCATAAATCTTCATGAATCCGTCGTCTGAGGCGGTTAATAGTAGTTGTGAGTCTGGCGAGAAGCACAGGGACCTGATAGGCATAGCGTGTCCCTCTAGCTTGTGGACTAGTTTGCCTGGCACAACATCGAATATATTGATAATACCATCGATGGCACCCGAGGCCACGTACTTTCCATCAGGACTCTGAAAAAAGATTGGAAATTGAAAGAGAAAAAATATAATGAACTGTTAATTACAAAAAATTTATGGCATCAGTGATCTTTCCATCAGGACTCAGAAAAAAGATTGAAAATTGAAAGAGAAAAAATATAATGAGCTGTTAATAACAAAAATTGATGGCATCAGAGACTCCTAGCAAAACTACTTTTACTCCAACCTGACCACTCTATGCCTTCGCTTACTCTGAATTCAAGAAGCTGTAGACTAGCCAAGCCATAACATACAGTGATCATGTTAAATATTTAGTCTTTCTGGTTAGAATTATCAGTTTTGCTTAAACCCAACATTGAAATACACATAAAAAACTTAAGTAATATTTGGGAGCCGAACATTCCGAAATGAATTTGAATTCATGACATTTGAGCTCTAAACATCAAAGAGTAAATAATAAATAAATAAATAAATGTTTTATTTCCCATACAATAATTTGTGAACATATTAACATAAGTGGATATGTAGGATATATCCCTTCAGAGGCATAAGCCTGTGTTGAAGGTGACGAGTTGATACATTGCAAATAAATTATTATGGACAAAAGTAGATATTATTAGTAACAATAGAATTGGTTAAGGCAAGGAAAAAAAATCACTCTTATCTCTGTGCATCTATTATCTATGGTACTTATATTGCTAGTCGTGATAACATGTAAACCATAATACATAGATGAAATTATAAAAATACGCATGGACACATATTCAAAAGGGAAAAAAAATATCTATATGTATCAAATACATCCAATATAATGTGAATGAGTATTCATTCCTATCGGAAAAATCATTTCAAGCATTTGTTAAATAGACTGAGGATTTCCAGAAATCAAAGAAGTTGAATGATGCATAGTGCCTAGGCCTGATAATAACGATAATTTCTTGTAAAATTGTGGGGTCTTGGATATTCCGTTATGGATATATCATTCTCACCATCTGCTTAATAATGAATAATTTAATTATTGAATGAACTGAAAAACCTGAATAGCGAACGCATGCGTTCGCGTTCCTAAGCGTGTTCGTAATCTTATGGTCCTGAAGAATGCGGCCGTTTTTCGTCAACACCTTCTCCTAGGATAAGCTAGAAATAAGTTGCCTTTACAAAATTAGTTATTTGCGAGCGAGTTCTACAGCCAGTGAGGCTCACTATTTTATTAATTGTCATATGATAAATGAGCACGAATAAAGTCTTCCATCATGAATATTTTACAGCAGCTAGTGATTTTAACCAAGCATGACCTCCATTGCATCAATGTATAAATTCTTGCATTTCTTGTTCCATAACGATCTGCGTTGTTAATATTAAATTTTGTTAATGAAACGTTTTGTTGAAAACGTTCGGCCGAATGTGAGTACATTTATTATACATTAACAGTATAAAACTGACTGAAAGTCGTTAAATTTACAACAAAAAGTTGAGTATAAATTCTGATCGAGTTCCAATTCGGAAGCAATATCTTGCAGCAGAACAGTTAAAGGCATCAACAGCAGCATCGATCAGCGAAATGAAATTTAAAAAATTATTGTTGGAAAAAATTAAAGTCGCATTACTTCTTCAAATTTTGATAGAATAAGTCCATGACTTGATGACTTCTTAACTAGAAAACCCGAATCCAGATAGCAATATCATGATAAATTGTTCGTCTCTCTATAATTGCAGAATGATTAATATATCTAAAGTGTACAAAAGTAGTTAAAGTTCTTAACCAATAACAGTTAAGTATTGAAAAATCATGAAATTAATACAGAATTAAACATTTATTACTTACATATGCAATACTTAGAGTATACTGTCCTCTGGTATCTAAAGTCCTTTCCTGCTTCTTTGTTTCAACATTGTACAGGTTAATTTTACCAGCATGGTTTCCAGATATCACATACTTGTTGTCAGGCGAAAATGCCACCGTCCAAATGTCAGTTGGGCCAGTCTCCATTATTCCGATTTTTTCACCAGTTTCTGTGCTCCATAATCTCAGACTAGAGTCCAATGAGCTACTGGCAATCACTAGAAAAAATAGAAGTAGAGAATGAAATGTACAAAAATAGTTATATAGGTAGTACGCTAGAAAACTTACTAATATTCAAAACTTGGTTTGATCCGAGAAGTCGCAGAAATTCTACATTTTTTTTCGGAGGATGAAGCCCACATAGGTCTGAGACCTCTGCATGGGTAATGAATTTGATGATGGTGATTGACGAGTTGGACCTACAGTTTTAGGTGGGTTCCGAACCATTTATGTATTTATTTTTACCGTGAAGCACCACTATTATCAATATTTATTGTAGAGTAAGAACTCTCTTTACATTAAAAATGGGACTCAAATCCGCGTTTGGAAATACTCAAAAAATTCTACTGTAACTTAAAATGCAAGTTTTATAAACATTATCAAATTTTGAGCCCAACAAGAAAATTTGTAACAATGCTTCCATTTGTAAAATTTGTTTCAATGAATTAGTGGATATTAATCATAAGTTCACACAAGAATAGTTCTTCCTTTTTCTACTTTCTGAGCATTATTTAAAGCAATAATATTTTTTATTCATTTTCATAGACTGAAAATAGAAGTAATTTATAAAAAACCTACTACCATACTAGTTTTTATTTCTTCTTTATTGACTAAAGTGATGATAATAGAGAAAAGCAATACCTCACAATTATAATCTCCTTCAAGATGAACATTAGTTTTTTCATCAGTTTTTTTTTCATAATACACTTGTACTTAATAAGAGAAATCTATGGGTCCAACTATACAAACGATATGTTGATAAATGCCAATCTGATTCTGTTCATCTACAAGAAAAATAAGGCAAAAATAAAAACTTCGTTATTTCTTTTGAAATGGAATGAGGTTTTTAGAATTTAGTTTTCAAGCCAGTTTTACTAGCAATGAAAAGAGTTCTATAAACTTAGTAGGGAAATAAATAAATAAATAAAAACATTGTTATTTGGGTACATCATTTCCAAAATACTCACTAGTTGAATCCGAATTGATAGCTACGGATACGACCCCTAACGAATGGCCATCCAATTTATGTCTCAGCTCTAGGCCACCATCTTTGTATTCCCAAACTTTTACTGCATCATCAACTGACCCTGTCACAATGAAGTCCATAGGATCGGAATCTTGCAAAGAATCTCTGAAAAAATTCAGAATCCATTTAGTTCAAATTTTCATTCAATATTCCACACATATAGTGATGTAAAATACTCGGGTATTTAAAACTAGGGGTAAATATCCTGACTACTTGCCCAAAATTCATAAATACCCGGGTATTTTGGTATTTATGAAATTGAGCAAGATTACCCCTGATGTTTACCCCTGAATATGTTTTTATTATCATTGTATGATGTACTGAGTTAATCTATAACAACTTATTTACCATTTTTTCAATGGCTCAGTCATTCTTTTTAAATATTCCCCAAAGTTAATCTTTAGTATTTCATTACATACCGTACTGAATATGTTATTATTATCATTGTACAGTATGATGTACTGAGTTAATCTTTAACAACTTATTTACCATTTTTTCAATGACTCAGTAATTCTTTTTAAATATTCCCCAAAGTTTGTAAATAAACAGGATTTTTTCGTATCTAAAATCGGCATAAAGAAAAGAAACAAGGTAAATGAGAGTAATACTGGTGAGACTGTAACACACAACACAACAAAGAGACTTGTGTGTTGGTGGGGGGGGGGGGGGGGGTTGACGCAGGTGTGCAGTGATGCAACCCTTGGAATGCCCAAAACTAAAAATTCCCTATGATATAAAATCAAAGCAGCATCACATTAGAAAAATAGTGAAAATACTTCTACTGTTGTTATTAAGTTATGTTATGAATTAGGCCTAACTGACACGTAGGGATAATATTAAAAGTAATAAAAATGTTCAGTGTTGCCTCTTAGCTTTAATCTCCAATCTGGATAATTCTATTTTGAAAAATTCCTTGTCATATGGTCGAATTTTAAAGCTTTGTGTCATAGAGTTTATGGTTTTTTAAGTTATGTTTTGTATAAGTTAAAGAATGTTTTATTTTAGTACTAAACAAGAAATCTCGAACAAAAATCCTTTTAAAATTATTATTGAATCTTACCATCCTCAGACTGAGTTTTTATTATTTCCTTGGGTTAGTTTACACATACTAGGCAAAATTTTCCTCTCTCTAAATAATAATTATTACTTTTATAAACTCTTTTTGCCATTTTCAATGAAATCCCCACAAAAAAAAAAACAAAGAAAATCATAAATACCCAGGACTTGGGTATCATGCTCAGAAGTAAAATGCTAGTGGGGACCATATGATAAATTGTTCAACACATTTTATCATAATTTTACTATCCTTACAGGATAGTAGATGCAAAAGGCTAGGTACTTAATCTTTTCTAAATTCAATAAAATTATAAATACCCACTTTTTGGGTATTTACCCGGGCCTGGGGTAAATACCCAATTTATAAATACCTACCCACTGGGAATTTACCCGGCCCACATCACTGCACACATATTTCACCAAAAGCTGCTTCAAATATATGCTTTAGTAGAGTAAGCTTATTCAACTTTGGCAGTCGCAGTGGTTTAATTGGTTGGGGCGTTATCTCTGGGATAAGGCTCTGACTGACTGCTCCTCCAGCGGTCACGGGTTCAATTCCCCTTCAGCCTAGTTTATTTTGTATAGGTCATAATTATTTGCCTCATAATCCGCACACAAGTCTCACACTCATGTGTGCACTAGCGAAAAAATTAAGTTGGTGAAAGTATTTCACTCAGCTCACATCAGCTTTGCACCAAAGAAATTGTGGCTAAAATTCAACAGCCTCAAAACTGCAATAATTGGAATTTTACAGTTATGAACAACTTTTAAATTATTTCTAATGTGATCTCAAAGCAAAATAAGGTAATAGAAGTAGTACCTTAATATGGAATTTTCTTTCTTGGTATTATAGGTTTAAATTTTTTTTACAGTAATTACCTTGAGTCATCATCTCCATCACCATTGAGATCATCTTTCTTCTTTGTATCTAAATTACCCCAGGCACAACTCCAAATACTGTCTTCATGAGCGTTTTGTCGACGATGAGCTAACGAATACTGTGAATAGGACAGAATTAAGTGAATTTAGAATTAATAAAAAGCTGCAGGTAACTGGAAATCTACTAGAGAAAAGTTAGAAGGAAGGGCAATCTCGCAAAACGTCAGCAGAATCACAATTTGTGAACCCCTCAACTTACCGTCTACCGAGTAAATATCACTCTTCGCTCCAATATGCGCCGTATTTCTTACGCTATTATCGGTCAACTAAGGATCATGAGAGTATCAGCACTTTACATACACTCTAATCTTCAAGTCATTATCTGACAGCTATGTTACATTAGTGACTTTCTTTTTTAGCCCAAAAAGCCTCCATCCTAACTGACGTTACTGTTCTTTGCTCATCAGTCCAAGTATGTGCCATACATAAGTTACGAGTTCTCTGTTTACTGTTACAGAAAAAAATACTGGAAGTCATTTATAATTCCGACTAACCACTACTACAGTGTATCAGCTATAAGTTTGTTGACATAAGTTTGTTAAATCAACTTCCCATTTTGAATGCTTAACATTCTAAACGAAGCTTCTAGGCGTTATGGCAATGGAAATACAGTTAAAACAGAAGTTTGGAAACATGATAGATCAGATTAAGAGGGGAAAGTTGAGGAAATAAAAATATTGTAATACCGGTTGTTTATGCGCATGCAAGAGTTTGAGGTTAGAAAAGTGTTTCTTAGATAAGATAAACGTAATGAAATCTACTCACCATAGCTTACAAAGGTGCTTCCTGGTGATAACTGAACAAATACAAATCGGATCAGTTAGCATTGGCTATTTCTGTCCATATGTAACCAAAAATTATGTATTTTCTTTTTCCCCACTCAAGTAAACAGGAAAGGAACTTTGTCTCGGTGGTCAAGTAAGTGTTCAATGCTCGATAGGTCGATGTCGATACTCGATAGCCGTTAGTTGACGTTAGTTTACTCGATAGAAACATTCAAATAATTTTCGGATGTAGTCTTCCAAAAACTTTCATCATAGAAGACTAAAAAATTTGACGTTAGTGTTTATAGCTTCAACTGATATAAGAAAACATTATAAAATCATGAAAAATTCTAATTAAGTATGTTATTATGACGTTATAACGCTTTTTTTCTATGCGATTACACAACTGGGACCTGCCGCGTTTCCCAGCTGAAAAATTCACGCGTTGTTGTTGTTGCTGTTGATGTTGTAAACATAACCTCATTGCTCACTCATTTATTAATCTTCATTTTTGTATGATGTACCACTTACTAATAGTATTTATTCATTCTAAAACTTAATAAAAATCATAAAAGACTATCAAAAATTTTCATGTGAGCTTTCCACAGCGTTCTGAGTTGAATTTTCGCTTCAGGGTTCACAGTTTTATAAAATGCAATGTATTTTTAGGTTTCAACAGTTTACAGTGTCTGTATTTAGCTTTTCTCAACAAAAAAATGTATCTACGACTTGCTCTCTTTCAAAAGAGGTCATAAAATCTCTCAAAGGAAGAAAAACCAGCTCTCAAGAATGGCTGAAGAGACAATTTACTGATCCTTATGTGGTCAAAAGTAAAAGAGAAAATTACAGGTAACTTGGAAAGCGCTTGATTCTATGTTTACTGTTCGATATTAAGCGTTAGTCTCACTTTCGGTATTTCTTGAAAGAAGAGGAATATATGAATATATATAAATACATATATATGGTAAGTTAATAGTAAAATATAATATAAATGTATTGTCATCGAAATAAGAGAAATCACACATCACTGATGAATAAACGATTGATTTTTCATAATGAGTTGACTTACAAGATACTTTTCAATTCTGTTACAGGTGCCGGAGTGCATTCAAATTAATAGAGATAGACGACAGAGCTAAAATACTGAAACCAGGAAAGGTTGTGTTAGACTGTGGTGCTTCCCCAGGAAGTTGGACTCAAGTAGCTGTTTCTCGAGTCAGGCCAAACGGTGAGTTCGTGTTCATCGACCACTAATAATCTTTTGAAGCTTAAATGAGTTATATAAGCGAAAATATTCGTTCCTTTCTTCTTCATGTTCAAAGCAGTGTCTGTCAGCTAGACGAGCTACAATCTTTAATGAATTACACTGCATCAAGCTGTAGATTTATTCAAGAACGATTGAGTACACAAGTAAATTGTCATTTTTTCCTCTTGACACAGCAGATGTAACATAATATTAGGATAAGTTGATGTACAGATATATAGAAAAGAAAACAGAAGCATGATGATGGAATGTGTGATAATTTGGAACAGCTTGAAAAATGACAAGCAAATATTATCTAGACGGATTCGATTTGTATTTTGAAGACGATCTGCAAATTTATGGATGAAAATATATAATTCAACTGAAACTGTACATAGATTGAATGTGACGATTAGGATGGCATCACAATATAATATATTATTTATCCTCTATTGCATGTTATAAATTCTTATTTTGATAATACCTTCTTCATCTGAAGAGGAGATCATATGCTTGAGGAAAACGATACTTAATAAACTACTGGATAAAACCATAGATATAATATATAATGTTAAGTATAATACCGGTAACTTATAAGTTATAAAAGTTTTTATTTTGTTTATAAAATTGTGCTAGCCTTCACTACTAGTTCAGATGGCTAGAAGTTCCATAATATTCTTTATACTGTATCTCATTATTTGTAAAACTTTAATGGAAATAAATTTACTTACTTACTTTACTTACTTTTACATAATTAAGATGATATATATGTATGGATTAAAACTGTTCTCAGTCCATGCTATTTTTACAGCCAAACAAGTAAGATTCTAAGTCCAATTTGTCATTTCCACATTACATTTTGCAATATAGGTAACTTTCAGTTGCCTATCAGAATCAGATTGTTTACTTGCATTTGAGATAAAACAGTATGATAGTTGGTTAATGAAACACATTCAAATATTATTAAATAAAAAGATTTATATTAATAAAAAATAATATTATCAAATTTTGATGTATTTATTTCAAGTTATTACATTTTAAACTACATCTATTCAAAGCAAGAACATTTTTTCTGATGTTTCAGATGATTCAAAAGGTTTTGTAGTTGGAATAGATTTGAAGCCTATTCGTCCGATAGAGGGCGCAATACTATTAGGTGGGCTCGACTTTACCAGAGATGAGTCCAAAGAGAAAATCCTCAATTCTCTGAATAATCGGCAAATTGATGTTGTTCTCAGTGATATGGCGCCGAACGCCACGGGTATTAAAAGTCTCGATCAAGATCTAATTATCAAGCTTGCTCAATCTGTTCTCAGGTAACAATTACAGAAATGCTTAAACTCTAAGTAGTTACTTGAGTTTCAATAAATTAAAAATAGATAAATTTCTTGAGGAAATAGTTTTCTCTCCTCTATCTGATCATTTATTTATTCATTCATTACAAAAACACAATCTAGCAATCTAGCTATTGCCCCAAAACTGCTTTCTCCACAAATTTTTAATTGAAAATAATTAATAATATAATAATAATTTTTAGGACAGTGAGTCATTGTATTGAATGAAAGTAGCTAATTTATAGAATTTATGTTGGAGTTGAAATTTAGAATCTCATGATCCATAATAATGACTTGAGCTGTGTCATTTTAAAAACCAACAATGAATAATACAGATACTATCATGACCAATAAATCTTTTACAGATTTCAGTGGCTGTCACACATTTGTATTATTTGTAATGAATATCTACCACGATATCAGCATTACCAATACTAAGAAGATTAAGACAAGGCATCTTTTGGACAAAATGACTCACGCATGGAATCTTGTTCTCTGTGGTGAATACATTGGTCCCTTGAGAAATCACATAAGTAGGCTTCTCAGTGTGAAGCAGTGCCAAGTCTGGTCACTAAAGTAAACTATGTGTTTACTTTAGAGAAAAATATTGATCCTCAACTCATTGTGTCCAAACAGTGTCTCGATTTTAATCAAGGAGTTGGATTCAGGCTACCCAAACGCTATTGTGACAGATTATTTAAAATTATAAATGCTAAATAATGTCGATTTCAATCGTTTGGAGAATTAAAATACTATCAAATGCATTTTTCTGACAATAGTACTACAGTAGAACCCCTCTCGTCCGCCCTTGGATGGTCCGACGCTCCGTTTGATCCGAGAAACTGGCCTACCTTTTTTGAAAGTTATCTTAACAATACAAGTAACAGCTTCCATGCATTTTACTGCAATATAATCAGCTATCACTGTAAAGGATAATACAGCTTTTTTTTAGTTTGTATATTTACTATAAAAATATATTTTTATATATTGTGCAATAAGCAATGATAATCCGACCTTCTTTGCGTCCCAGCCTTACTCCTAGTCCCGACTGGATTACAGGGGTTGTACTGTTTTGTAATAATAGTTGTAAATATTGTAATAAATGTAGTTTTAGCATACCGACCGCTATTCAGTTTTACGCATGCGCCAACTATGGGGCTAATTAAAGTAAATTTTCCATTAAATTTTTGCAAATAATAGGATATAAAGAATACCAGTTGTGATGGCTAGCTCAATTTTAAAAACATAAAGCAGTCAAAATAAACTCATGAATTCGGCGATTTACCGCAGCGCCTGCTATGCATATTTAGGACAAAATAAAGTAAAAATTACAGCTACTGCACATTATTGAGAAGTTCAACAATAAATTCAAAGGGACATAAATATAATAATAACAATAATAATATAATAAGAGAATAAAAAAGATATCAACAGAAAAGAGATGAAAAATTCTGAATTAGGTTACATAGAAAAAATAATAATAGACTAAAAAAATAAAACATTTTTTCTCTATTTTTGCCCCCTCAGAGGTCTGATATAATCAAAGAAAGACTTGCTCCATTTAGAATGAGTGGAAGAGGCAGCTATTCAACAATAGTCGTCAAGCATCTAACGACATTCTTTATTTGTAAGGGAATAATATTGAAAATTTTGGAACCCAAAAACACAAACGATTTTCTAAAAATAGTTTTACTTACTTTGGGCCTAACAAAAAACTATGTGCGGCTGCACTTGTATATCTGCTAAATCTCTGGCTACCATCGCCACTCCGCATGTAAAATACTTTCAGAAATTTTAAGACAATTAGATACTATGGAAGAATGTCGAATTTTCTGAAAAGAGGCAGAGAGGGATCTCTTTTAGTCTTACATACGATAATTTTCACAAAATGCTCCAATTCCGCTAATCTTAAAAGAAATATGGCGTACAAGAGAGCTTAATTATCTTTTTTGTACTAGTTTATATGGAGCTCTTTCAAGATGCAGTGCAATTCCTGTAAAATACTGAATAATAACTCGATGATAATACGAGGAAAATTAAAAGGACTATAAAAAAGTAGTCCTCAAGATTAGACTCCAAAACTATCAATTTATAACAGGCGTTATTGTTGATTACTACATCAAATGCAAGGTGGGTACAGTAGTTTTATAGTCAGCTGAGTAAATTTGATGAAGTAAATAAATTATTTTTTGTTTTTTAGACTATTAAATAAAATAATTGCTCCATAATTCATGTTTCCAAGCAAATTGATAGTGTCACCTATCTATGGTAGACTTCATGAGTGAAGAGGTGTGGTAGACATGTCCTTAAATGGGGAAGGAAACAATGCAGCGCGGTGTGATAAGAGTAACTAAATGATATCTTGAAATTAAATTATATTTGAATGAAAAATAAACTAATGATTAAACGAAAAATGTTGTTTGATTGCAGATTTGCTTTAGAGATGTCAGCAATAGATGCATCATTACTCATAAAGGTATGGGATGGTCAAGGCGTTTCAGAATTAGAGAAAATTATCTCAAAGTTCTATACAAGTACAAAAAGGATTAAACCTCCATCGTCTAGAGGAGACTCTGCCGAAATTTTTATGCTTAGTACAGGATTTAAAGGAATTGTAAGGTAATACACTGCGTAAATAGTCAATAAAATGTATCAATTGAAATTATCAGTAGTAGGTATTATTTAAATTTCACTTCTTACCCAACTCCAGTCTTGTATGATTGATCTAATGAACTAAATAAGGAATTGATAAGGATGCTTGTATAGATAGTGGAGCATCCGATACTCGAAAGTAATCACCATCTCAACATCAAACACATGCTGTGGAGTGATGGTATTTACGTGCTCCACTCTGTCATACACATTACACAGTATGTTTTGTGATGGTGATTTTCTTCGAGTTTTGGTTGCTCACTGAACAAGCACCCTAATGTAGAAATACTCACCAAAATCAGATTCCTTGCTAGAAGATGAATGTATTCAGTGTAAACTAGAAGCTTTACGAGCATATTATCGTGTTTAGTGTAAACTAAAATTCAAATGATTGCCATTGCATGATTAGCAACTGACATTATAACCATATTCATCTTTTTTCTCTTACGCAGTCTTTTATACTTTTTTTTTTTCTTTAGCAATAAGATATTTTGCAACTTCTATTCGTTTTGTTAAAATAAAGTTTTGTTTCAATAGGCTTAAGCCTTGAAACTATTGTCAATATAAATAAATAAATAAATACTTTTTTTTCTTCTACCGATCTCTACCTCATCTTTTTGTTCGTCCTTTCTCTAAAACTCTTTAGAGTGTGGTTCAGTATTCGGAATTCGACCCAACAACCTAATTAATTTTGCTAGTCATTTTTGTTCAACTCATTTAAATATCTACTATTTGAAAAAATGCATTTCTTTATTTATTGCCCATAATATAATTATAATAGAAATCGGAAATAGAATTTAAAAAAACTAAAATCTAACAAATCTTAAATTTTATTTAATAAGATTTCTATAATGTTTGTTATTACCACAATACCATATCTATCGATAAGAGCCTTATTCAATGCATTGCTATTAAATTTATAGATGTTATTCTCTTTATAGCAATTTCTACAAGCCTTCCATAATAAATATGCTCATTTCCAAAATAATTAAATTTTTATTTTTATTCTTACTCTTGCCTGCTCATTCTAAGACGTTGGTTTTTTCCAATAATTTTTGGATGTGGTTTGCTTCTCATTCTCAAAGCCTTACTACATGTTATACATAATTCACTGAACCTTTTTTTATGTTTTACAAAAGCATTAATCACTAAGTTGAAAAATGCATTTTACACAATACTGATCTATGATTATTGCATCCTTAAAAAATAGCCTAATTTATTGAACATTTTTATTGGTTTTTTCCATAAGCAAGTATTAGCTGCAAATCGAAAGAGCACTCCAATTTTTTATGAGTATTGCATCCCTGAAAATATAGCCCTTTGTGTTTTTTCGAAGCTGCATTTGAAGCATGCAGCTGTGTAGCCGAAACTGTAAATCCTAACGGTACTTAGAATGAAATGAGAGAACCAAAATTTTATGGGTGTTTTTGCCGGACGGTCCTTTACCTTTTGCATTGTTCCTTTTATGAGTTTGTGGTCCAAAATTTTCTGCTAACATATGTATTATTCCTCTCACTTCACCATTCTTCATACACAGAATTGAAAATTTTGTTTACAGACCATATTTCATGAACTCACAACACCACAGTTACAACCAAAGTACCGTAATACTTTTAGCTGTTGAAGAAATTTAGGGTGGAGTTGAAAAAATATGACTCCATATATAAAATCTAAAACTCTTTATATAAAATAATATAGCTCCGAATAAAAAGCTATAAAATATGACTCCACGTATAAAATCTAAGACTCTATATATAAAATAATATAGCTCCGAATAAAAAGCAATATAAAAAGCAATAGTTAATTTGTATTATGTAACTTATTGGATTCGATCACGTCCACACATCAATTCTATAAAATATTTTATTTTATTGAGATTTTGACTTTGAGATTTGCCGTTCAAAGAATTGAATTATTCCATCTTGCCATGTTCATGCTCCTTTTCATGGAAAATCTTGTTTTGATGTGATATGAAGATGATCTTTCTTTGATATCCTGCCATTTCCAAAGCATCTTTGTCATGTCAATTAAGTAGCCTAAACTGGTGACTTAACAAGATTTTTATGATAGCCTATTATAAGAATTTCTCTTTGATGTCTTCGCGAGAGTTACAATCTCATTTCAAGAAATAATACCTGTTTGCCTGATGCTTTTTATCTTGATCAAGTGTTGACTCTTTTATTGGAAAGACATTTCTATGCCTTGTAATATGCCAGGCACTTAATTCGAGAAGTTATTTTCATACGAATATAGGAATGATAAAATTTTAAAATTTGATACGGTAAAGATGATTTAGGTTCCTCATGTCATGTCTGTAAGTCAAAGTAGTTGCCTGTACTTCAACCGTTGTTCTCCTTTCTAAACTTGTTTAGAAAGTAAACTCATCAAATAGCATTCAAACCTTATATCTTTCCTTCATTAACCAGTAATAATTCATTCTTGTCAAGTTATGTGCGCATATTAGCGAATATGCACTCTAAGCAGAGATAATCTTTTAATTACTTTTATGGAAGTAGTCCTCAACTGGATGGATTGAAAATTTATTAAATTGCATTGCCTCTATGTATAGAAAATAATAGTGTTCTTTATCTTAGTCATGCCATGATGACGTATTATCTATTAGCTATTTTTAAAAGTCTATAAATAATAAAGATTTTAAAAGTTAAAAAAATTAGATATATTTTAGTTAATTAATCCTCATCTCAATCATATTTTCAGAATTAACTTTTTATTTAAATTTAAGGACCTGACTGCAAGTCGTTTTAAATTTACAATAAAAAGTTAATAATAACAACGCAGATCGTTAAGGAACAAGAAATCCAAGAATCATAAATGTAAGCCTTGTCAAAATCCATACCTACTAATCACTGTCAGAGGAGTAATATCTCCTAAAAATATTCAATCAGCGTAATTAGAACTGGCTAATTACTATTTATTAGTCTCTATCAATCTTAAGTAAGAGCCATATCCCCGATATTCAGTGTAATTTAATTGAAAAGATACTGTATATAATTTTTAGTTCTCTGGATAACTGTATTTTGAAAGATTTACGTCCAGTTTACGTCAGTATTGGACCAAAGAATTATTTCGAAATTTCAGCACAAATAACACTTGATTACATTCTTAAAAACGTCCACCATCCAAATTTTTTTTCATCTCAATACAATCCAACAATTCTAAAAAGCGGTACCGGTACATATAATAACAAAATTAGAACCTTTAAGATACTTCTTATAGAAATTTTAGATGGATGTCATTAATTCCAATATTAATTATTAAAATTACACCAAAACTCAATTAACTAATGCATTTTTTAAATTTTCATACATTTTTCAGTAAATCTTGTTAAGTTCAAAGTATTTATTCGTATTAGTAAAGGAGCTTCTTTTACTACGGTACTGTATTTTTTTGCGAGTATTATAATATCAAAATAAAGTTGAAAGACTCCTTCCTTATTTTTGTAGATTGAATGTTTTGAGACATTTTGAAAGTTGAAATGATTATAAATAATGATGGATGGACTGATATTTATTTTTATTGAAAGCTCTGTTTCATAATAATGAAATACATTTTTAGCGTACTGTGTCACTTAGGCTAACATCAGTTATCTGGGGGATATTGCATTGTAATTCTTGTATTGTTAAATAGTCTATGTATTATTTTGTAAAATATAAAAGCCTTTAATGAAAAGACTCCATAAAATTCAATAATACTCTCATTAGAGATAGTACAAAATAGATGGCGTAGTAACAATTTTAATTACAGGATTACTCTCTAAAATAAGTGCTGTTCCTTTTCAAGTGTTATTTATGGAAGTTGCAGAAAAACAACTAACTGAAAGAGGAGCTCATTTTATCTTGTCATTATGCTTGTTACGCGGTCTCTCCATAACTTGGCATCATGAGTTCTTGAGAGAAACGCAGAAAATAACTACAAACAAGAGCAGAGAAGGAGATAGGCGTAGCCGGTTGATCTTTTTTCTTCCATTCTTGACCCTTCTCTTATCCAGTTTCACTCAATCACCCTTCTTTTCATCTAGAGATAGGCTACCTTGTTGAACTTGTCTTATCTTGTGTTCGTTTTATCGTTGTGTATCCTTCTTTTCGTCGACCAGTTTTTCTTCTAATTCCGCTTTCCACTCCGACCACTCCTCTTCTCTTCACTCTCATTCTTTTCCATTTTCTCTCTCCGACTGATTCTATCTTTCTCTACTTGTGACACAACTTATCCTCTTAGTCTCCTTACTGCATCTGCCCAACAATAGCCTGCTCCAAGGACGAAAACATATTTCTTTTTTCCTCACATAAGTCTCATTTACTAATGATTTTAAATAATTTATTCACAAAAGATCCCGAATTATTACTCTCACCCTTTCCTGTACTACGTTGGTCAGTGATTCTACTCAACAAGAATTGACCGTTGTGATTTTTGTTCTGAAATATAAAAAAATCCCTTTTTTAGAAACAGCACACAACCAGATTTTTCTCGTAAACCGAACTTATATTATAAGCATATAGGCTAAGTCATATTATATTTAATGAAGTAGGATTAATTGTTTTTTTTTCGGAGGATGAAGCCCACATAGGTCTGAGACCTGTGCGCGGGTAATGAATAGGATGATGGTGATTGATGATTTGGACCTACAGTTTTAGGTGGGTTCCGAACCACCGGGAAGTTATTTCACAGCAGAGAACAGAGTCTCTTTTGCTGGCCAATCCAATCGGTCACCCTTACAAAGAGCGCCTAGAGGTTTCGTAGCTTATCTCTGATTGAACAGATACCTGCTACGGCACTCGGCTATCACTGTTCATTCTTTTGTTCTAGTTACATCTTTTCTACAAAAAAATGACACTAAGGGAAACTACTTGAAGTAGGAATAAGCAAACAAATTTCTAAAGGTCACATAGAAATACTGGATCTTAATATTTATTTATTTTTCAATGTGCACAGATAGGCCTAATTAGGAGTGTTTATACCTATAGAAGTATTCATATAACTTGGCAGCGTATAGCAGATGGGATAGCCACATCTGATCCCAGCATACTGCTGCCAAGTTATATGAAAACTACAGTACTTCAAAGTAGTTCTCCTTTATGCCAGTTATTTATTATCTTCTCAGTTTTCTGTTTCACCTTCATCACTTCCGCGAACAGTCTTTATTTTATTTGAGGATGAAGCCCACATAGGTCTTAGACCACTGCGTGGGTGATGAGTTGGACGTACATTTTTAGGTGGGTTCCGAAACACCGGGAAGTGATTTTACAGCAGAGAACAGTGTCTTTTTTGCTGGCCAATCTAATCGGTCACCGTTACAAACAGGTCCTACGAGAACGCAGCTTATCTCTATTTGATTGAACAGATACCTGCTACGGCTCGCGGCTATCACTTCCCACAAAATCTTTGCTACTGATATTATTATTATTTTTTTTATATGAGTCTTAATGTTCTCCTTTTATTCTTTCAATCTATATTTTATTAAAACATTATTTATCTTAATTTTCCAATTTTCTGTTTATTTCCTCAATCCATTTATGTAAGACCATCGTCAATAACCATCGTCATCGTTCGTACACTTATTTGCTACTTTCAAGATGTGACAAGAAGAAAAAGAAGGAAATGGCGGAGAAAAGGGTAGGAAGGAGGAGAAGAAAAAGAGGCAGGCAGCAGATGAACAAGGATAGAATAAAGGATGAAGCAAGGCTGAGGTTGATGAAGAAAGGAAGCGCCGGCAAAGCCAAGCCAAGGTAAGGCAAGGTGAGGCAGATCTTCATAGTCACCGCAATAAGTGGACCAGTGTGCTAGTGGAACACTGGATGGGTACAACTTCTATGCTCCATCCATCGCAGAGCAAAGCGCCACTGCTGAGTGCTGTTGGGCTGTGAGAGGTTACACCCGGTCACATGCATATCTAGGTCGTCGTAGTCCGCCCTAAGCTAGGGCCGACGCTCTTTCTTCTTTTTCTCCTTGCTTTCTTCATCACATCACCTTTGCTTCATATTCTTCTGTCCAAGCAAAAGGGAAATTTATATGGCCGGTCGGCCGTCATTATTACTGGAAAACCTGGACCTGCGGTTTCCGTCTCCTGTTCAAAAGCCGCAGGCTGCTACTTCTCAACTAACCTCACAATTTAAACAATCTATATATCTTTTATTTTCTTCTTCTGTTCTTCCTCCTTTTTCTTCTCCTTCTCCTCCTGAGCGATCCCATGATCAATGTTCCTTAGTGTTACCCTATAAAACTAGCTTTTTATTTTATTAGCTAACACGACTATTTTGTTATAGTAAATATTTTTAAAAATTAACTTTTCATGTGAAATTTAACGACTTGCAGTCAAATATTTGTTAAGAATAAGTATAATAACTCACTTAATCTGGCCGAGTACTTTCGAATCTATGAGATCCATCTTCAGAGCCTCTGAAGATGGATCTCATAGATTCGAAAGTACTCGGCCAGATTAAGTGAGTTATTATACTTATTCTTAACAAATATTTGACTGCAAGTCGTTAAATTTCACATGAAAAGTTAATATTAACAACGCAGTTCGTCATGGAACAAGAAATCCAGGAATTTTTAAAAAAGTAGTAAATTAATTTTTGTGGCTTACGTCTTATAATCTTATAAAATCTTAACTCTTATACACTAGTTACAGTAATTAATTACTATATCAATTTACATTGAAGATGAGATTCAATAACTCGAAAACGTTCGGCCAAATGTGAGTACATTTATTATATATTCACTATTTAAAACTGAATATACGTAAAAAAGAGTAATTAAGAAGTAATAATGTATACATTTAACTAAAGCTTATTTACAATCATTTAAAACTTGATTAAGAATTAGAATTAAACACAATTATGGGTGTACTGAATTAACTAAGGAATTATAACTATAAAATTATGTTAAGGAAGAAAAATTAATTGTGCTTGTAAAAATAAAATAATAGAAATTAAAAAAATAAAACAAAAATTCCTGGATTTCTTGGTCTTTGACGAACTGCATTGTTAATATTAAATTTTAAAGTGAATTCAACGACTTGCTGTCAAATTTTTATTAAGAATAAGTAGGCCTACAGAGTAAGTAAATTCACTTATTCTTAATAAAAATTTGACTGCAAGTCGTTGAGTTCACTTAAAAATGTAATATTAATAACGCAGTTCGTCATGAAACAAGAAATCCAAGATTTTTTGTTTTATTTTTTTAATTTCTATTATTTTATTTTTTCAAGCACAATTGCTTTTTCTTCCTTAACATAATTAAAGTTATAATTCCATAGTTAACTCAGTACACCCATAATTGTGTTTAATTCTAATTCTTAATCAAGTTTTAATTGATTGTAAATTAGCTTCTGTTAAATCTATACATTATTACTTCTTAATTATTCTTCTTTTAGTTGCTTGTTTAGTTTTAGTGTTGAATTTAATTTGTCTTCTTCTCTATTTCCCGTCTAATTACTTAGTTTTTTCTCTGAATCACATCAAGTTTAATAATCAATTTTAACTATTAACTAATTCACTTTCATTGTATTCTGTGAAATATCTTACTAAAATGTATTCTTTTATTCTATATAAACTAATTTTAGTCAAGTTCACTGGTAGGTAGAGTGTAAGATAGGTCAATTTTTCCCTAGCTCCGCCCTTTTGTGTAAATGCATCACCTTGATATTAAAATTAATTTATTTTGCAAATATAAAAAAATGTCAGTAATCTAACTTACAAAACAGTGTAATAGTAACGTATCGTCTTGTATTTATTTGTTATCTACCTTCCATGAATTTAGGTGATGTCATTCTTTGTAAGGTAATAGTCAGTAGTCATATAAATTGTACTTTTACACGAATAAATCTATCTGAATCTTCCTCCTTCTTCCGTTCTTCCCATCTTCTTATTGTTCTTCTTATCATACGCCTTCTCCTTTCTCTCCTTCTTGCTTTCATCTACAATCTACCCTCCTTTCTGTCCTACTCTTTTATTAATCTTCGTCCTCTTCTTGCTTTCTTCATTTTTTCTTCTTCATCATCGTCTTACGTTTCTCCATCTTTATATAATTTATTTATTAATTCATTGATTTAACTAACATGCAATCAATGTGAATAAAACAGGCTATTGTCCAAAACTGATTTTCACTAAATTTCAAAGTGGAATCAAAATTTTAGTTTTTGTTTGTTTCACTAGAAATTTCACCTTGAAGCACAATAATTCAACAGTCTTCTACAGAAAAAGAATATTAATTTTTGATTTCACTTTTAACAAAGCACTATCACAGTTCAAAAATAGTTGATATAAAATTGAATTTTGAGATTTTTGAGTCAGAAATCTGCACTATAGTTACGCTTTTTGTCCATCTTCTTTTCCTCCTCCTACTCATCTTCTTCTTTTTCTTCTTCTTCTTCGTCTTCTCCTCTTTCCTCTTCTTTACGCTTTCTTCTTGCTTCCTTTTTATTTTATCTCCTTCTTCCTCTATGAGAGCGAATCCATTTCCAAATTTAGTTGCCGCGTCCGCGTGATTTGGCACAAAGTGTGCACGTCGCCCAATACAAGTTTCCAGGTCAAACTGACGAAAACGAGCCACCGCTCTTTCTACGACCATCATCATTATCATCATCATCTTGCTTTCTTCTTCTTTATCTTCTCCATCTTCTACTCCTCCTCCTCCTTATCCACATCATTATCGAAATCGCGCGCTGTGATTTCAACTCGATTAAGGTCTTCAGGATCATCCTCTGATTTCAGTGCGATTAAGGTCTTCACGTTTCCGCGGCTAATTGGTCACTTATGTAGTTTAGCTCAATACAATTGATCAGCACATCGTTTTACTGGAAAAAGACAGCAAGTTGTGCTTTGTGTTGAGAAAACACCGAAATCGAGGACTGGTCAATAGTGGAGCAGTTGATCAGTTCAACTATCTGCCATGAGACAATTTACTTGAACACGGAATCTTAGAGGCTGGCAGACCTAAATCCTAGATCAAACACTGATTAGCTGATTCAACAAGGAAAACGAGATGGTCAATACACTTGTAAACTCAATCAGCATTGTAAGGATGTGTACCTTTAACACTTTCTTCTCCCTATATTGGGGATTTCTCAGTTGAAATAGCAGTGGACAATTATAATAGATTAATAAATTTGACTCCTGAGATATCATTCATGGAATCACAACATAACTTCTGAGAACTTCCAATATCGACTCAAGTAGCTAGTTAAAGGAGAATCATAATTATTACATATAATGAAATGAAATACAAAGAATGATTAATACTTGTTTATTGATATAATGAAATCAATTCAAATGTTAGATTCAAAAATACATTTCAGATTATACAAGTTTTATTTAATATTAATTTTGGGATCTGAGTCAGTCCATTGAATGTGATTGTTCGGTTGACCATTTCATACAGTTCACTTTATGATAGATACATGAGTTAATTCCAATATACGAGACAAATTAACAGAGATAGAATTTAATGATGGCAATCATCAGTACCATATTAAACTATTGAACTATCAGAGTTTATTTACTTTCAATGAATAAGTTGATTACTTATTTCAGAATTTCAAATAAGACATGGCACATTATAATGCAATATGCACTTCTTCAAGATTCAATGATGATAATATTTGATGTGTAAATTTGTTATAGAGTTCATAATACAATTATTAGGGGTTGGTCTCAAAAGAAATGAAATTAATATTTATTAAAGATTGGGTTCAGAAAAATTGATGCATATAGAAATGAAATTACACTTTTACTTAACTGAGTTGTAGAATAGTTCCACCATTGGAATATTGATTTGAATTTTAGATAGTTGGTGAATCTACATTGTAGTATCCTGATTCATGCCATTGACTTCCAGTTTAGGCTTCATTCCAATTTAGGATTAGAGATGAACGATTTGCTGCAGTTTTCAGAAATGCATTGTTGAAAATTTCTTGGAAGAATATTTCAGAGCTGAATTGACCGAAGTTGATGATTTCAAGTTAGCACGTTACAAATTGAACTTCATTCTGATGAATTTGAATCACAAATCTTTGATATTTGAATGAACTTAAGGTTTCACAGATTTAACCGTTGGAAACGAGTAAGTGAACTTCTGGCTAGGAAAATTCATGTTATTTCACGAAATATTTCACTGAAATGAATGATTCATGGTTCAAAATGATGAGTAATTGAATAAGAACATTATACACCGTAGCCTTTTAAGGAATTAAAAAAAATGGTAGCCCAATTGTGCCGCAGATGTTAGCAAATAAAAAATCACTTGAAACTTCACCAATTTGTAGTATTATGTCTCCTGATCACAATTATCAAGTTTTTAAGTGTCGGTCTCAATTAAATAATTAATTATTCAATATTGAAAACCTAGCTTTCGAACAGAGCCCCAAAATGACTATCTTCAGAAATTAACTTTAATTGAGTGTTTAGAATGCATGAATCTTTGCAACACAATAATTTGCATTTTAATTTATTAATTATTTACTCATGCAACTTATCTACTTAATAATAAAGGCATTTTCAATTTGTTCCAAAATCTCATCACTTGATGCATCGCACATAATTATACATAACCTGTAGCCAGCTAGCCACAGCCTGGGTTTTTAGGCTTTTGGGCCACGACCTTTTAAATCTACGCATGTGCGAACATTTCGCAGAAGCGTAGTCTGCGTGAATGGAACGAAGTGGAATGGAAACTGGAATGGAACTGCATAACCAAACCTTTCCTAACCTGGCTAGATGTGACTGAACCACCTTTAAAATACCTTTAAATATTTACCTTTAAACCTTTTAAATATTTACCTTTAAACCTTTTAAATATTTACCTTTAAACCTTTTAAATATTTACAGAGGTGGTTCAGTCACATCTAGCCAGGTTAGGAAAGGTTTGGTTATGCAGTTCCATTCCAGTTTCCATTGATGTTCTGATGTAGATGGCACTGATATTATAATGATGGCACTCCATTGCTCTAACTATCTGTTCGTCCATGAAATGATGTTATGCTTAAGGTACTATAAAGGCTTTTCAGAGCTGTATTTATGTTCAAAAGGTGAGTTTTTAATATTGAATATTTAATTGAGACCGACACTTAAAAACTTGATAATTGTGATCAGGAGACATGATACTACAATTTGGTGAAGGTTTCAAGTGATTTTTTATTTGCTAACATCTGCGGCACAATTACCAAACAAATTATCACATTTTAGAAAATTACATTTTCCAAGAAATTAAAGACTTTTTGAGACGTTTCGAGAAAATTAAGAATTTCATCTGAATCTAGTCAGACCAAAGTTTTTCTGTAACACAGAAGCTGATACCAACTTGAAATATTTGGATATAATAAATTGAATTTAGCGAGTAGCTGCATCATGGTTGCATAAATATTAATTAAATAATTTTCTAAATTATTTCTTTAATTAATAATGAGTAAATATTCATTTTAAATCATGAAAAATTGAAATTAAGAAAATATTAGATTGGCTGTCATCAGCTGACACCACAGATTATAAGAAAAGGTGAATTAATAAGTTTTGAGATAGGCCTACAGCTGCGTGTATTCCGAATTATCATCTTCCATCTGATGGATGACGATCGAGATTTAACACCCTATATAATATATATATATTTTTTTTGTTATTTTATAATCTATCTGTTCATCCCTTCCTCATGAAAAACTGACACTTTTTATTGTTTGATATAATTAATATCAAGTGGTTATATCACTTTAAAACAGCAATTTCTTACTAGCATTTTACCCGGACTTGCCCGGGAATCCAGTTTGGAGTTTTTCTTTTCTGTTAGATAACTGATGGTCGCAAAATCGGATTGAGTTGAATTTCATATCTAAATGTATTAGATCCTTAAATTTTATTATTATTCAATCCGAGTAAGTTTTGATTCAAGTAACTTAATTTATTTTTTTATTGATCCATTTTCAATAATATAATAGGCAAAAATAATTCCCAAAAATCCCCGTTTAAGCCCAAACAACATCAGATTTAGTTGAATCACGAATATTTATTATTGTTTTAAAAGAGCTATGTATTTATTTATTATGCTGATTAGAATGGAAATAATAGTTTCTCTTACAGAACATAATTCTGATCAAACTATGAGAAAAACTTTTTTAATATTTTGGTAGAGTTGAATTAGGTGAGCAAAAAAGTTTTGGATTTGGAACCCAAATTCCCCAGCATGATGGGCAGCTAAATATCAATAAATGATATTAATTTAGTTGATATAGCTTTTTATAGTAAACAAGAGTTCCTTTCAGATCAAAACTATGCCTCACCTCAACAAATTGATGTATTAACCTTTTGTTGTAAATTTAACAACTTGCAGTCAGTTTTAAATAGTGAATATAGAATAAATGTACTCACATTTGGCAGATTGTTTTCGAGTTATTCAATCCATCTTCAATGTAAATTTATATAGTAATTAATTATGATAACTTGTACTGTAGTATTCATATAACTTGGCAGCGTGTAGCAGATGGGACTTGCTATATTTGAACCCAACATACTGCTGCCAAGTTATATGAAAACTACAGTATAAGAGTACAATTATTGTTGATCTGACTTGTCTTATAATCCGTAACTGGAGTCTCCAAGACATATTCCACAAAAAAATGGATTTACTACTCTTTTTAAAATATTGACTATTACAATATAGTCGTGTATCCAACGATTGTATTATGATTGGCTCAAAGGCAAAATACAATAAATGAATACACTTGAAGACTACAAAAATGTGAGAATATTGATGCAGCATTTAATGTTTGGAGGACAGGTCGTTTGGATACAGACAAATCACCCGTCTAAAAATGTAATGGTCAAACCGGAGCCAGTCAGCTGACTACAAGAAGTAGTTTCTTCTTCTTCTTCGAGATATTTACGATGACACGTGGCAACGATAGGCGGGAGGGCCTGGTAAAAGAGGCAGCAGACTAGCTCTCAGGACTAAATGGAAGGTGGACTGGGTGAAGGTCAATTTGAACACGACTGTAACACGAGATCCACCATCCACGACAGAGACTTGCACGCCACACGGATACGATAATCTCCTCCGGCCTAGCTAGTTTTTGAACACAGCTCACGAGCAGACACAGAACCATGTTGAACACAACTTGGAAAAAGTACTAAAGGATAACTAAACAAGAGATGAAAAATTGAATTTGTAGAAATTATTTCTTCAATTTTTATGACAGATCCAGGTTTTTGCTCTGACTGATGTTTGCCCTTTTTATTTATTTTTTTTATTTTATTTTATTGCTGATGATGCCCACATGAGTTCGAGACTTGTGCGTGGGTAATGAGGTGAATGATTACACATAAATGCCTGACGGTGGAGCGGGATTCGAACCCACGACCACTTAAACGACAGCAAGCTGAAGTTGCGACGCCCCAACCAACTGCGCTAAGCGGCCCGCCAAAATTTTGAGTGTACGGTACTGAGATTGTGGACTCGCTTATTCTTATCTCTCTTCTCTCTCACTCACACACACACTCTCTCTCTCTCTCACTCACACACTCTCTCTCTCTCTCTCTCTCTCACTCACACATACTCTCTCTCTTTTTTTTTCTTTTCTATTTCATAAGTCCATTGTACAATTTGTTTCCCAGTTATTCATTTTTATTTTTACTTCTTTTTTTTGCTACATACATTTCATGAGTTATGTTTTATCATTAGCAAATATTTTTTTTTCTTTTAATTAATATTTTTAGTTTATTTCAACTATAATTACTTAATGTAATGTAATATTTTATATTTTAGGTTATATTTATTAGTGTTTGCCATAGGTCTTACTAGACCTGGCAACGTAAGATGTTATAAATAAATATCAAATATCTCTCTCTCTCTCTCTCTCTCTCTCTCTCTCTCTCTCTCTCTCTAGGAAAATTGAGTGTAAGATAGGGCTATTTTGCCCTAACTCCGCCCTTTTGTGTAAATGCATCACCTTGATATTACAATTCATTTATTATGCAAATATTTTTATTAATATCAGTAATGTAACTCACAAAACAGTGTAATAGTAACGTATCGTCTTGTATCTATTTTTTATCTATCTTCCATGAATCTAGGTGATGTCATTCATTGCAAGATTATAGTCATTAGACATATAAATTGTAATTTTACTCAAATAAAGCTATCTGAATCTCTCTTTCCCCTCTTTTCCACCCTGTACTAATCTTCAGGGTTTTTTCTCTCCATCTTCTCCTTATCCTTTTCCAATTTTCTCTTTCTACTACCCGCCTAGTAGGCCTACTTGGGAAACTATAGTTGGTTGGGTATTCTCCTCCACTTCCCTCCCTCCAGCACACCCCATCACAGAGCCAGTTATTTTTTTAAATATTGTAGCTTTGTTATTTTATGTCATTGTCTGACTTCATTATTTTTGTATGTTTGTGTGTGTGTGAATAAATAAATATGAAATATGTATATAGCATACAGATTTCTTAATGCTGAGAGACATATTGGACAAGATTACACATTAGAAGAGTATACATTAGGCAAGTGAAATACGGTCAGTGGTGGATCTAAATCTCCAGGCCTCTAGGTTATATATGATTTTAAAATGGTATCTGTTATACTTTTATTTTTCATCAACTGCAATGAAAACTATCTAGAAATGAAGAAGTTGAAGAAAAAGAGAAAAAGGAGGGGATGAAGAAGGGAAGCAAAAGAAGAAAAGAATGTAACGAGAGAAGATTACTGATAGAAGAGATTAGAAAAAACAAGAAGAACGAGGAAAAGAAGAAGAAAAAAGCAAGATGGAGGAGGAGCAGAAGTAAAAGAAGAAAATGTAATATTCAGAATGGCTTTATTTAATGACTACAATAAAAATCAGCAAATCAAACAAATGTAAATTAGTCATTTGATACAAAATTGCTATTTGTATTTGTGCTATTTTAATGTCATTTAAATTCAAAAGCTCAAAATAATTAATTACTCATTAGTCATGCATTGAATAGTTTTAATAATGTTTTATTGGAAGAGAATCTAAAATGGAACAATATTAGTTTCATGTTTCAATCGTATTGGTTCGTTAGCTAGAGAAATTTTACTTCTATCTCTTTATTTAATGTTTTGGTTGTTATTTATTTAGCAGTTTAACTGTCATGCCTTCTTGAAATCGAAGATGGAAATTGAGAATTAAAGGGAAAAAAATACTGTAAAATTATTTTTTATTTTACCTGGCTTCAGTGCTCAAGCCTTGATCAAAACTCAGTTGCGATCAACACAAATGACAGACATTTTAGTGATGAAACTTAAAATAATCGCAACATGGCCGATGTTTTTCAAATTATATCTTAGAGTGCCCTTTATTATCCCCTCAAAATCCTAATTAATCCAAGGCAACATGCCCAAAAATCCAAAATGGCCGCCATGTTGGGGCCCGAAATATATCTATTCCAGCAAGTACCTCGAAAACGGTGGGATCAATGGGGATTTTTAGGGGATAATTAAGGGCATTCTAAGTCATCATTTCAAAAAATCGGCCGTGTTATGTTGAGGTTCATCCCTATTTTCTTCTAAAATGATTGTAATATGACCCTTGAAAGTTTTTACTCACGGTTTTTGTAATAAGATTGTTTATTCTCCTAGCACATTATTTTCTCAGCAATCCAGTGGCCTTCATGCAGCTAATGAGAAATGAGTTTAAGCGGTTGAAGTAGAGTTTGAACAAACATGAATCTTATTACAATAAATCAAACGTCATCGTTTAGATTTTCTCAAATATTTCCTTGTAATGATAATTGATGTAATCAAAACTTGTTCTTACGCAGTTGCAGTTGCAATAGCCAAGCCGTACGAATATTCAAACCATAAATTCAGCGAACAGGAAAATTAAATAATAGTTATTTAATGAATATATCAATAATGTGAGTATAATAATAAAAATAATAATAATAATAATTATTATTATTGTTATTTTTATTATTATTATTATTATTATTATTATTATTATTATTATTATTAATGTTTTATCATGTTTGCAGTTAGGTCGTTTGAAGGGAGGGGCATTCACATGCAACCTCCTCTTCAAGATAACTAATACAAGTTAGTATGGTTGAGATTTATCTTGTGCATTGCAACATTTGGCACACCATGTGTGCAGTGTCAAGCAAAACAGATTTCTGCATTTTTTCCACCACAGAGTCTGACAGTCCAATCAATTTACAGCACTTGTCTGTTGACTTAAGAACCAAGCCACCCACTGTTATTACAATTGGAGTGATCTTAACAGTGTTCAGTTCATATAGGCTAAGTTATATCTTCTAATTCAAATGCAAACTCCTGGTATTTTCTCAGCATCTCTTCTCTTGTTCATTGAGCATTCTCATCTGCTGGCACAGTAATGTCGATAATAAGGGCTTCCTTTCTTAGCAGGTCCACCACCAGGATATCAGGCTTGTTGTGGGGAACATGTCTATCAGTGACCATTTGAACATCCCAGTAGATCTTTGTCTGGTTCTTTTCAACAAATGCAGGAGGTGAGTAAGAATAATATGGGGGAATCTCATTAATAATCCCAAATTTCATTTGCAACTCCAGATGTACTATCCTCACCACATTATTGTGCCATCTCAAGCCATCTTGGAGCCAGTATTGTACAGCCTGATGTGATGTGCTGGATGCTTCCAATAGCAGCAGCGCATAGCCTGCATTTGTCACTTATGTTCTGATCACCCAGGACATGCTTTCTATAGGCATTGGTAGCTACCACCTGATCTTGTATAGCAAGTACAAACCCTTCTGTCTTTGGAAACAGGTTTCCTACTGCAAGCCACTTGCTAGGTAGCTCCTGATGAGTTTTGTCAGAGAACAAACACCTATAGTAATGCCCATGCAGCTCTTTCTGCTGCCACTCAGCCTGAGATTGAATGGTGGTAACCTCTTGCTCATTGGGACATTTTGAATTGAGTGGGGTGTATCCATTGTCCAGCCAACTTATTTCTTTGAAAAGGCTTGATTGAGAATTTCTGAAGTAGGCTCTCAACCTTTTCTCCTGGCACATAGATCAAAAATCCTGGTCAGACCATGACCACCCAACTTCCTTGGCAAATATAGCCAACTCATTGATGATCTTGGATGATGCATTCTGTATTTAGTCATTGTTGTGTGAACAAGTCGGTCCATCTTTTCAAGGCGAGTATTTGACCACTTATAAATACCAAAACTGTAAGCCAAAGCTGAGATGACCGATGAATTTATAGCTTTTATACAGTTTTTTGAAGCTAACTTCAGCACCTTATTTAGTCTCCAACTAAACTCATTCTCAAACTTCTCTATCACTTCAACTCTTGAGATTTTGAGATGCTGCTGAAACCCCAAATACTTATAAGTTTGTCCTTTCTCTAACTGTGCTAACTCATTATTCATTGTGAGCATGTGTTCCTTTGTCATCTTTAGCTGACCTTTTTCATCATGCAGCTTGCAGCACAGCATATTTATCCAGTCCAAAGTGCATGTGGATGCTCTGACTAAATGCTGCAACCAGCTGAAGCATACTTTGCAATTGTGATGATGACTTTGCATACAACTTAAGGTCATCCATATAAAAGCTGTGTGACACTTTCAAGTCTCTTGCTATATCAAATTTATAGCCATATGAGGAATCCCTCAACATCAAACTGAGAGGATTTAAGGCTAAGCAAAACCATAGGGGACTCAGACTATCACCCTGGAAGATTCCCCTAGCAATCTGTATTGCACCTGTCTGGAATTGATCACTCCCCTTTCCAAGACATAGCTTCACACTCATAGCTTTAATTTTAAAAAGTTGACAATCTCTGCATTGACCTCATAGAGCTGAAGAACATTCAATAACCAACTGTGTGGGACAGAGTCAAAGGCTTTTGCATAGTCTATCCATGCCACTGATAGATTCCGCTGCTTAGCACTAGCATGACCAGCAATAAAAGAGTCGATAACTAGCAGCTCTTTACATCCTTTTGCTCCCTTCTTGCACCCAAGTTGTTCTGGGGCTATTAATTTATTATCAGAGATGTGCTTGTCAACTTTAGAAGCAATAATGGAGGTCATAAATTTATATGTGCTATTCAAACAGGTGATAGGCCTATAATCTTTGGGGCTAAGAAGTCCTTCCTTCTTGGGCACCATATAAGTCAACCCAGTTGCAAATCCCTCAGGAATTTCTGACCTCTGATTTAATAGGTCAGTGAAACAGGTAGCAATAACTGGATGAAGGCTTGTAAAGTTCTTGAGCCATTAATTCTCAATGCCATCTGGATCTGGAGCCTTCCATTTATTATTATTAGCCTACTCTTTTGTATAATATATTTATAAACAAAATAGTTGAGGGTGTGAAATAGGTACAAAATGTAAAATTTCAATTTTCTAAAAATTTATTATCATGTTTCTCGTTTTGTAATCGATACCTCTATGATTTTTATTGCATTTTTATATGATTTTTTGGCAATAAAGAAATTATAATTCAAATTTAAAAAATATATATTCCAATTTTTATTGAGTAATGATAATTCAAAATTTCTTCACTCTCAGGCAAATGTCTGTGTATGTATGGTAATTTAAATTTTTTCCCGTTAGATGTGGAATTATTGTTGTTAATTAAATGCATTGAACTTATCATATTTACATCATTTTTTATGTGATTTATTTGGTGTGTTACATACACATCATTCATACATTCTCCTAATAATTCTCAGATTTATTGGTGTTCTATGCATTAGCGTTCAATGCATAATATTTATATGAAAATTATTTTAAAAAATACAGTAATAATAAGGATCAGTTGAAGACCAAAGATTACACAGTCAACCAATTTACAATTAGGCTGGGCATGTTTTCGTTTTTTTTTTTATAATTCTTAATAAAATTTAATGCATTGTTACTCATCTGAACAATCATTCACTCCAGTAATTGGTTCAATGAAATCATGTTAAATAATTTATTACAAACTTCCAGGCATGAAAATCTTCGATAATAGATTATAGACCTCTCATTGGTAAAGAATTTGAACATGGTTTCACTCAACCTATTACTGGAGTGAATGATTTTTCAGATGGGTAACAATGCATTAAATTTGAGAATTATTTAAAAAAAAACGAAAACATGCCCAGCCCAATTTTAAATTGATTAACTGAGTAATCTTTGGTCTTCAACTGATCCTTATTATTACTGATTTTTTTAAAATAATTTTCATGTAGATATTATGCATTGAGCTTTAATAATTCACTTATAAACCTTGCTTCGGCTTTTTCAACAACTCAAACAATTCAATGACTCCCAAGTAGCAACAAAATGAAGAAAAAGCTGTGAAACAAATCTAGCATGACTGGCTAATAGCACATATTAGTGAAAAGTTTCTTTTAAAAAATAGAGAATATCCTCGCATGCTGTCTCAAAAATATTATTTTGAGCTCATGTACTTCTCCGGCAATTATCACAGGTGAAAAGCGTGCAGATTCTTCTACTAATAGTTCACACATGCCAGAGTACTAGAGGAAGACCGCCTATTATAAAGAAAGGGGAAAATAACATTGACAAGGTCGTCATGTGTGTATGAAGGCCATTAGAAGAGTGCAGGATGGAAAAGTGGAGAATGACAGAGAGAAAGTGAGAGGGGAGTGAGAAAGAGTGAGAGAGGGATAAGAGAAGGATGCGTTCTTTTTTGTCGAAGTCACTATCTGGTAAATTCTTGCGTCTTGCATCTCTCTCATGTCCACCAATAAATTCTATCCTCAAGGTTGGAATTTTTCTCAATAAATGTTTATACAACTGTATTTTGTACTTGAACTATTGTACAAACAGTTATTGTAAAATTGTGGGTTACGATATATTGTACCGTTTGAGATGTTATTTATACTGAACTAAACATTATTATCATTACTAATATATACTATTACCATACGGTATCTTAGTTACTAAATTACATTGTAAACTATATGTTGGTTTTTGGTTGCAAATTGCATAAACGCACAAGCTTGGCTTTGCTGATGGAAAATTGTTGAAAGTTATTTTCACTCTAATATTAAAACTGACACTGTATTTAACTTTTATATAATGCTTCACTCACTTATTTCGGAGATGCTTGAGGGATGCATTTCACTTCTGAAAATAAGCTTCGTCAGCCTGACGTCAGAGGCTGACGAAGCTTCTTTCCGGAAGTGAAATGCATCCCTCAAGCATCTCCAATATAAGTGAGTAAAGCATTATATAAAAGTGAAATACAGTGTCAGTTTTAATATTAGATTGTTCATTATTTCGTCATGGAAAACATCACAGATTATTTTCACTGTTGATTTAAACATAAAATAATAGTGAAATACTTTTATAGTGAATGTGAACACATATGTGCGTGATGGTCATTTCGCACTGAAGTAGTGCTTCCTTAGGCTGGAGGCCTACTGAATAGTAAGATCAATAAGGTTTCTGAATAATTTACTTATTCAGTAAGCTCTCAGTCGAGTCTGAAAAAGCACTGCAACTGCGAAAAATGGTCATCATACACATTAGGTATAGTAAGTGATCACATAAACTATAAATTATTATTTGATTTTCAACTATTATACAATATGTTGTTGACAGCTATTACGATATACATGTCACTGAAAATATAGAAAGTTATTATAATATTCTTGTTTTTTGTATTATTGAATATGGTGGTGAGATTTTTGAACAGCAAATAAAAAATAGTTGTTTCTTTACAAGGAATGAATGAGTTTTAAGCTAAAGTATTTATGATTTCATCATGTTTCCACTCATTTTCATGAACCTGTACAATCGGTGAGGTATGAAGTGCCACATCATAGTTTATTTTCACAATCTAATATTTCCTTTCTCCTTTAATCTAATTCTTTTTTTTCTCCCATTCTTCATAAATTTCAACCAACTGCAAACGTTCCATGCCCAGTAAATGTTAAAAGGAAGTCGGACATAACTTTGAATGCGCATGCTGTCACGTAGTATTTATGTGTTGTAGTTGTAGCCTTAGACATGTTGTGAAGCATGTAGCATGCTTTCACCGAAACCATCCTATCCGGCGCGTGCTATTATAATAAGAAATAACTACTGATCAGTTCAGCTTTTTATAGCCTGCACTTAAAGTATTTCATGCTCGATCTAACTGTCAATACCGGTTGATCAAATAATCTCTAGACTAGAGTTTAATCAGGGGTGCCCACCCCCCCTAAGCCTCATGACGCACCCCCCCCTAAAGTTAGCACCAAACCCCCCCCCCCCCCCCAAAAAAAAAAAAATTAGGCCCCCCCAAAAATGCGAAAAGAGCCCCCCGTATTCTTTCTAAAACTAGAAGAAGATTTATAAAACTATTGAAAAAATTCAAACCCAGTCGATAATATACAAAATGTATGTACCGTATATTTCTTGAGATTCTTTACATAGCTAACATTTTTTTGTAAAGGTAAAAAAGAAATATCAATGAAATGAATTTATGAACTTCTGCTCAATGAACTTAATTGCAAAATAGCTAAATAAGAATTTGAACCTAAATGGTTTTTAAACAATAAAATATTATTACAAATACACAATGTTCAATAAAAATGATATACCTATAAGTTTATGTTCGGTGTCCCAATTACATTAAGGTTAAATAATTCTAAAAAGTTGTTCATTTAAAGGAAGTGAAAACAATGAGTTAATAACTTCATTTGTAAAAGACAAAAATTCAAAATACTAAGACATTTATTGGACAGTAGTTAAACAACAGGTTATTTACTTAGTGTAGTATCTTGGGAGAATTTATGTATGGATGAAGTACATAAAAGGCACACATTTCATGTATAGTTATTTACAACACACAATCGAAAGAAGTGTCTTTCAAAAACAAAATAAAGACATAGTTATGAAAAATTACTGAATTTTTAGTATTTAGTAAGTTTTTCAAAAGCAGTTCTTACTTATTAGTAAGTAGTTATCGTAAAATACATGAAAAACATCAACAGTTTGAAGACAAACATTTTAAATTTGTAGACTGTGACCATCTACAAGTTAGCTAGGCACCTTCTGTTGTTTTTTTTTTTTTTTTTGAGGATGAAGCCTACATGGGTCTGAGACCTGTGCGTGGGTAATGAGTTGGATGATGGTGATTGATGAGTTGGACCTACAGTTTTAGGTGGGTTCCGAACCACCGGGAAGTGATTTTCAGCAGAGAACATTGTCTTTTTTGCTGGCCAATCTAATCGGTCACCGTTACAAACAGGACCTACGAGAACGCAGCTTATCTATCTGATTGAACAGATACCTGCTACGGCTCGCGGCTATCACTTCCCTCTAAAATCTATTGTTAAATCTATCTCTCTAAACCCCACATAGAAGTTTTTGGGATGAGGAAACAGAAAACCTTGCAATTATTTCTTCGTTAGAAATAGACTCAAGTACCGTACATCTGCACAAGTTCCTGCACAAATCCTAAACATTATTATTTTAGCTAATTCATATTCAATTGTATAATAATAATAATTATAAATATATTTTCATTAATTGACATTCTATCTGGTGACTTCTTAGTATATTTTTTAATGTTGTCACGTTAAACACGGTTTCAATCAACTTTACGACCCCCCCAAAACGTTTTTTGGAACCCCCCCCCCCCCCAAGAATTTCAATGACGCAGTCTGCGTCATAGCCCCCCCCTGTGGGCACCCCTGGTTTAATAGTACCCTTTCTGTAAGTGGATTAAGCAAATGCACAGAATTTCGAACGAAAAATTGTATTTAGTCTGTATATCAGATTATAAATTAAAATACAAGAGAAAAATACATCAGTGCTTCATTCAAAAACAAAGAATAGAAAACTGAAGTACATACAAATTTAAACATATAGGCTACGCTTCATCAAACTACTGCCAATAATAATTATATATAATAATTTTGTCTTCTCTGAGTATACTCATTTTATGTAGAAAAGACAATAATTGAATTATCATGACGATATTATAACCATCAACAAGGTAATTAGAAGAGTTTTTGAATAGATAAATAATGGAGAATTGTAACATCTTCTCAAGTGACTTCGTTGTTTCGTTCTTACCTTGAAAATTACCATTAGTTGAATCGTTTCTTTGATTTTTTGTTCAATTTTTTTTCGGATGATGAAGCCCACATAGGTTTGAGACCTGTGTGTGGGTAATTTGGTGGGTAATTGAATGATGGTGATTGATGAGTTGACCTACAGTTTTAGGTGGGCTCCGAACCACCGGGAAGTGATTTTACAGCAGAGAACAGGTTTTTTTGCTGGCCAATCCAATCGGTCACCGTTACAAAGGTGGCCCAGGAGTTTCGTAGCTTATCTCTGATTGAACAGATACTTGCTACGACACTCGGCTATCACTTCCCAACATTTCATTCATTGGGTTATGATTATTTTCCACTTCATTGATGTAGACTGTATTATATTTATATAGTTTAAGATTGTAAATTAATAATCAATTTTATTGCAAATTTTTGCTATACAATTAAATTGTGTGACTGGAAATAAATAACAGCAATTATGAATAAAAAAAGCAGAGATTTGTAAATGAAACTATTGTTAAGGTACCTACCTATTAACGTATTAAGATACCTATTAATTGAACAATTTTTCAGTATTTAAATCTATAAGAATCAAAATATTTGAATTTTTGTGAATTGTTATGCAACGAGCCCCTAGAATTACTCTCCCTATTTTAAGGAAGATTATTCCTATAATACCTGGAGGCGTCAAAAATCTCAAAAGAAACATATAGATTACTAATTCCTAGGATGAATACCTCATTCGCTCAGAGATCAATAGTATATCTGGGACCAAAAATTTTTAATAGCCTCCCCTTAGAAATTCTACCCCTAGAGAAATGATGCCTTCAAGGAAAAATCAATATATGGTTAATAGATCACAGAATATAATCGCAGTGGACAATTTGTTTCATAAGCTCATAGAAACCATTAAATTTGTGATGTTGGAGATCCATCTAGTTTCTACTAATATATAACAAAAACTTGAAAAACACTTTTAAGTGTAAATTATGACTCATGTTATGGCGTGATGGCCGTTTCACTCTGTTGTCAAGAGCATCATCAGACCACAATGATCAACTTAACTTCTTCTCACATACCCTTTTTGACAAAATAATCCCAATTTCAAACCTCCCGCCTACTCATCCCCCCCACCCCTTTACCATTCCAACATCCATAACCCTCAAACTCATGTCTTAAATCAGTGTACTGTGGGTCATCTGACGATGCTATTGACAACAGAGTGGAACGGCCGTCACGCCATAACGTGAGTCATAATTTCCACTTAGAAATGTTTTTCAAGTTTTTATTAATTAAATTTGGATATGTAAACAATATTCAGAAATCTATCTATCATAGACTATATTCTGTTTTTGTAATTATTTATTTTTTTATTAACTAATTAATTAATTAATCAATTAATTTATTTATTGATATAACTAACAATCAATGTGAATACAACAGGCTATTGCCCAAAACTTTTTTTCACAAAATTTCAGAGTAGAATAAAAAATTTTAGGTTATGTCTCTTTCACTAGAAATTTCACCTCAGAGCACAATAGTTATAGTAACTTGTAGTTATATAAGTATTATCTTGTGTACATAGATTTTTCGCTCAATGAAACTTTTATTTCCATAATCTAAACATTATATTTTTGACTAATTTTTGACACAACAACATACATATTTATATAGTGGGTGTCACCAATTAACACTTTTTAATTATCTGTCAAGTTTCAAAAATTTGATTTCTATCTTTATTTGATTGTAATGTTGAAGTTGTTGTTGAATAAAATTTATTTATTTTAATCTAATATTAAAATTGACACTGTATTTCACTTCTATATAGTGTTTTACTCACTTATATTGGAGTTGCTAGAGGGATGCAATTCACTTCTGAAAAGAAACTTCGTCAGCCTTTAACTGACGAAGAGGCATCCCTCTAGCATCTTCAATATAACTGAGTTAAACAATATATAAAAGTGAAATACAATGTCAGTTTTAATATTAGATTGTTCATTAAGTATTTAGTCATGGAAAACATCACAGATTTATTTATTTAGTATGTTTTCATCCAGGGGTGCCCACCCCCCCTAAGCCTCATGACGCACCCCCCCTTAAATTTAGCACCAACCCCCTCCCCATAAATTAGGCCACCCCAAAAAAAATGCGAAAAAAGCCCCCCATATTCTTTCTAAAACTAAAAGAAGTTTTTTATAACTATTGAAAAAATTCAAACCCAGTCGATAATATACAAAATGTATGTATATTTCTTGAGATTCTTTACATAGGTAACATTTTTTTGGGAAGGTAAAAAAGAAATATCAATGAAATGAATATATGAACTTCTGCTCAATAAACTTAATTGCAAAATAGCAAAAAAAGAATTTGAACCTAAATGGTTTTTAAACAATAAAATATTATTACAAATACACAATGTTCAATAAAAATTAAATACCTATAAGTTTATGTTCGGTGTACCAATTACATTAAGGTTAAATAATTCTACAAAGTTGTTCCTTTAAAGGAAGTGAAAACAATGAGTTAATAACTTCATTTGTAAAACACAAAAATTCAAAATACCAAGTCATTTATTGGACAGCAACTCATTTATTAGTTGAACAACAGGTTATTTACTTAGTGTAGTATCTTGGGAGAATTTTATGTATGGATGAAGTACATAAAAGGCACACATTTCATGTATAGTTATTTACAACACACAATCGAAAGAAGTGTCTTTTAAAAACAAAATAAAGACATAGTTATGAAAAATTACTGAATTTTTAGTATTTAGTAAGTTTTGCTACAGTAGTTCTTACTTATTAGTAAGTAGTTATCGTAAAATACATGAAAAACATCAACAGTTTGAAGTCAAACATTTTAAATTTGTAGGCTGTGACCATCTACAAGTTAGCTAGGCACCTTCTAAGCTTGTTAAATCTATCTCTTTAAACCCAACATAGAAGTTTTTGTCTTTGGGATGAGGAAACTGAAAACCTTTCAATTATTTCTTCGTTAGAAATAGACTCAAGTACATCTTTTTCTGCAGCTAGAACCATTAGATTGGACAACCATGAGTCTCCTATAGCTGATCTAAGTCTGTTTTTGATAATTTAAATCGACTTATTGCTCTTTCTGCTGATTAACTAGTAACTGTTAAGGAGAGTAAAGTTGTATAAACCACTTTCAGAGCACTCGCTTAGCGTCTTACTAAGTTTGAATAATAACTTCCTGTACAAATCCTAAACATAACTATTTTAGCTAATTCATATTCACTTGTATAATAATAATTATAAATAATATATTTTCATTAATTGACATTCCATCTGGTGACTTCGTAGTATATTTTTGAATGTTGTCACGTTAAACATGGTTTCAATCAACTTTACGCCCCCCCCAAAACGTTTTTTGGAACCCCTCCAAGAATTTCAATGACGCAGTCTGCGTCATAGCCCCCCCCTGTGGGCACCCCTGTTTCATCAAACTATACACATACTGGTCAGAAAGGCGTTTTCATTCAACATTATATACAGTTTGTGCAGAAGCACTGATGAGTTAGCCAGTGGTGCTATCAGCGTTCATACAAGAAGATACTGATAATGAGATGAGATGAGTAAGTGTTGAATGGGCGCCTTGGTGAGTGTTGAGGTTATGTGAGCCAGCGCCGACCACTGCCGTCATCAGTTTTGTCAGTAATGTTTTGTTCCAAATTACGGAAGGCGGATGCTGTGCCTTCTGAGCTCCTTTCCTGACCTTCTGCTCTGGTGCTCCTCAGAAGCTGCGAGGCAATCTATGAGCCATAAAAACACTCGGTATTTCACCTGATTACTTGTTGTACACAACTCGTTCACCACTAGGCGAAGGCAGTCAAATCAATAGGCTAAATCTGGGAGGCTCTGTGTGGCTGTGGTCGGCTATAGCTTACTTTCCGAGGGTAAATTGCTTTTTAGCTCTAGGAAATCTCTTGATCATCCCAGTCAATTATATCCACCAACTATATCTATGCATATGAGAATGTATATCAACATCTCTTCAGTCAAGCTCTATGTACATCAAAAACATATATCAACACCTCTCGATCATCTCAGTAGAACTATAATCACCAACTATGTCTATATACATCAAATGTATACCAACATCTCTTGATCATCTCAGTCGAAATGTACCATCAACTATATCCATTATATCGAAGATATACCAACATAAATTTCGTTATATATGACCTATGTCAATGTTGCAATAGGTGTAATCTTTCTTACTCCAAATCCAATAAATAATAAGTTGAAGTGATAATTCTTCTCCTCCTTTTTTTGCTGCTGTTTTGACCTATTTGTCTCATTTGAGCCACAAAATAAGTAATCACCGATACGTGAGTAAATTGGAGTAATAATTATTCTTCTGCCTCACAACATTTTTTAGCTACTGTTTTGACCCATTTTCACCTTTGAGCCACAAGAAGTAATCACCAACACGTGCTTCGAGTTTGTTTCGGTTCAGTGCACCTTGATTGATGTTATCGATTTCCTACTTACTTCTCTCCTGTTCTTTATTTTATCTATGTAGTTTTTTGGTAGTTTATTGTGATGTATTTACTAGCATTGTACTAGATCTTATTGCAAATATTAATGTATAATAGAATTATTATGTTTTATATTTCGCTGATAGTTTTTTTCAGTAGTCCACTGTATAGCATTTCTGATAGGTACTAGCTCTACTTGAAAATATTAGTACCTACATGATAAAATTATGTGAACTTTTATAAACATAGTATTACGGGTTCTAATGTCTAAAATAAGGCTGGCAACACTAAAGTTCACACTTGCACTTTATTTACACAAATTAGTCTATTTACACACACTAATTGTAAATCCAATTAATAAATAAAAACAGATCAACAAATGACAAGCTAATACTTATTTTTTTAGTAATTATTCACAAGAATTAATGAATAATTAATTACAGGCTGATCGATAACAAAAGAAATTGAGTCCAATAAACTGTACAATAATGTAGAAAGAAATTATAAAAAGAGCAACTAATCACTTACAAAACACAGTCCAATTCGTTATTTGACAGTCCCAAATAGTATCACTTAACACAACGTCTTTAAACTATTAGTAAGCTGCACAAACAGTAAACACTTGTCTCTGCACTTGACACTGGAATCAAGTACTGTTCACTCCACTGGCACTGGATTGTCTCTGTCACGTGATCTGTAACACAATCTGTCACGCAGGTTTGTAAACTGACTGTCACGCAAGCTTTTGTAAGAAAAGCTCAACTCACTGGTTCACGTGAGCTCCTTTATATACAAGATAGTTGTCATAATTTCAAGAAGTAGCAGCTTCTAGATGAATCAAGGATGCCGTAGAAGGTCACAGAATATGATCTCGATTATTCAAGAAGTCTGAAGAAATCTCGAGAAATTCAATTGAGTGAGAGAGTTGCACACTTGAAGAATAAGGGTGACAAAGACATGTGAAGAGCAAAAGAACAAGGATTGGGTTTCAGGTCACGTCCGACCATGAATGGAACGATCTACGTAGAACAAGTGCGTAAATAACTGCTTTGTTTGCTTTTGTAACAATAGGTTCGATAAACCAAGAGCAAAAAATTATTCTGTTTGCTTCTTTTAAATGTATTGAATGATAATTGAAACAATTCTATGAAATTGTGGATCCTTGACAGTTGAGTAAGTATGAGGAAAATGTTTTTGTGCTCTATTGCTAATTCTTTAACGAATTTGTTTATTTATTTCTCTTTTTTCTTTATCAACCTTCGAACAACTAATAATTATTTGATTTTTATTCTATATTTTTATGCATTCCCGTATTAAATCTTAATTTTTTTCATGTCACATGTATGTTTTTGTATGATTTAAATGGATTTGATTTGATTGAGTGTTCATCTTCAAAAAACTGTATAAATGAAAGAGACTTGTTTCTCCCTACTTTTAGTCTCTAAAGATAGCAAATCCACCCCTAGGATTCAAGTAGGAGGTGGTGGCTTCCCTCCTCCTAACAACCAATAGAAAACTTGGCTCTCATTGCCATGACAACAAACCCACTCACCGCTGCTGCATTTTCGCATAGATTTTGCCCAGAGCTGAGAGTAGTGCGGTAGTGAGCGTGCGTCTGTTATCGCCATAGCAACACAAACTCGCCCTTATAACTCGCCCCTATAACTCACCCCTCTATGTCTATCCATAAAGCCCACCCCAGAATTTGGCATTCAGGGACTTCTCCCTTCAAACCTTAATGTATACGTAAATTAGGCGTTTCCTCACTAATGTCAACAGAAGAGTATGGATATTTTAATTCAGATAGCTTTTCAATTAAAATAAAAATGTGATAGGGTTGTGAATAAACTAGGGCTTTTCTCTTGAATTAAAAACAAAAAAAAAATGAATTGAAACTCACACCGACCATTCATTTATATGTATATCATACTTATTAAAGAGATTGACAAATTTACGTGACAGAACCATTGATTATTGGCCGAAGCCCGACTTAACATTAGGACATTGGTATGCCTTTTGTAAGTTCGCTACCATCGGACTCCCCGATGACACATGTGTACTGTGGGTCATCTGACGATGCTCTTAACATCAGAGTGGAACGGCCGTCATGCCATTTCGTGATTCATAATTTCCACTTAATTAAGTTTTTATAATATATTAGTGGAAACAAGATGGATCTTCAACATCATAAAAGCACAGTGATTTTAGTTGTGTCTGGTGTGAATAGGTGAGTGTAGAATTGTAACTAGTGTAATCGTAGTAGTGTGAGTGTAACTAGTGTGGTAGTGACGTCCTTGCAACTGCATTGAATGTATGATGTGATGAGGCCGGTAGCTCTCCTACCTCCCACCCTAACTTGCGCCCAATCACCTCGTGGGGAGACCCTGACTGCCGCCGCTTCTATGGCCGTGGTGCTAGCCACTCAGTCGTGGGCCGCTCGCCCGCGTTAAACCAACTGTCGTGGATTACATGAAACCATCATTGGCGCCAGTTTTTCAACTTGGAAATCTACGAAAAATTCGCGTCTTTCTATACTGGTTTCATAATTAACTCAAAAAACTTTCACCGAGCAAACAATAATTTCCCTGGAGTGTTTATATGCTGTTTGGAATAAATAATTCTAAAAACGTGTCAATTTCAAACCGTAAATAAATACTTTTACTAGGAAAAAACATTTGAAAATATCAAACCGTGATTGTATTAGACCTACTAGGAAAACTTGGTGACATCTCATTCATGCTGGACTTCTCATACTGACTTTTCATGCTGGACTTTTTAAGTCGAGAAACTTACTCCTTGTAAATAAGTGAGCTACAGCGTGAGTTTTCTAGTTTTTCGTCTTCAGTAAGGCGACATAGGCCTATACTTCCGAATACCGGCTATTTTCCAAAAAACAAAAACCTAATGGTAAGTGTGAAATACCAACTTATTAAGCAAGCATGTTGCTATTTTGTAGTATTGTAATATTGCTATTTTTTGTAACCCTACTGTTTGTATACTATTGTTGGTATTTATTATATGTCTACTGTTTGTATTATATTTGTAGTGTTAGTAGTTTGAAGTATTGTTTCTAGATTATATTTTGAAAAACCCTTTCGAAAAACACGATACCATATGTGCATCGTGTTTCCGATGTTTCGTTCGAAATTTTTCAAGTGAGACTTGTAGAAATGGTTTTAATCTACAAACAAACATTGCCTGAAAGGTTCTCTAACCTTAAAACTAGATCATAAATCATCAATTCTTAATAATACATATTAAACTTGAGATTTGCTCAAGTTTTTTTTTTAATTTTTTTACTTTTACGATCGTTATAAAGCTGAAAAATCGAAATTTGAATTTTGCAGAACCAATTCCGATATCTTCCTGTTCAATGTTGAAGTGAGTGTATCACATCGATCAAGCTCAATATAGTCGATCACTACACCTGTTAAAAACAAAACTCTGCTCTCTGGCGAGGTATTCAATTACAATACCAGTTTGCTACTTATTGACTTTTACTACAGTATTCAAAAAAATGAGCTCATCTTTCTTCATATCCTATCCCATCACCTGGAAATAAGTACAATGTTCCTTTTAAAAAAGCTGTAGCCTATGAAAATATAAATCCCAACTTAAATATGCAGGGATGATTCGGCTTAAGGTAAAATATTTCTTATACTGTTAATTAGTCAAATAATTATTACATCCTCAATCAATTGAGTTCTTCATTGAATTGGCATTTAAAAGTTCATTCTGAAATCATCCAGGCAATACAAATGGTCTTTAACAGTACAAAATGTACCCAGTGGACCCCAATTCTCTCCTATCTTGATGGTTACCTCAATATTATTCTTCCACCTTTCTCTGTAATATGCCTTGCCCCTTTGGCTTTTTCCACCTTTATTCATTTCTTCAAGTGGTTTCAATAATTAAATAATAAATTATAATAATTATTGTAATAATTTAAAATTATAATTAAAATAAATAATTAATATGATAATTCATTCTGTAGATACTTTTCATAATCTTCCTTGATTAAAAAACCTAATGATTAGATAATATTATTTTTCTTTGATAGTGAAGATGAATTAAAATTTGAAAACCGGTACCTATTGGAGCCTTACAAAATTAACGTAGGCCTATTTCTTGGCAACGATATTCAGCATGTATGTAAAAAATACCACATAACTGTCACTTTTAGGGGGCTGTTACCAAAAATAGTTTTCTGTTATTCGTTTACGGTTGCACTAGCAATAGAGCAATTTACAAGTTGAAGAAGAGAAAAAGTGTGCAATTCTGTAAATCCATTTTTATAAGACAGTTCGATTTTCCGATGCATTGACTTAGAAATGGAACAGAAGCCAGTCGACTATTAAGATAAGCCGGCTTAGTGTAGACACAATGCTCTATAGTGCCTTTCAGTGTTACAAATTCTTCCCTTTCTAATACCTTTATCACGGATTGGTTTGACCTCAGATTGCAACAGACTCTCTGGCCAACAGACTGCGGACAGACATCAGACAGACACACCACACCCTGGTGTATCCACCAAGCTGCTTGTTACTCCACATTGTTGTGCAGACATGGAATAGCCAGTCGTGCTCCACCCATTCTCTATCATACTCTCATTCTCGCTCTTTCTTTCTCTATCTATGATTCTCTCTCTCTTCCTCTCCCTCTCATATTATATCCGTGTTCCATCAATGAACCATAAAGCAATGTATATGCTTACGGAAGTAGGCTAACAATGTTGGGTGTCAGTGGATGCTGATCTGTTGTGAACCAAGCCCATCTTTCCATTTGAGAAAAACTTGGTTTTGACTCGTGGTGGACTTGATTAAAAAATATAAATAAAGATGTTGAAGATCTTGTTTCCGATAATATGTGATAAAAAATTGAAAAACACTCAAGTGGAAATTAACTCACGTTATGGCGTGACGGCCGTTTCACTCTGTTATCAAAAACATCATAGTACCCACCTGAGTGTACTGTGGGTCGTCTGACGATGCCTTGACAACAGAGTGAAACGGCCGTCACGCCATAACGTGAGTTAATTTCCACTTAAAAGTGTTTTTTGAGTTTTTATTATATAAATTAAATAAAAACAATGAGTTTATAAGTAACAGGAGTGTGTAAATTTGTTGTATGCTATTTAAACAAAATTATACTTCAGTTAGTTTGCTGTTCGACTCTGACCTTAATATTCAAATACTTGTATTTGCTTATTTTGTATAAATATTATATTCTCAAAATCTTCATAAAGAAATATTAATAATTCTCTAATTGATAGAAAAGCACAATCCTGATAATTTATTATATTTATATTTTGATCAGAGTTTTTCGAAAATGCGATTTGAGTTTTCAACTCTATTCACACTCTCCCCCAAGTAGAGAGCATTTATGATGTTGAAGATCCATCTTGTTTCCACTAATATGTAATATAAACTTAATAAAACAACTTTTGAATGGAAATTAACTCACGTTATAGCGTGACGGCCGTTTCGCTCTGTTGTCTAGAGCACCGTCTGACGATGCTCTAGACAACAGAGCGAAACGGCCGTCACGCCATAACGTGAGTTAATTTCCATTCAAAAGTTGTTTTATTAGAGAGCATTTCCTACTCAGGAATATATCCTTTGGGAAAATATCCAAAGATCTATTCGAAGCTTGAAGGTCTCTAGTAATTCTACTTCACGGGGGAGATCTATTCGGGGTCTATTAAGGTTTTTCTAGGTATACAGAATTTAGGGTGTAGATTGGTTCTGTTCCTTACATTTTTTGGCACATGCTGTTACACAAGTGTTGTTAATGATAATTATTGGTCAACATGAAGTACAGTTAAGGTGAAGGTAAGACCAACCGATGTCACCACCCGGGGCTGGTGAAGTTGGCTCCGGGACAAAAAGTTAAATTCAATTCCTCTTTTTTCAAGATTTTACATTTTTTGACATTTTTCTGGAGACCTCAAGTAATTTCGGTGGCCATCCTTTTTCAAAAAAAGGATGAATATTTTTTTCATTCAACTTATTTGATTACTTAAATTATCATTTATACTAGAAGTATTATTTGAAAAATGATTCCAGTTTGCTCAAATTTTGAATAACAATAAGTTTTGCTAAGTGAAATGGTAGCAGCAATGAGAGATTTTACTTCACATTCCAACCAGGCCGTAGAAAAGGCAACTAGGTGTCCCGAAGCAGGAATTCCTTCCCTTTTTCTCCAGCTTATAACTTTTTGCAAGTTTGAGCCCTTTGTAGCAACCTTGGCCCTGGCTGCCCCAGCCTAGCTATGAACATTTCATCATCCTGTACAGTGGCAATCCATGACATCAAATAACGACGAAATACTGTAAAATGATTTTTTTCATGACTTGAAAACTGTCGGCGATAATTTAGCAGTTGTAGAACAATACCGAAGGACTACTTTTTTGTATCTCTCACGGCCGGCCGTATATTTTAAAATACGTAACACATTTTTGGGACGGAGTTGTCAGAAATAATAAATAACAGCTGAATAATGCTTAACGGTGCGGAACGGAGGTCTTGTATAGGTCGCACTCAGCACTCAGTGGGTGTGGGAGATAAGGAAAGAGTTAAGGAGCAGGAGAGAGACAAGGTGAGAGGAAATGCGTGTGAGACAGAGAGAATGAGTGAGTTGGGTGAGATCGCGCAGTTTTTGTCCGGCGTGGTCCTCAGAGTGACCCAGTTCGAGTCTGGGGTATTGTGATTCGCTCCAGTTACCAGCTGGACTGACCTCCTCACCTATGACGGTTGCCGGAGACAAACCTAGCTGCCATTGCAAGAACGAAAACAAAGCAATAATGATGAAAAAATTGCCAGCCGATTAAGGTGTGCAAAACACAAACTGACTCTATTCGTCGAATGTCGCCTGAAGAGTTGCTGCCGCTCTTGAAATGCTCTGCAAGATGAGCATGTTTACATCACTTGTCAAACTAGAAGTAATCAAGCTGTTGTGGATTGCTCAGATCAGTAAATAGAAATCAAATTGAACACAGATGGACAACTTGGAAGAGTTATCTAGAGACAGCCATGTCTCTCTAGAACCGTTTGAAGAACTGCCATCGATCTCGAAATAGTTGTACAAAATGATCTGGTATGAATCATTATATGTATACATAGAATGGTAGACCTGGTGTGAAACTTATTGTGAAAAGTGTATATATGTCAAATTAATGTAAATAAGAATTAGTAATAATTTATGTGTATCAAAGAGCAAGAGGTAAGGTATTGTCAGCTATTTAAGAGCATAACTGAACCCAAGTGAAGAAGGATTAACTGGTTAGAGGCTCCTCAATTTTTAAGATTCTTTAGTAGATTAGGTTGAATTTAAACTGTTTATTAGTCTTAGTACTAGTACTAGATAGCCATAATAGAAACGATAAAAATGTTCCTTTCATCAATGTGTTCGGAAGGTTAAGGCGAGCGAAGCAAGCCTGCCGGCTAGTATATAACAGTCAATACCAATGTATCTGATACATTCATAACAATTTCTTTAGAACTACCCGCCAAAAATTATAAATTTGTGGAAATTCACTTTGGATAAGGACCTGCATGCGGTCTAGAGGTTTATAAAATTTCGAAATACGCCCGAAATTGGCCATGTTTAAATTGAAAGATGATATCAAGCGTAGATATAGAGAAGAATATTATAAAGCGAAGGGATCCTGCTGGTTCGATTGGATAAATTCCTTATCCCAGGGGTCCTGAGGGCATTCTGCTAGATGGGCAAGCTGTAAACTTATATGAGAAAAACAAGCCTCTACCATGGTGAGTTCTGTCATCGACTCAAAACACTAGTTCCCAGCATCGATATCTATACTACTACAACTGTTGTAGTAGTATAGAGATCGATGGTTCCCAGTGGCTGGAGTTAGGGGAAATATAGAAAAAACATAACTAGTTCGTTTTATTTGTTTACTTATTCCCTCGCCTTATATTAGTGGTCATTACTTTAGTAGTCAATACTCTTAACTACGTTTTCAATTATTCTTCAGTACATTTATTGTTGGCTATCAAAACTTCAGCTAATCTGAAGTAACTGACTCTTATATTAGTATTTCAGGGAATAAGCCTACCTACCATCGAATAAGTCAGCGAATAATAAACCTGTACCCTGACTTTTGAATCGCTCTTACCTAAGAATGGGAAGTGGTACAAAATTTGTTCTTGGTGTTACTAAGTGGTACAAAATTAGTACAATATTATGACATGGTTCATTTTCAAATTTGGAAAAGTCGGGGTACAGGTTTATGTTGCTGAATAATATTACAATATCAGCGAATAAGCCTAATGGAGTCCCTTCATTCCTATGATATTGCAGCGATTTACTTGCAGAGAGACAGAGAATAGAATATTAATTAGGTTTACTGATGATTGGTTGATTGACGGTTCAGTAATAGGTTTACTATTCTATTCTCTCTGTTTACTTGAAGATAAAATGCTACGAACAGAAAAACAAGTTAATTACGAGCCAAGGCTGTATTGGTTGACAGGCCCATAAAATGTTAGAGGGAGATGCTAAGAGTATCAATAGCACACTATCAGCAGTGGTTGATACAATACAAACTCTCTTAACGAAAAGGAAACTCTTTAAAAAAAAAAGAAGGAAACTCACTTAACAAAAAGGAAACACGAATAAGTAGCGTAAACAGAGCTATTATTTTCCCAATCAATACCGTAAATCAATCTAATTAATGTGTTTACCACTTGCACTCGTAAAATGCAGTTTCAGGTACGACAGCCAGTCTTATTTCTTATTGCATTTATCTGAAACTACTAATTGTCAAGCATCTCTCAATTTGGTAGCGAAAAACAAAATCAAAATCGTCAGAGGTCTCGAAAGTCTTTCAACTTTTTTCGTCACATTGATCTTCTAAGAATCTAAGTTATAGAGATTTATTCAACTACGCCGCAATGAATTCAGCACAGTTGTCGACTGTTCGTTGACAGTCCACATGAACAATGCAGGTCACAATGTGAAAATGTAAATCACCTTTAGCCATGTTAATTTATTCAGTATAACATTGAGACAATGCTATCCTGTAACGGCCTACGATCGCCGTATTTGGAAGAACACGCTTGAAAAGGAGTTATGTTTTAAGAACTAGAATCTAGAGCCGTTCACACTGCTTTTTAGTAGCTTCAATTTGCGCTACGAATAAACTCATATTAGTAAACATCTGAATTAAGAGAATATTTAAGATACTGCAACATTCTACATATTGATAGCCCACCATCTGCATTGAAAGCAATTATTGTTCTCTTATACAGCAATGTAGTCCACAGAACAACTCATAAAAGAAAAATTCAGATTTTTTTTTAAATTCACCTCCAAAAGTTCACATATAGGCATCAAAAATTAATTTATAAAAAAGGAATAAATTCATTTTAAAAATTAATAAAAAATTCACTTACTACCAAAGTTATAAGTAATTTTTGTGCATTTTGCCAAGTCATAGCCATTCTTCATGAAACTCTGAATATACTAGACCTGAGATAGGGCACACTTTTACTATTTTCACCATGATTCGTAGTTTATGACAATTCCACCGTTCGACCCCAACAAAAAATCTACAGTTTATGAAATTTCTATACAAAGTATGTTTTTTTAATATTCTTTATGGTTTACATTGTAAGACTATTTTTTTAAAACAAATATCTCTGTACATTTGGTACAGATAAGTTCAAATATCTGTACATTTTTTTTGGGCGAATAGAATTTATTTTAAATCATGTCAAAATTAATTAAAATTTTGTTTATTGGGACGACAAATAGTTTTCGCCACACTAGGACGTAATGAGCTGTTTTTTGTGCGTCATATGGAGGCCGAAAGTGTTTGATTTCCGACGAGGTCTGTAAACGTTTACCGCCCTAGGGCGGAAAAGAAAATGACCTTGAATGACAGCTGATCGTGTCTCTGGATACAGCAGTCATGATTGTAAAAATAAATCCTTCCAACTTTTATGTAAAACAAAAAGATTTAAACCATCAATAAATGTTTATTTTTTATAATTTAATATGTACGTAGTATTTAAAATGTCAAAAATGATCACTTTTTATAACTTGATATGTAATATTTTGTAGTTTTGATATCAAACAATAGAACCTTTTTATTCAACCTACAGAGCTCTGGGTGGGAATTTTGTGAACTACTACAACTGTTGCTAACCTCTCTGGTTGGTTAGGTTTTTTGTTTTTAGGAATTTTGTCTACTACTGCAACTGTTGGTAAAGATTACTGATTGTATAGAAAGGTTAGTTGGTTAGGTTTTTGGTTTTTTATGCAGGTTTTGAATCAGGAACAGGAATAACAACAAAAAACCTAACCAACTAACCTTTTGGCGTACAGTTGTAGTAGTTGACAAAATGCCCACCCAGAGCGCTGTAGGATTGATAAAGAGGTGATAGCCGTTCCTTGTATTCTTGCAAGTACCATAGCCTTAAAATTACGCTTTCAAAATTTCCAACTTAACATTGTTGTTTTGTTTTTTTTTTGTGTTGTGGCGAAAAATAGCGTTCGCAACACGGGCAAAAATGTTTTGCCGGCTCTCAAACGCTTCAAGTTCTCGACTTCGTCTCGAACTTGAAAACCGCGATCTCGAGCCGGCAAACACACATTTTCGGCCCTAGGTGCGAAATATACTATTTAGCATCAAGTATGATAATAAATACTACTCCAAGTAGTACTATTTTCAAAAAATTGTATAATACCTAAGTCAGATTCACTTTTAGTCACATTTTTTAAGAGCCACAATCTATCTCTTGATTCAAAGGTAAGAATTGTCCCTGGCTACCTACGTCACAAGCCTTTTTAACATCAAAACACTCAATTTATCACAACGCGTTTTACAGCTCATTAATGTAGAATGTAAATTCTGGAACAACAAAACTTTCTGTTTCATTTTGAAGAAAATTGCCACAACATTGAGAAGTTCCAATTATATCAAAATTGGAGTTACAGAATTTTACTCTTGTTCTTTGAAAATAAACAAGTTCAACTTATTTTACAAGGGTCATATTCAAAACTGGCCCACTTAGCGCAAAGTAACACTCGTCTCAGACGGCTTCATAAGTATTAATGCAATGCTAATGAATTCAAATCTATTCACTTACTGCTCAAGAGCTCTTCTAATGTGGTGTTTTTCTATTTTTATTATGAACTGAACCTATTCCATACGTGAGGCAGGTTTTTTCAGTTGTCAGCTTACGTTTCGCGGGTTATTTTTACTCACTGGTCAGCAACGTGGCTACATATTTATGTGATCATAAACCTTATAATCCTTTTTTTTCTACTGATGATGCCCACATGACTCAAAGACTTGTGCGTGGGGAATGAGGTGAATGATTGCACATAAATGCCTGGCGGTGAAGCGGGATTCGAACCAACGACAGCAAGCTGAAGTTGCGACGCCTCAACCAACTGCGCTAAGCGGCCTGCCAAATCAGGGCCATTATATAAATATAAATATAGCCAAAGAGATACGAAGGTCTTATCGAGTCTTAAAGATCTCTAGAAAACTGTTACAGCAACTAGTTACATGAGGAAAGACCACCATTTGAACACCGATGTAAACGAACTTTTTGTCAATAGTAAAAGTTTTCTGAAGTCAAAGGATTAGATGCATTTACCTTAATATTTTATGTTGTTAGACTCAAAGGCTACTGATCAAATTTACATGCAGCTACCTTGTCATGAAATGTTTTTATTGACTCAATTTATTGTAGTTTTCTTCTTTTTTTTAAAGTAAAACCCCCTAGGCTTGTTTCACACATAACCGGCATCGCATAGCCGGTGTCGTTCACCCGACATAATTACATTGTATCATATGATTTCTAAATCAAGTAAGTGTGCAGCGCTCCATAAAATACAAGCATAGAATAAGGAAATCAAGATGGTTGGTCTATGATACAAGGTCTCTACGTCCAGGAAAACTGGGCCGCTTAGCGCAGTTGGTTGGGGCATCGCAACTTCAGCTTGCTGTCGTTTAAGCAGTCGTGGGTTCGAATCCCACCCCACCGTCAGGCATTTAAGTGTAATCATTCACCTCCACACAAGTCTCAGACTCATGTGGGCATCATTAGCAAAAAAAATAATAAAAAACGACACCGGTTACCCGACTGCCAGTTCTGTGAGAAACGAGCCTTTTTGGAGTATCGATTGAAAATAAGCTTGAAATCGTGAGTTTCTTCAAGATGTAGAATGGTTTTCTATGTGAAAACTGTTGCTTCTGCAACATGAAATTCCACAGTGGGAAGACGATAATCTTCTTTCCTTCCTCATAACAGACAACCTAGTAAAGTACAATATTAGTATTGCATTAATATATCGGAACGAACAAGGAGTTATTGGCCCATTTATAAGTTTTTATGTGAAATAAATGAATTTTATGCAAAAAATCCACATCCGCCACTAATTACTTGTGGCGGATGATCCTCTCATCTAGCTAGCAATATGTGCTAGCCTTAATTATTTATTGTGAAATTTATTTAGTGGATAAATTCAAATTTAAATAATTTTTATATTAATTAGTTCAAACTGTTTAATTTATTTTTATTTAAATGTTTTTCGCTAGCTGGCAATCGAACCCGTCAACTAAGTGGTACTGTATGTTAGTGAACTCTAGTAATGAAGTAAAGGTTTTTTAAGCACATACTATCTTATCTTAACATAATATCTTATGTATCATATCTTACATAACACTTATCTTATCTTAACTTGTTCATCTCATCAGCGGGATTGGAAATTTTCAAAATTGACAAATCTATTAATGTATTATGAAGAATATAGCAGCTCAGAATGATGAAGGCAAGGCGTATTGCGTAATAACGATAATTAGAACTTGACCTACTGGCTTACTAATTTCAAGACATTTATTCGCCGTTACAAGTGAAGTAGATATTCACCATAATTTCCGTCCAATGAACATCATACACTAGTACAAAATGTCTCCAAGATAATGTCAAGTCATTATAATTGTGGATAAGAATAGAGAGCGTGGGATAGAAAATATGATCGAACAATTTACAAAGACTAGTAAATAAAATAATTCAATAATACATTGAATAATAAACATAACTCGATATCACAAACACGTTTATTATGAAAAATGAGAAACTACAGCTTCGGCAGTCACACCATTCTCAATCTCAATCTAACTGAAAATAAAATGTGGAGCAGTTTTTATTAATACACAATTACAATCTACTTAATAATTATGTTATTGCCTATCAACAAAATAAAATGCATAATAATATAATATCCTAAAATAAAAATGTGTTTCTGTGGCTATAATAAAGCCTGAAACTTTCAGTTCTAATGGAGAAAATATCCTTGTGATATTGGATACACAACTATTATAACCAATATAATATTATGATACAATGATACAATAATTTATGATCTCAAGCTCAAGCTATGATCTTTCTCCGTAGGCTATTGTCTGTACGAACCTCTGTATTTTAGATCTAGTTTGATTGAGATTGAGAAAGGCGTCTGTCGAAACTATAGTACAGAATCTCCAAATTTAGAGGCTATTTAAGCAAATTATGACTTACAGCTTACAGTACTCACAAAATGAATAATATAATTTTTTTCTTACCAAACTGCACAAATATCTTCGAATGCCAATGTCATAATTATAGTAAATGTCAGTAATAGCAATTTATTATCTTATTAATCATGAAGGAATACAATTAATTGTATTACTCATAATAAAATTATACAATTAACTATATTAATGATAAGAATACATAAATGATTGGTATTTTTCCAGCTCCTGCACAAGAGTAAAGAAACCTGAATTTTTCACTTTCACCTTCGTTTCATTCAAGCACGCTTGGTGATTTTCTAGTTCACACTAGATTCTTTTCACACTAATTTTTGACAATGTGATAGTGTCTGAGGTATCTCGGCATTGTCACTCTCCGGACTGCTCACGAATCTCATTTAGTACGACGAAATAATGTGTTTTGTTCTAGTAAAGAACTCAAGCCTGAGAGGATTTCGTTCTTACTCGATCTTTATTCTAATTTCCTACTTTTGCATTCCAAATCTCATTCTATTCAACCTTATTTTAATATTAGCTGGATATGAAATAGTACATGAAAAGATTTTAAACCTCTTCAAAAATCGAAGAAGCTAACACGATTTTTATGATTTTTTATTGAAAAATTTATTTTGGGAACTTTTTCATATCACTTATTTTATTGAGCCTTGTTCTAAATTTATTTCTAACACTCAATTTGATAATATAAGTAAATAAGTAAATTTATTTCCACTGAATTTTTACAAAGAATCAGATAAAGTATGAAGAATAATATGGAACTTCCAGCCATCTGAACCAGTAGTGATAGCTAGCACAATTTTAAAAAACAAAATAAAAACATAAAACAGTCAAAATAAACTCATGAATTCGGCGATTTACCGCAGCGCCTGCTATATATATTTAGGGCAAAATAAAGTAAAAGTAAAATCTACAACTACTGCACATTATTGAGAATTCAACAAAAATTCAAAGAGACATAAATATAATAATAATAACAATAATAATACAATAAGGGAATACAAAAGATATAAACAGAAAAGATATGAAAAATGCTGAATTAGGCTACATAGAAAAAATAAGTAGAGAATGACAAATAATAAAAAATATATAATTATTTATTTTATACTATATTATTATACTGTGATATATCGTGATATTCCCGTAGCACTTGAGAAATATTTTATTCTACTATGTTTTTCTGAGCTCAGAAGCCGAAATCTACAGATTGGCGTGGAAAAAGTCCATTTCCACGCTTCGACTTAGCTCATTTAACCTCTTAAACTTTATAATAAAACCCACTTAATGGTCTTATTCCTCCGTAAAGTTCATTTCATGATATCATGTGTTAAATTCTTCATCCATCACTTTTTTGCTGATGCTGCCCACATGAGTCTGAGACTTGTGCTTCGGTAATGAAGAGAATGATAACATAGAATATACAAGGGGTATCAAACCCGAGACTACAGGAGTAGCAGTCAGAAATAACGCTCTAACCGATTACACCACCACGGCTGCCAAAGTTGACTCCCTATCTTATGTTTTTGTCTTTTGGTCCTGATAAATCTCCAGTAAAAGGGAGTGAAAATCATAATTTAAATAGAAATACAGTGTCAGTCTTGATATTAGGTTCTTGATAAATATAGTATTCTACGTTCATGACACTAATGAAAATCGAATTCAGAACAAGTCAGATGAAGTCAGATGAGATGAGATGATGATGATGATGATAATAAGAGGAAAAGAAGAAAGCTCTTGAAAATCCAATTGGATTCACTTGAAAAAAATTAAGGTTACGGAATTAGCCTAGTGGTTCAGTAGGTTAGATGCGCCTTTTCCTCCATTACTTCTTTGCCCGTATTTCTGCACCTAAACAAAAAACTTCTCACGACTCATTCAACTCCACTCACACTTTTCAGCCATTAACCTTTTTTTAAATATCCCATCTCTCTCTGTCATCTTTTCTTTTCTCTCTTTTTCTTTTAATATTTTCCTCTAAGTGATTAGTAGCCTACTTGCTTAGTAATGCTATGCACTGCCTTCAAGAAAAGTATTTGTGTATAGGCTAACAAGTAACAACATTATTTTTTTATTTATAACAACTTGCATTTTGTAATCGAAAATAAATGTGACTTGAAATCATCAGATTGCAACAACGAATCTCTAATAAATCAGTATAAGAGTAGAATAATACATTTCTTGAATAATAAAAGATAATTTTTTTAAATTATCACGTTGGACTTTTTATTACATGTCATCAATTCCCCCCAGATGTTCTCTCAAGACCGAAGAGCTATGCTTAAGTGATTCTCATCACTAGCATGCTCCACATTTAAAAAGCTCTTGTACAACTCATTGAATATATTCAATCAAACATAATTATCATATACTTTTATATTTAGAACAATAAATGAAATTTTCAAAAATGAATGGCTACATTTTTTTGACTATCCCATCTTTTTACATGATTCCCATGAGCATTACTTTTTAGCGGCTAAAAAAATTAAATAATCAACTTTCAAACTTTCTGAGTATGGAATCAACTATCCTCTCTATCATAATAATTTATATAGACACATAGATAATTATATAGAAATAATCAATTATTTTCATTGATTTGACAATCTAATATTAAAAACTGACACTTGTATTTCACTTTTATATATTGTTTTACTCACTTATATTGGAGATGCTTGAGTAAAACAATATATAAAAGTGAAATACAGTGTCAGTTTCAATATTAGATTGTTCATTAAGTATTTCGTCATGGAAAACATCACAGATTTGACAATATTATCAATTATTATGAAAAAAATATATTTTTTGCTAATCTTTGGAAATGTTTATGCATTGGACCAATTATAATACAGTAGTATAAATGATAATATGATTGATCAAATAGGTATAATCAATAAATTATAGAAGTGTAGAAGTTAATAAGCCTTTAGGTGTTTAAGTTTTGCTTGCAATAATACTTTTGGCAAATAAATCAATTTTTAATCATTAATAAACGTGGAAGGCACTCTAAATTGAGACATAGATAGAAACATAGAAATTTTAATTGTGCCTTGTTAATTATTAAAAGTAGTTCATCAGCCTTGGAAATATAGTAATAATTATTGAAGATTTCGTTGTCATTTTCGTTGATCATTTCTCCATCAGCGAGCGAAAGGAGATTTTAATTGTCGCAGGAGGTAGGCCACTTCTTTTGAATGCTACCTCAATCACTGTAGCCTAAACTTGGATCAGCATCTTAGTAGTAGCCTACATTCCCATTCACAAAAAATTAAGAACGATCTGGAGAAAGCCGGTTTAATTGACGGAACATCCTTCTCGAACCTTAACATTTTCTTTATTCAGTCCCTCCTTCGTAACCCAACATTCTAATTAAGCAGAAGATGATTATATATATCTGATCTGTTAGTTTTTAGTGATAAGTTATCAATGTTTATGTGCTTGCATTGTGTTATTTACTATTCATTAGGAATTCTTTATAACTATGGACTTGAACTTGATAATTACTGTGATCTGTGCACTTGAGCAATAAATTGGCCAATTTTTGGTACTGAACCATGCAATCGCTACGTTAAAAAACACACAATAGGCTTAGCCTATATTATTTTGCAGTCGGATTTAGTGATACTCTCTCTGATACCCAAATTGAATGCTACTCTTTCTCCTCTTGGTTCCATTTTGCTCTCCCTCTTCACCGTTCTCTTGTTATCTCCAGCCTGGAACTCTAAATTATTGATTTTCTTCTGAAATGCATTCCTATCTGTGATGAGTTCCATGTTCCATGATGATTGTAAATGCAGTAAAGTCTTCCCTGGACTTTATCTACTTCCCTGGACCAGCTGGGACTTTATTCTTGTGATTGTTTAGAGCATGGGTTCCCAGCAGTTGGTACGCGGGAAGATTTCAAGTGGTACGCATTAATCAAAATAGATATTGAACTTTGTTGGTTTTGTAGATTTGTACGTTTTTTTGCTGTTTGTAGCAATCGTATGTTTGTGAGTAATTAACTGAAATGTGCATAATTGTTTTATTTTTCTTTCAATGTCTGGAAGTTATTAAAAACCTATGGGAAAGTGAATCAATAATTAAATATAATGTTTTATTACCTATTTAATAAAAATAAAATAAATAATAAAAGAAAATGTGTTTCTAGAAAAATTAGGATAAGGGAGCTTTCTTTCAATCTATACCCCCTAGATGGTGTTGGTGGTACGCCAAAATCTTCAAAAACCTTCAGGTGGTACACAGTTGCTAGAACGTTGGAAATCCCTTGGTTTTGAGTGGTAAAAATTCATTAGGTGAGCTTATAACTGCTCATCCTGGATGTGTCCATACAATAATAATTATTATTGTAGTCGTCTTTTCCTGATTATATTTCATTTTTTGGTGGAGAGTTCTTTGTATGCTTGTCAGTGATTTTTAGCCGTAATATTTTTCTAAAAGTTCTTCTTTCACGTCTATCTAGATATTGGAAATATAATAATTTCAGCGTTTATGATGCACTCAGAACTTCTAGTCAAACTACTGTCTGATAAAAACATGTTTTATTATTCTTGGATACTGATTTTTGTTGTTGAGATTTTTAGTCAAATTATAAGCTCCTCCAATTTCGACTAACCAACGCTCCAGTAATAAATATAGATACATTTACCTATAGATAAAATAATAACCTATATGGTTGGTTTATATCTGTACATCTAATTCAATCCATAAAATTAGATATATTCCATCTATTTTAACCTATATGGTATGTATATAATATTTTTCCAGATCCTCTTTAGATAATAATTGACAAAAGGATTTTCAATAGTCAAAGAAAATTGAATTTAATGTCAATTACAAAAATAAAATCTTATTAGTATGAACATTTTAACAAAATCTGTAAAATCTCAATATGAACTAAAACTGAAACTGTTATTTTATCAACAACACATGATTAACAAATTTAAAAGTCTTTCATCTATTAAAGAAGAAGAAGTGACGAACAGAAGTGTCTATAAGAAGTGTTTATAGCTTCTTACATCTCCCCCTCCCCCCGAACGAGGAATTTTCCTGAAGGTGTTAAGTTTGCTTGAGAGGCAGATAATCTGCTCATTTCCATGGATTCCACTTCATACATAGTTTTACATTCGTCTGATAATGGGGAGCGGTCCAATTCTGATTTCGTCTAATTTATTTATATTTAATTTGTTTCCTTTTTCAATGTACACTAATTATTTTCCTTGAAATAATAAATTCTCCTGTTCTTATCACATCTCAATTTGTTTTGTTTGTGTTTCATGACAGAATTTTTTATTGCTTCTTCTCTGTCTCTTTGTAAGTGAATCGTCCATACAGCTCCTCTTGAATCGTCTAGCTTCTTATATATATCTATAGGCAAGACGGCGTCCACTTTCGGTGATACCTATAGAATATTTTCGATACCTGTTGGTATCGATGGTGATGGCATTATAGTCACCAATTTTGATGAAACGTCACCACTGATTACAAAATCAATGTGGCAGTAGATGTGGAAGCGATATTCGTATCGATATATCGGTACAGTGAACGAGGGTCTGCTGAGTCCTAGACCGTTATCTATGAGAGCGCGCGGTAGGTGCATGAGCGCACTTTTATATTGGATTTTGTCGCATGCCAGCAATTAACACGCTTCGACTCGATGTTGTGACTTGTGACCTAATGTTGTTACCTGATGTTGTATTGCAGATATCGTGCAGCAGCAATATGGGCGACGGCACAAACGAAGTCAACAACAACGGTGGGGCCAGCAAATGTGGCAGCGGGGCATGCCACGGGGGCGTAGCCCCTGCGCCCCCCCGACGCGTTCAGGTCACCGCCAAGATTCTGTTCGGATCGGTCAGCGCAATATCCACCATGAAACATACGGAAAAACTGCAGCGAAAGCGGTCTCAATGAGAAGGTGAGTAGTGGAGCATAGAAACTTTTTCAGCTAATCAATAAACAAAAAATAATTAAAAAGAAATGCAATTTTAAAAAATTAAGAAACAAAATTGTTCTACATGACAAAATGATAAAAATGATGGTCATATTCGTCTTCTTCCCAGCTCTACAGTCCTTTGTGGACCTTGGTTTCCGTGAAAATAATTCCTATCCATCAGACTATTTCTAATTTTTTAGTTCTATTTTTTTCTATTTCTATTATGTGTCACCCGCAATCCTTTTCTATCCTTTAATCCTCCTCCCTCGAAATCCTGTTCCACATCCTCTAGCCACCTTTTTCTTGGACATCCTCCTCTTCTTGTCTCAGCAATTCTTTCTTTCATTATGGTTTTCAGCAATTTGTCCCTATACATCCTCTCAACACATTGACCCTCTCAAGCGTTTGCGTTGCGATTTTACGAAAAGTACAATATCTTCCGTCTGGTGTATATTATCTTCTCTTTATTACTCCGTTCATCCTCTAGGTGTTCTTATGGCACCACATAGATAAATAGATAGATAGATAGATCATTTATTCTCAAATAAATAAATTACAACAAAATAACTTTTCAATGTCTTACAGCTGTTTGTAGTTGGAAGAAACAAATTAAATATAAGCCTGGTTTAATATATTATTCTGGGAACCATTTTCTCCCATGCTTATATCAAGGAGGATTCCAATCTGGCGGATCCAACATTTTTCTGGAGAGTGATACTACTGAACAATATTTCGTGGGATATCACTTTAAAAAAAGGTCCTTACCCCATACAAATACAAATTCAGTTATTTTATTGTTAGTTGGGAATTCGAGGGGAATACATCCCTTTAAATCCTTCATTTCGCGCCTGATTTAAATTATTTATGTCTAGTAAGCATAAATAAATATATTTGATGTGGAGATATTGAAAAGAGAGCTCAAATAGTCACCTTATTCTTCACAATTGAGAATTCAAATAATTTCACCCAATAACAGATTCATATGGGTGATTTCTCTCATCATCTTTGTTATTTATATTCGATTCTAGTTCTTTTCATCCATACCTTTCTTTGCTACAGCAAATGTATTTTATTTAAAATTTGTGTGTATTAATGTATTTGATTTCATTCAACAATGTATGCGCTTTTTTTTAAATAAATTGAAATTGAAGTTTAGGTGTAATAACTGCTTGCCCTACCTGACAGAAACCTATTCTAAATAAATAGATCATGGAATATGTAAGAAGAAACTACTTTGAATCAAATGACCATAGAGCAAAAGTCACATTATGTAAATGTAGGAGACACACACATACATATTATCAACTCGTCTATCACCTAGCTCACGTAACCTACAAAATTGAGGCGAACAATTGACCTTAGACTTTAATGGCTCACCATCCACATGAGAGAGGCCCACCTCCTTGTTTCAGTTTTATTGTATGTATGGCTTGAAAAATTTATGTTCGAGGATCGCTCATAATGAGACATAGCAGGCGAGCCATACGTATGTGTACCGCACATAAAGCTCCGTTATGTTTATGATTGTGTCTTTGATTTACTCCCATCGATGATCGCAGTAGTTGGGACCATGAAAAGAAAAGAATCGCTTCGGTTTTGTTTCTCTTTTTTAATCGCCCTGCTATCCGTAACAAAGTATATCTATGGGAATCATCACCACAGCTGTAGAATAGGGTCTTACATAAAATAAGAACAATCTATTGAAGGCGTAAATAAGCATGGTGACAGATTGGAACATGGAGGTCGTTGTAAATTCTAGTTTACCGGAGCCAAGATTAAAATTTAGTTGGCTAAATGGCTATTCAACTATCAACAAGATTGAATTCATTTGTTCGTTTAGAACGATCGTTATTAACGTATGCACCATCGTCTTCGAATTCTAAATTTTTTTGAGGATGAAGGTCTGAGTCCTGTGCGTGGGTAATGAGCTGGATGATGGTGATTGATGAGCTGGACCTACAGTTTTAGGTGGGTTCCGAACCACCGGGAAGTGATTTTACAGTAGAGAATAGTGTATTTTTTGCTGGCCAATTTAATCGGTCACCCTTACAAAGAGTGCCCAGGAGAACGCAGCTTATCTCTATCTGATTGAACAGATACCTGCTACCTCCCATTCCTATGATTAGGCCTGGCTTGTATGTATACGGTTTATGATATTGAATTAAAACTTTCCACTAGCTTTTGAATTGGAAATATCAATAAAAATGAAAGACATATTTTTATGAATCCTTTCGTCTTCTGGCACTTCTCAGCACACCTGTAGATAGTTAATGAACAGAAGTGGTGCTATTATTAAGATTTTCTATCTGGTGATGCCCACGTGAGTCTGAGACCTGTGGTTGGGTTTTAATGTGAATGATTACACAAAATATGCCAGACTGAATGGGAATCGAACCCCAGTAGTCATCCCCATAAAATACTTTCTGAAAATCGTTTTATAAGCTTTTCCTTAGTTTCCATTGAGAATTTAGCGGGGGATACATACCCTTTATCTCCCCTGGATTCGCCCCTGGTATGTACTAAAAGATTCTAGGCTTCATTTGGTCTCTCATGAAAGACTTATTTAAATGATTGACTTCAATAAGCAGTCACATATTTTCTTTTCTCAGAATGAATTCCCATCACAAATGATAAAACTATTAACCGAAGATCACTCTTCATCAACTATCTTGAACTTTGGTTTGATTAAGTAGGCTAGGTACAGTAGCCCATTATAACTGTACATTATTTTACTACAGAGTTAGGAAACCAGGGCACTGGCATGAGTCTTGTACTCTACTGTTTTAGGTTTTCTCAATCATGATCCATAGTTCTATTCCAACAGTTTAAAACAAAAATTACTACGGAATTAGTATCTATGAAAATCACATTGAAATCTAGAGGTTCGATCGTCCTTGAAATGAACATAATGCCTTTTCTAAACAATCGCATTCACTGCATCGTGCTTAAAATAACCAATAAACAGACTAATTGAGTTTTAAAAAAGATAATAATTATGCGTATAAACAGCGGCGTATAACAAAATTGTTTGATAACAACAAAAAGTAGGAAGGAAGACAGTATGTTGTAATAATTGTAGCTGTCGATCTGTTTTTCAAGCTTGAGCTGGTTGCTTTTCGCTACAGATGGTCCGAACACTTCATCCAAAACGTAATTCAACACTTCAATCGGTTTTCTCGTTATGCAATTAAGTTAATGGAAACTCTGTTAACTATTACCTCTACACGTTTCACAGTAATGCTTCCAAAGTCTTTTGTTATGTAAAAATTGCTGTAAGACTGCAGACTGAAAATTACATAGTGCACCGTTGAAAAAAGCTACTTGATTGGTTGTAAAACTGAGAAATTATTGAGCAGAAAGAGCCAACTATGAAAGTAGAAGTAAAATACTAGGCGATTGATTGAACAAATTTTAAAATGGAACGTGGAAGATATTTCAAAGAAACAAAGTTATCTCGATCTGAGAACTCTAAGATAGTTGTAACACAGAAAGATCTTTAATTAAAATAAATAAAGATGTCAATTCCACTAGATTAGATTCCTCTTGTAAAAAATCTTAATTCATTTTAATCCATTATTATTAATCTAGTCTGATGAAATATACAACATCTTAATCAAATTCAATTACGGAGAGAATCCACATCGCTAAATCTACATTAATTATACTGAACTTGGCAAAATCCATATTTAAAAAGATCATAGAAAATAGACACATTTTTCAACTCACATCCTTAGGATTATTGAAGCATATTTATAGGAAATAATAATCAGGTGAGAATTAGGTAAAAATCATCAAATTAATGTTTAAAAGTCTTACATTGAACGTGACTCATTACCATTAAAATACTGTAATAAATACATTAATGAATTAAACGTCAAGTCCAATCTTATACTGTAATATCGAGGGAGTTTACTGGAATCCTTGTGATTTACATGTATTAGGTGGAAAATGAAATTTATTTTTTATTACAGTTTTGATAATAAAATAAATTTGTCCACCTAACGGGTGCCAATTTTGAAGATTTATGGAACTGCAATGGCGTAACTATGGGAGGGGGATCAGGGCAATAGAGACAAAAAAATTGGAGCTTTAACAAGCCCTGTGAGACAATTTTTGAAGAGGCCTAAAATAGCTAAAAATGGTTTTTGAGGGATTATATAAAATAAATCTGTGGGTGCAACGTAACCCCCTTTCAAGAGAAAATTTCAAGTACAGTACCCTTCGGTACCCGAATCAAGAAAGGTGTGGGACCAAAAATGTTAGTGTGGATAGTTTCAAGTAGGCCTGCTTCAATTTTTATAACAAAAGGCTCTTGAAGATGGGTTTTAACAACTCGAAAACGTTCGGTTTACAGAGTAAGTAAAATACTACTTATTCTTAATAAAAATTTGACTGCAAGTCGTTCAATTCACTTGAAAAGTAAATATTAACAACGCAGTTCGTCATGGAACAAGAAATCCACGATTATTATAAATGGTAGACTTACAGTTTCAAGTGGCTAGGTCGATCAATGATTACATCCAAAGAAGATAAAATACGATTTAGCTGGAAGTATCTGGGTACCATTTTTTTACATCAATATGACACTATTGTGTGCTCAGAAAGGACTCTGTCTTCCAGAAAGGAAGTCCATTCTCAATCAATTAACCATTGCAATTCATCGTAAATTGAAACCAGAGCTGTCAAACTATTTAGCTATGCTTTCTATTCTTTGGCTACAGTTGATTTCGTCTTTGGTGAAAACTCTGCTATCAACCAACGAAGATAGGAAGTACATGTTTTTGTCTTGGTTCTCTGATGTATTGTCCGTTAAATTGAATGAATTGCCTACGATGATTAATCGCGTGTCCAACAATGAAGAAAACCTTTCCTGAAACAGTCACTGAATTTTCTCAATAATTAGTCATTGTTACAAGTTGATTTCTGGTATCTTTACGTTGTCTAACATCTGGAGAAAAACTTTACTGCATTTTCTTATAGATGGAAGACATGATGGGATTGTGGTTATCAACAATGCCATGTTTTCCCTACAATAGAAGCTCTCATAGATTCAATTCCATAGTTTCCTAATGATGTTTTTTTTGTAGATTACGTCTTAGAGACTCCAGTTATGGAGTATAATACAAGTCAGATTAACAATTCTACTATCTTATACACTATTATAGTTACCATAATAACTATATTAATTAGTTTAGGTGAGGCTTAAATCGTATGATTTATAATAATGGTTAATATGTTATTCCATATGGTTACTCACATCTATAGCACTGTTTATAATAATTATTGAATTATTATGAATGACTCACAGCCATTCTTAAACACTGAAAACAGCGGTTCAGTAGTGGAGCAAAAACATTAAAAGTAATTCTGTCACGGCTAAATATTTAAAAATTGCATGAAATTTGCTTTTTTGCAGAAAGTTATTCAAACTTATAATTATCTGGTTATTATTATTATTATTATTATTATTGTTGTTGTTGTTGTTGTTGTTGTTGTTGTTCATTGTCTTAGCATCCATCTTTAATAATATTAATGAATCAATAATCAGTCTGATTGCCACGCATTAAATTTACATGTGAGATTCATAACTCGATTTGAATAAAATCAAGTTAACTGATATTTTCTTCCATGATATTTTCCTGTTTTACCATTATTGTACAGAATTAAAACATGTGGGTAGACTCACTACTTTCCAATTCTGCTATCAAAGCCCACTCTTCCTTCAAATGAAAGTTAGTGGAGAAACAATGGAGCTCTTTCTTTTGAAATTTATTGCCCATGACCAATAGCACTAATTGAATAATATACATTTATTTGGTCTATTGGAAAGTCAATGATAATGCTTGAACCGCAGGAGTAGGAGGAGTAGAATGAGGAGGAGGAGGAGGAGAAGGAGTAGAAGGAGGAGAAGGTGGAGAAGGAGGAGAAGGAGGAGGAGGAGGAGGTGAAAGAGGAGAAGGAGGAGAAGGAGTAGAAGGTGGAGAAGGAGGAGAAGGAGGATTAGATTATTAGATTAATTACTTTATTCATGGTAAATTTACAACTTTTTTTTCAAATGTGCGCGTACATACAATATTTTAACATCACATAGAAATTAGACCTGGTTGATACTATTTACATTTTGTTGGAAATATTAAAAGTGATCTAATGAGTAGAGCTAATGAAATGAAATTCTAAGTCTAATTCTAAGAGGAGAAGGAGGAGAAGGAGGAGAAGGAGGAGAAGGAGGAGAAGGAGGAGAAGGAGGAGAAGGAGGAGAAGGAGGAGAAGGAGGAGAAGGAGGAGAAGGAGGAGATGGAGGAGAAGGAGGAGGAGGAGGAGAAGGAGGGGAAGGAGGAGAAGGAGTAGAAGGAGGAGAAGAAGGAGAAGGAGGGAAGGAGGAGGAAGAGGTGGTGGTGGAGGAGAAGGAGGAGGAGGAGTAGTAGGAGGAAGAATAAGAAGAAGAAAAACAACAACAAAAAGAGCAACGAGAACAAGAAGAACAGGAAGAGGAAGGAGAAGAATGAAAAAAAATAGGTATAGTAAGGAGAAGAATAATAGAGGGGAGTTATTCCCCCTCACAAAATTCACAAACGACTGAAAAAAGCTTTATTTGTGTCTTATATATAGGGTTGGGGGCCTTATTTATAATCAGGTCCTCGCCCTCTGAAATATTTTCCCACTGGATACCTACCTCTGAAACATTTCTAGATTTGCCCCTGTCCACCACAACTTCTAGATGTTATACAATAATATTCATTTGTCTGTTCCTAAGAGGTCCTTATTTAATAGTTCTTGAAAAACTTATGATGATCTTGATAATAGCCGAAATGAGTGATCGAGTTCAACCAGTTCAATCTCTGTTTGAAGTACAAGGTGAGGCGTATTATAGTACATTATAGCGGAGGTCTACAGTGAGGAAATAATAGTGCATTCGAAGGTGGAGAGGATTAAAAATGGATCATCACATCATCATCAGTTGATAGAATGCATTCTATAAGCGAAAAGAGAGGAGCGATAGAGTAGAAGAATGAGAAAAGGTGAAAGAGACAAGAATAAGAGTGGAAATTTGAAGAGAGGATGAATAGAAAGAGAGAATGACAGACAGATCGGACAGGGAAAGTGAAACAGTTAGAATGCACTTTCACAATATGCAGTTCAACGCTGGACAGTAGCTCTACTTTCACTCGTCCAAAAATGTTTGAAAAGAAGAACGGAGACAGTAAGTAAACGTTGGAAACTCCATGCTTTGAGCGCTTTTTCATCTTTCATAAAACTGGAGTAGTATATTATCAAAATTGAACGGTCAGTTGTAAAATTTCACTTTTCTTTTTTCATTTAGTTTACTTCAAAACACCTCATACTGCTGGCGGTCACTTTTCTCTTGGTTCGATTTGCTTCCCACGATCAGGTTGGCTGTAAACGAAAGTTGTATTGATCAAGATTCTGGTCGAGAAGCCAGAGAAATTACAAATTTCAAAGTGCAGACTCATATGTCAAATTAATATGGGAGAGAGTAGTGACAGGTGGATACTGGACAGCTCTTGTTAAGAATATTAGAGATGGCTTAAAAGATGGCGCGTCAGATAATCGCAGGTTAAAGTCTAAGTCTTAAGTTAACTCTTAAATTAAGTCTAATCTAAAGTTAAGTCTTACACGTTCAAGTGCGACTTTTTAATTTGGCTGCATGCCCTCCATCCATCTATCCATACAATTCGATTATTACAAATTTGTTTCATACAGGGTATTACAGTTATTTTTTATTGCTGATGATGCCTACATGAGTCCGAGACTTGTGCGTGGGTAATGAGGTGAATGATAACACATAGACGCCAGACGGAGGAGCGGGATTCGAACTCACGTCCGCTTAAACGACAATATTGGTACAAAAATTGTAGGATCTTTTAGTTTCTAGTTTATCCTTATTGTGATTAAACTTGAACTTTTTCGTTATGAACAATCGACTGATTGTAATTCGAGATTATTCTGTTATCCAGAATGGTTTAAAGATGAGAAATAAATTTGAAAAATAGAGCAAGAAAGAGAGTGATCAAGCATGCGAACGATGTAGAGGACAAAAAATATTAAGAGCCATCGAGAGAGTCTGAAAGGAGATAGGAGAAACGATAGAAGTTCAACAACCGTGAAGGCAAAGAAGAATAAGAAGAAGAACAACAACAAGAAAGAAAAAGATAAGTAGAAGACAAGAAAATGAGAAAGAGGAAAATAATAAGAAGAAGTAGAAGAATAATAGAAAAATTGTGGTGCACGATAGAATGTGTATTATAGAGATAATTGAAGAAAATACAAATCATTTCAAGATGCAATGATCCTGTCTTCTAATGTCAATAATAATATTACGAAATATCATAAACAATTTATGAAATAAACGTTATAGTTGATCAAATTTATCCATAAATTCAATGGCGGCTATCCAGATCTTGTTGGAAGATAATTATTATGAATGGTGTCAAGACTCTCATACATATTTATTATACATTCAATATGAGCATAATATTACTTTCAACTCTTTTCTCGATGTTATTATATATTTAATTTACAGTATATTTTGATATACAATACTATGAACGGAATTTCAATGAGTAAACTTCAAAGATGTTGAATAGAAATGTTTTGACTCTTAATGATTTAAATTGAAATGTTTTTACTCTTTGAATGCATGTGATAGATAGCCCAACTAATTTCCCAAGAAGTGTGCTTTGCATTCTAGAATCAAAAGATTTTTCTAGCACAAGCAAGTATTCATTACATTTTAAAATTAAGTCAAGGAAAGTTGAGATTTTCCTTTCATTACTCATCTTTATAGCACCCACCTGTCTCCTAATATTTCCTGTCCTACTTTCAAAAACGTCAATTACCACCAACTTTCCTCAATTTCCTGTGCCGCAGACCACGCAATAGTTGCAAATATATTAGCCTACTCTTCCCCTTCCTGCCAGTTACCGTTTTCCTTCCTAAACACGTTAAAAGTGGCCAAAACCACGTCGAGGATCTACCTTCCTCACTTCCACATCCGATTCGTGATTCTGTTTTATGGAAAACACGTGTAGCTCAATTTTAATCTAGAGCACCAAATGAGAATATCGGAAGATGATTATAGAAGATTATACGAGAAATAGTCTAGTAAAAGTCAAGAATTAACACTAAAAGGAGGCAGACATTTTTTGAAGTTGTAAAGTGAATAAATTGATCATAAAATTAAATAGCTTGAGTTACCATATAAACTTTCAAACACGCCTAGGCCAATAATTACCACCAACTTTCGTCAATTTCCTGTGTCGCAGACCACGCAATAGTGGAAGGAGAGGAGTAGGTGGGTTCCGAACCACTGGGAAGTGATTTTACGTCAGGACAAGGTAAACTTCAGAAGCATCTCCTCTCGGTACAACAGTGGTCCTGGTATCTCTGCAAAAGCTATTTCGGTCAATCTACCTTAGGGTAGAGTAATGGCTCACGAAATTTTTTTTTCGGTGGATGAAGCCCACATAGGTCTGAGACCTATGCGTGGGTAATAAATTGGATGATGGTGATTGATGAGTTGGACCTACAGTTTTAGGTGGGATCCGAACCACCGGAAAGTGATTTTACAGCAGAAATCCTTTTTGCTGGCCAATACAATCGGTCACCCTTAGAAAAAGCGCCCAGGAGTTTCGTAGCTTATCTCTGATTGAACAGATACCTGCTACGGAACTCGGCTATCACTTCCCATAATATATAACCATATCATAATAATATGTTAAGTTATCTTAACATATTACTTGGGCTGTGGTAAAGTGAATTGAGTCCATGCAGACATGGAGAAGTATTGTAATAGTAGAGGTATTGTGTATGTTACTTGGGCTGTAATTGATCTATTTTTATAGGCTCCTGAACTGAACGAAAGGAAACAAAAGTCTTTCAGACCAATACTTCTATTACCATAATTTTAAAACCAAAGTCAAAATGTTTGTTGGTTATGTTTCACGTATTGCTGGAAATTTTCGTTTGGCAAAAATAAATATTTAAATCTTTATTTCAACAGCTGAATTCAAAAGAAGCACTTTGATTTATTATATCTACCACATTAAACTTGAAATTAAAACACCGGAATCTACAAGATCCTTTTATCAGTTCACTTACAGGCTACTTGATAAAATGCATTACCTTTATGTTATTTAAAGACCTTGATTAGCTTGATAGCTGTAGTAGTACTCAGAGTAGTTCTCACCTAGTTTGATGGCTATAGAGGGCGTGCAGAACTTGTTCATTTTAAAGTGACTTAGTAGTCCACTGTAAATGGTTCACAGAAACTCCATAGAGAGACTATGAAGTCACTGTAATCTATGCAATTAATTTCACACATACAAGACTCTCCTGTGTTTTACTCCCTTAGAGTATGCGTATTACTGTGCATTATATAGAAATAAATTCTATAACTTCTAAACTCAAATTTAATGTGAGTTGTGTGTACTATATCACAGAGCATATAATAAAATTATTCTTAATTTTAATAAAATTATTATTATTGTTATTCTCTGCTCTGTGGTATGTATGCATAGAAATTTATGGTTTAAACATTCATCATAACAATAAGGCACAAAATAGCTTGGGGAATCTTTCAAATGTGATTGAACTCTACAATGAAAGTTCATATCCATGACCATTTTCAAGGCTGCCTCCTCAGCTGGGAGTTGACACAGTTATCTGTCAGATACCAGTCAAACCTCTTCAAAACACGTTATTAAATTTATCCGGCGTAACGTCCTGAACAATGAAAGTACAGTCTTTATCTCATGCCCAAGTCGCTTTAATTCGACACACTTTCCTAATAACCTGTTCAGTGAGTGCACACTACGGCAGCAGACAATACAAAAAAGCCAGACACCTCGGGAAAATTTCAAGTCGGTCTCTCACACGTTTCGACTTGTTCGAGGTTATGTTACGGCTTAGAAATTGTTCGTAATATGATGCTGAGAGGCATTTTTTCTCGTAGAGAATACCTTGCATGGAAGGAATTTTTGGAGTGATAATCTAATTTTCGTATGAACTAAAGACTTATTTAGTTCTACAATTTGAATCATCATAAAAATGAGAATTTTCATACAAAGATGAAAATGTTTGATAGAAAAGTTGAAAATCAAAAATCAATAAGGATCTTGCTTGGACTAAGAGGAAGTAAATACCAAGTTTTACGAGTCTAGAATCTTCTTTGTATTATATTACTTTAATGTTCGACCTTTAAGTCCAAAATCTACAGGAATCTTACTTGAACGAAGAAGAAGCTGACTGACTAAGAGTCGGATTACTAACTATTGGAGGAATTGATCAGTAATAATTGAAGATTCCCAATTCAAGAGTTGCTTTGAAGCAGTTTCGTAGACTCTCATCTCGAAAATTAACGAAACTGGTGCAAAATAGAGCTAATATCCCCCTCTAGCTTGAAGAGAAAGACAGTTGAAAGAGAATTAGGGCCGCTTAGCGCAGTTGGTTGGGGCGTCGCAACTTCAGCTGTCGCTAAAGTGGTCGTGGGTTCGAATCCCGCTCCACCGTCAGGCATTTATGTGTAATCATTCACCTCATTACCCACGTGCAAGTCTCAGACTCATGTGGGCATCTTTAGCAATAATAAAAAATAATAATACAATTGGAGAGGAACAGTAAAAAGAGAGAGACTGCAAGAGTGCAACTTTAAGAGAAGAAGGAAAGAGGAAAGAAATGATTAGTGATTGAAGATTTCCTTTCAATTCAAGAGTTGATTTGGTGCAGTTTCATAGCCTGCCATCCCTATAATAGAATAGTTAGAGCAAAGCAGAGCTGATGTTTCCTCCCTACTCCTTACTACTATGGAAGTATTTAAGATTCTCAATTCATGAATGGCTTTGGAATCGTTTCATAGCCTCTTACCCACAAAAATGAACGAAATTTGAGTGAAACAGAGCTGTCATTTCCTTCTATGATTGCCTCAGGTCTTTCAAGACCTGGCAAAGTGAGATTATAACAATCAATCCAATTCCCCTCTATGATGTGGAGAAAGACAGTCGGAAGAGAAGAATTGGGGAGAAAATCGAATTAATAATTAGTCTTCCCTCCCAATTCAAGAGCTATTTGGAACAATTTCATAGCCTATCATCCCGTAAATAACAGAATTGGAGCAAAACCGAGTTCGTATCCCCTTCTACCTTGAAGAGAAAGACAGTAGAAAAAGAGGAACAGAAAAAAGAGAGTGGTTGGAAGAGTGGAAGTTGTGGTGTGGGTGGATGTCAATTGGTGACCAAAGAAATTCGACGCCAGGGGAAAGTGGAAGGAAAGGTGGAAAGGTGGTGGCTAACCAGGACTGGAACGAGGCTCATCGACCCAGAAATGGCGCACTGCAATGGAGGAAGGGGAAAAGAGGAATTAAAGGAGAAGGAGGATGAAGTGAAGGAAAGAAGAAGGCAATGTATATTAAAGAACTAATGGAGCGTTTTCTCCTCTTTAAAATAAATAGAAAGCTTTCATCTCGAAAACAGTTCAGTTACGGGCGACGAGCATCGAACCCAGTTCAGTTGCTGTTGGGGCGCCTCACCCACTGGATCGCCATTCTTGCATCTGCTACTGCTACACCATAGGACACAATCACTCACATCTATAAAACACAACGGTAGGCTTCAAATTTTCAACTACTTTCAACAATTCTTCAAATAGAACACTGTCAAACACAGATACTGTAGATAGTTAGTCTAATATTTGAAATTGTGAAACGTGAGATCAATTGATTTTTTAGATTGAAGACTCGAAGGATGGAGATTAAGACCAGTATTAGTAGATAAAATAAAAATTGTGAAATTAAAACAAAAATTTTAATTTAAAATTTGAACAAAAATTAAAATAAGGAATCTGGATCACCACTTGCATTAGCTGCTACAGAAAAAGACGCAACCATCCAGCTGTTGTTCACTGAGAACTCTTAACACAAATGTATACTTTATAGTTTGAATAATTTTCAACAACTCTTCAAATTCTTGATACTGCCAAACATAGATTGATTTGGGCAAATTTGAAATAATGGTGGAATCTGAGATCAACTTCATTAAGTTTATTAGTTCTTGTTTTATTTCTCTACTCCAAGCATGAAAATAAGACAGTTGGTAAATTTGAAACATACTAAAAAATGTGAAATAAATCTTTTTCTCGCATTTTATTTATTTGTTTTATAAATATTTTTAATTATTCCTCACTACAATGCATAATTCAATAAAATATAAAAAATAAGTTACACTGAAAAAGTATTTTAAAAAATGCAAAATAGTAAATAATTAGGAACTACTCTTCCCCTAAAGAGCAAGTTCGAGCTTGAGGAAGGAGTCAAACGTACCAGTGGCGCACCCAAGCACCCCCCCCCCCCCTGAATCCAATTTCTATACTAAGTTTTTAATAAAATACTTACTTGAAATACTCGAAGTTTTAAAGAAAATGGAAAGTTGAGTGATTCTCAACTTCAATTAAAAATATATTCTCTTATCTGATTTACGAACTCAGTACTGTTCACATGGAGGCTTGCTATCCTTATTTATTGCAAGGCAAATGTCACCGTCAAAGAAAACAGACTGAATGGAATAGCAAGTTTATATATCCATAGAGAAATAGAAGTTGACCCGGAGCAGGTTATAAACGTGATCTTGAGCAAAGGATCCAGAAAATTGGATTTCGTTTTGTTAAAACTCTTACAAAACTATGAAATTCACAATTCAACATTTATTAATTCTGTTATTACTTGAACTTTGTCAAAGAACACGAATAGCTTCGTTTTGAGGGGGTTATGTTTTAAGAAATTTTGAGGAAGTAGGACTCAAGGGGACTATTTTATAATGGGCTGCCTGACAAACTACCTACAGCTACCCTTGTAGCGCTTTGCAGTATCTACAAGTACTAAAACTAATAAATTTGTACTTTGAACTTAGGAAACAGGTTCCATGACTTTCCTTCTCTGGGGAGGAAAACACACTGACAACTCCAATAGTTTTCCCTTCCAGCATCCCCCCCCCCAAAAAATTACAGAAAAATATACAAAAAAAATAACAAAAACTTCTAATAAGCATTAGAGAAGATTTTAATGTATGTATATTAAAATAACCAACCATTATCTACAAGTCCAATATTATTCATATCATTCTAAAATCATTGAAGAGAAAAATATCATTACAATAAACGGTATTACTTTAGCAAAGTCAACAAAACTCGTCAAAAGTTTCTTTAAATAAACCTAATATTACTATGAATTATATCAGAATGTTCACTTGGTTGATGAGAAATGATATCATAATAATTGACTGTCTTTTAAATATATTGTTTTAACTTCGTTTTCTTTGTCTAAACTTCGTTAAAACGTCTTTAATAATATTTATAAAACATATATATAAAAACACTAATTGCACAAAGATAACATCTTCTAGCGCTTTATAATATTGAGAAGTCATTCTTAATTTTTATCAGGATTACAGATCCAGAAATCTTCATCCTTCTTAACAAGAATATTTCGATCACGTACCAAAAAAAAATAAACAATGTCCTTTCTCCTTAGCAAGAACAGAGGGGATCAAATAAAGGAAGTGGTAGCCGGATGCCGTAGAGGTATCTGTTCAATCAGAGATAAGTTACGAAACTCCTGGGCGCTCTTTGTAAGGGTGACCGATTGGATTGGCCAGCAAAAAAGACTCTGTTCCCTGCTTAAAATCACTTCCCGATGGTTCGGATCCCACCTAAAACTGTAGGTCCAACTCATCAATCACCATCATCCAATTTATTACCCACGCATAGGTCTCAGACCTATGTGGGCTTCATCCTCCGAAAAAAAAATTCGTGAGCCATTACTCTACCCTAAGGTAGATTGACCGAAATAGCTTTTGTAGAGATACCAGGACCTCTGTTGTACTGTTGTACCGAGAGGAGACGCTTCTGAAGTTTCCCAGCCATGCGAACTTGTCCTGACATCGTAGAAACATAAAGACAAAACTTTGACATCAATGAATATTGTGGAAACAAGTAAAGTTATACCCAAGTGAATTCAAGAAAGATTAAACGTTTATTAGCGCAACACCTGACTGATGTTATAAGGTGTTTCTCATAAGGATTATCAAAGAAGTTACCATGATACTATTCAATATAATAGGGCTAGTAATAATGTTGACGATTTGTTATAGGAACGAAATTTTATATTTCTTTAGAAAATGGAGAACTGTTTAAGTGGTTTCATTCACACCTGGTTTCTTTCTTGCATCAATTGAATGCTCATAGGCTGTTGAAAAACAAAAATTAGAGTCCTTGAGAAGTTTTGATCCCGTTGGCCCGTTGTTCAATCTTGACACGAATCGTTTAGCTACTTAGTTGATCAAATAAAGAGCATGACAGCTAAGAAAAGGTTCAGAACACCAAACGCTATATCTTCAGAGCAGATGACTAAATCCAGAAATAAGAAAGCTAAGATGGCAGCCGAATTCGATAATTTAGTTAATTCGATATCTAGTGAACATCCGGAAATGGGACCTAAAGAAGTTGAAATCCGTTTGGAGAGAATGTGGAAAGACCTGAATGACGCTAAAAGTCCAAGTAATACTTCCTACTTTATTTCCGAATTCACTTATGTTTTGTAATATACTGTAACTATATTTTTTATTTTGATCTCATCTGCTTCAAGGTTATAACATTTTTCTGGTTTGAAAAACCCGATCTTTTTTCAATTTCAACCCTCCTAGAATTTTGCTACATACTTTGCCATATGGCTATATGTTTTATCTTGATCTCTTATCTGCTTCAAGGCTATATAATATTTTCTAGTTTGAAATAATCTTTCTTTTATTTCAATCCTAAATTTATTCTACGTCATCTATAACAAACATTTTACTGCAATAGACATTTTGAAAATCTTAGAAAGATAGAGGTCATAATCAAATATCAAAGAGATGAATCGTAATTTTGTGCAGGAGCTTCAAGAAAACTCTACATGCTTGTTTTTTCTTTCTTCTCCAAAGACAGTGGCCTTTCTTTAACTTTGCCGTTCAGGCTATTATTGTATGAAATGAATTGTTAATTCTTGGATAATTCATAACTGTAGTTAAAATAAGCGCCTTCAAATGCGACAAATGCAATACAATTTGAAGAAAGTAGGTTCAAATTTGATTAATTCAAATTACCTTTATAATGTTGGTTTACTGTTTTCGATTAAACACATGGAAATAAAAAACATTGAATCCTTCCAAAGTGAACACACCCTTATCTCAGTTACGCTCCTTGTGCAAATTGACACATTTAATTTTCCATAAAATTATAATCATACAATACATATCATTGGAGATATAGAAAATCTTATTTCCTGAAGCTGATTTTTTGGATTCTTTACAAATAGGAAAATCATAAAAAGAAAAAAATCAGAAGAAAATCAATTTATGAGAGGGACAAACAATAATTGACATGACAAACAATAATTAATTACGCTATTGAAAAATCAAAAACTCCGTGTCCAGATTTAAATTTCCATTTCTAACTTACTCACTTTTCACAAATACTAAATTTCACCTCGGATCAAATAACAATGCAATAATGCACCAATAAGCACCAAGCTTGGCTTATTCAAATTTAAATATTTCTCTGTAAACTACGTTATCATGATTTTTTGAAATCTGAGCTTGTAGCCCCTGGCCGGCAAAGCCAAGATCGATAACCTAAACAACATTCGTCCTGTCAAACCCATTTTGATTGAGCGCGGTCGATAATTTTCAACTAAGAGATGATACTCAACCATGTTCTTGAATCTTCATAACCTTAATACTTGAAAGGGACTATTCACCTACAATAATAATCAATAGTATCATTCATTGGGAAGTGATAGCCATGAGCCGTAGCAGGTATCTGTTCAATCAGATAGAGATAAGCTGATGCGTTCTCCTGGGTCCACATTGTAACGGTGACCGATTAGATTGGCCAGCAAAAAAGACACTGTTCTCTGCTGTAAAATCACTTCCCGGTGGTTCGTAACCCACCTAAAACTGTGGGTCCAACTCATCAATCACCATCATCCAACTCATCATTACCCACACACAGGTCTCAGACCTATATGTGAGCTTCATCCTCAAAAAAAGTACGAGGAACTCACCAATTCAATAATACTGTAATTCTTTATTCACGGTGTAGAAGTACAACTTAGTCGATGCATGATGATTGCTATTGGACGTTGAGATAATAAATATGAGTTTATTTTGAAGTTTCTCTTATGAACTTTTAAACACAGCCCAATAGATAAATACGGTACATTTTCACATGTATTTTAACATGACATTTCATTCACAAAGTCACCATTTAGCCCAATTATATTCGAGCACAAAGGCAAATTTCTGTGATCCTGTGATTTTTGTTTCTCTTTCTGTGATCCAAATCTGCTCGAAAAATTTCTGTGATCCTGTGAATTCTGTTTCTCTTTCTGTGATCCTGTGATTTCTGTTTCCCTTTCTGTGATCCAAATCTGCTCGTTCCTTGGAATCCTTGAAAGTTTGGAATCCTCGAGAATTAATAATAATAATATTTTTATTTCGCCAAAATACAAAAATACAAATTCTACTTTTATTTTTCAGAGAATAACTTCAGAATATAACTTCAGCCAAATTTAAAAAGTGAAAGATGACCAGTATTCAATTTTATTATTAATCTCTTGAAATGAGTCTTTCCTAAATCTCTGTATGTAACACGAGATTGCATGAAACAAGAGACCATCTAGCCCGGTTTGTCAACCATGTACTACAGCTACAGCTACAGCCACACTCACAAACATGAATATAATCCGGGAATTAGCCTAATCCGGATCTAAACGAAGTTCGTGTACCGCGCACTGACCACTGACCTTCATTCCAGATTAGGAAAGAGAATTCGTGGCTCTCGAGACGGACGGTTTTAGATCCAACAACTGTAATGTAGATTATATAGTGCAAAGGAGAGGAACGTGATAGAAAGTAGGCTGAAGTGAAAACGTGAAACAGTGTGATAGAGCATAAGAGAGAGATAGAGAGAGAGTGAGTGAGAGAGCGTGGGAGTGAGTGTGAGGGAGCAATAGAGACAGGATGAGTGACAAATGGTACTAGATGAAATAACGATGGACTTTACTGTTTTCAAAGAAAGTGGGTTGATGGCATGTCGCCACTGGCATGGTTTATCATCATCATCATCATCATCATTAACGTTGATGGTAACATGGCACATGGCACGACCATATTCCTCCACAATAGCAATTCTATTACAGTACTATTTGTAGGCATAGAAAGTGCTACTGGGTCAGCCGCCGCTGCCACAGCCACACACACTTGACAAGGTCACCCACGTTGTCTTAAAAGGTCAAGGCTGTCTAGTCGCTTATATTTATAGTCGCGCTACGTTCACTCATTCAATTTTCTATTTCGTCAGCTGTTGGTCCACTCAATTGGTACCTACCCTCATATTATTCTCAAATAATTTTGGCGCCGGATAATAATTTATTGTCCAATTGAACCAGAACGATGTTTGGCTCTGTTTAAATTTGAAATGGATTTGGCGGTAAGATTCAGAAAGCGGACTAGAAGAAATCTAAAGGTGATCGTCAATGAAGTTCCAAGTACATTGAGGAATGCTGAACTGTTGCAACGTTGTATGATAGCCTACTGTTACTGATGGTATAGGGATGAATCCAAGCGAATAAATATGGAGATTTATCTCATCTCAAAAATTTAAACCGACACTGAAAAAACTTTATTTGTGCCTTTCATGGGGATGAGGTTTCCTGATCCTATTCACGTTCCACACTGAATAGCAGTTTATTTTTGGCAGTTTGCAGTCATCAATTTCCCACAAACAAGCTGGGATTCATCTGCAATAACGAGAAAACTCTCATAAAATAGAGTAGGCCTAGTGTATGTAAAGGGCAAAATTAGATAAGATATCGTTTAGCACAGTCAGATGTCCGTGGGACTATCAACGAAGTCTGCAGATTACTTGGATAGGGTCTTTTCGAAGTGTTTGAATATTACTATTAATAGCCTGTTGAAACTAGAATATTTTAGAACAGTTTTTGATAAATGTGTGAGAAATAAGGGAGAAATGCCTAGCTATAAAAAAGGTGTAGTACAAGGGGGTGGTAGAATTCTGTGTAAGGTAAGGGCATTTACTGGATGAATGATAATCTCCATCGCAAAGTCAAACACATGTTATGGAATGGTGATATTTACGCATCTTTAATCTGTCATACACGTACCATACACCCCATGACCCGACTGGAAATGCTCAGCACATTATTTGGACCCTTCGGGTTTAAAAAATCCTTGAGCTATGCTTCAGCTATCGATTTAAATCAATTTTCTTTTCCTGAAGGGTGTCAGTAACATACTGGTTACCCGACTTCATTCGTTTCGTCATAGATAAAGAATTTGATATTTCTAGTGTCCTTTGTCAGTGGGTTCGCCCTTGCAGAGAGAAAGATTGATACATAGTAGACAGCTGATAACATGATAACATTCCATGAAATTATTTTTATTACACTTTTCATGCCTACTCACTAATTTCTTATTCCAGCTCCCTCCTTTCATTCCTTTCCATTGTATGAGCTTGACAATTAATTAAATCGGCTGGTAAAAGTTGTTAACCGTTTATAAAAAAGTTACCGCCTGTTTAACTAACCAGTTATAAAGTCAAATACAAAAGAGAACTCATGTCAGATCGAGGTTATTGATTGTGTTCAAGCATTCAAGATTCAATGTCAAGTTTCCCGTCCCCTTCTTCGTTGTTGTTGTTGTTCCAGATGTTGACCTGCTTTCCCCTGAATGAAAGTGATAATGTAGTGTGAGAGAGAGAGAGAGAATGAGTGAGTGAGTGAATGAGAGAGTCATGAGGCGTGAAAGTTGAACATCGTCAGTTGCCTAGAAAGGCCATGGGTTATGGGCCTCACCAACTGGAATGACTTTAAAGCAGTGGAAATAATATTATTTATTATATTTACTGCCCTCTTCCAACGATTTTCAAATATTGCTTAAAACTTATTAATTATGGATTTTTCTTTAAATAAAAGTTCTCTAACAACAACTTACAAGTCATCTTCCATCTTATGAATTATGCTTATGCTAGTATAAAAAATTCCCCACTAAGTACTTCCACGATTTAGTGATTCAGCAGTCTTCGGCTGTAACATGTTTTGAAAAAGCGTTTTCAACAAATAACTCATCGTATACTATTAAATATATAACTAGAAAACTATTAACAGTATAATATAGCTGAAACATTAATAAATTTAATCATAAAAATTACTAACTGAAATATTAAATTCTGTTGAAAGAGAAAATCCTCTTCCAACTCATAATATAATTATATGTTTCATTGCACATTAAAAATTGTGAGAAAGGAATGTACTAGTGAATCAATTCAATCCATTACAGGAATAATTAGAAAATATAGTGCAAATAAAGAACCGCTTTTCTATGCAAATTTTAAAGCAGGGGTGCCCACAGGGGGGGGGGGCTATGACGCAGACTGCGTCATTGAAATTCTTGGGGGGGGGTTCCAAAAAACGTTTTGGGGGGGCGTAAAGTTGATTGAAACCGTGTTTAACGTGACGACATTCAAAAATATTCTTGGATTTCTTGTTCCATGACGAACTGCGTTGTTAATATTAACTTTTCATGTGAAATTTAATGACATGCAGTCAAATATTTGACTGCATGTCATTAAATTTCACATGAAAAGTTAATATTCAAAAATATATTACGAAGTGACCAGATAGAATGCCAATTAATGACAATAGATTTATAGTTATTACTATACTATTGAATATGAAATAGTTATGTTTAGGATTTGTGCAGGAAGTTATTATTCAAGCTTAGCGAGACGCTAAGCGAGTGCTTTGAAAGAGGTTTAGACAACTTCACTCTCCTCAGCAGTTACTAGTTGATTAGCGGAAAGAGCAATGAGTTGAGTTAAAATTATCAAAAACAGACTCAGATCAGCTTTGGGAGCAGGCCCGCCCAGAGAAATTCCGGGCCCCTGGGCAAACTTGAGTACGGGCCCCCTTCACCACTTCCAATATGGGCCTATGCAACCCTGTATTTTGTATGAGATTATGAATAAATTACTGTTACATTATTATGGAATCAAAATCAAACCACATTTGTTCATTAAGGTAGAAAGTTTTGTCATTTCACAACTGATAAAATGATAAAATTGTTAAATAAATAAGAGTGGTCATCTTGATAAGCTCTTCTTATTGGGTAACTATGTTCTGATTTTAAATTGAAAGCAGATTATTTTGCCTTTCATTACAAATATATTCATTGGAAGAGTGGCGGATCCAGGCTTTGCAAGGCCCTGGGCAATTTACTTTCGTGGGGCCACACTTACCGGTGGTCTGGGGCACCTCCCCATGATTTTTTGAAAAAATTAGCCCTTAAAATGCGTTTTTGAAGCGTTTTTCAACTAGTTAGCTGTGTTAGATCAACTTATAAAACCGACCTCATTTGTGTATTATAGTACTTTCCAATGTACTAAATTAATAGCCTAAAAAATTTGATCAGTTGGTACAATAGGTAGTACGCATTGGCTGAATTGTTTATACAAAATAATGCGTTTTCTGTGTATATTCTCATGTTTAACGTGCTGAAAATGGTTGACATGGTTTGTCATGAAATATACCAGGTCAAAACAGTAAAGTATAGCCAATACTCAAAAGTCAATACATTACGTTAGGTTTATTTTTTTTTTAATACAAACCTTCTAATTTTATTTAGTCTTACATTTTAAGCTATGCATAACAAACCTGGTTTAAGGGGTTCACTCTTTGCTTGCTTATTGGGCTGGTTTAAGGGGTCGCGCTTCTAAGCGACCTGCTTTTTTCGGTTAGGTCCGAACCGCAGGGCCCCACTGACTCACCTGGCCAATACTTAAAGAAGAAATACTTGAAGACGCAATAATTTCGGAGTGAGAAATGTCCATATAACAGATTTCTATGTCTCTTTCACTCTTTGCTTGTAGGCTGGTTGAGCTTAAAAGGGCCTTGCGGTTCTAACCGACCGACCCGACCTGCGTTATGTTAGGTCCGGGCCGCGCCACGGGGCCCTGGGCCGTTGCCCGACTCCCCCGGCCATGGATTTGTCCTTATGGAAGCTCAAAAAATTAAACAAATAGCAAAATTTAATGAGTTTCAACCAAATTTGATTAACCAAATGATTTAAAAAAATATGAAACGTATCTCTAAATTATTAAGAACAACATTTTTCATCCAAAACGGGAAGAAAGATGAAATCTGGAAATCTATGAATTATGGATCCCATGCAAAAGTTGCTAAAACAGATTTTAAAAAACATGCTAATATCGACATAAGTTTTTTTCAAAATCCACACTTGAATATGTTGTTGGCAATCCTAAACAAAATTAAAATCAAAGAAAAATCTGGAATCTATTAAATAAAATGTGAATGTTGCATCAAATTATATTACGTCCAAACCAAACATTAAATATCCGTTAAAAAAAAAACACTTTTTTTTAAATTTCAAATCTTAAGTATAACCAACCAGAAAATCAGGCAATAGCCAAACATGCTTTGGATTCTAAACACTCATTTTTCAAAATTAATTTGTTGAAAGAAGTAAACAATCATAAATATATTGATGCTCATGAAACAATAGAAATAGAGATTATCGTATAAATGGGGATAATGAGCCTGGAATAATGGAAAACTCTCGTTTTTAATACTGTAATTACTTTTCTAGCTTTTTTGCTTGCTAAGTCTTCAATAATTTAAATAACATCTTTATTTAAATCTTTATCTTTATTAATCCTTTTATCTTTAGAACTAACTAGGCCTAGAACAAATCTGATCTGTGTATGTTTAGTGTTGTTGAAATAGACTGTTGTTCGATACAGAGCCCAGGCCCCTCCAAAGCCCAGAGTCCGGGCCCCTTTGGAGCCCGGGCCCCTGGGCAATTGCCCCCCTTGCCCCCCCCCCTCTGGGCGGGCCTGTTTGGGAGACTCATGGTTGTCCAATCTAATGGTTCTAGCTGCAGAAAGATATGTACTTGAGTCTATTTCTAACGAAGAAATAATTAAAATGTTTTCTGTTTCCTCATCCCAAAGACAAAAACTGCTATGTAGGGTTTAAAGAGATAGATTTAACAAGCTTAGAAGGTGCCTAGCTAACTCGTAGATGGTCACAGCCTACAAATTTAAAGTGTTTACTTCAAACTGTTAATGTTTTTCATGTATTTTACAATAAGTAAGAACTGCTATAGCGAAATTTACCAAGTAAATACTAAAAATTCAGTAATTTTTGATAGGCCTATGTTTTTATTTTGTTTTTGAAAGATGCTTCTTTCGATTGTTGTAAATAACTATACATGAAATTTGTGCCTTTTATGTACTTCATCCATACATAAATTCTCTCAAGTTACTACACTAAGTAAATAACCTGTTGTTTAACTACTGTCCAATAAATATAAGCATAAATGACTTGGTATTTTGAATTTTTGTGTTTTACAAATGAAGTTATCAACTCATTGTTTTCACTTCCTTTAGAGGAACAACTTTGTAGAATTATTATCCTTAATGTAATTGGTACACCGAACATAAACTCATAGGTATTTATTCAATTTTATTGAACCATTGTGTATTTGTAATAATATTTGATTGTATAGTAACCATTTAGGTTCTCATTCTTTTTCACCTTTACAAAAAAATGTTACCTATGTAAATGTTACCTATATTACCTATGTATTTTTTTTTGTAAAAAATCTCAAGAAATATACATACTTTTTGTATATTATTGACTGGGTTTGAATTTTTTCAATAGCTATAATAAATCTTCTTTTAGTTTTAGAAAGAATACGGGGGGCTTACTTTTTAATTTTTTTGGGGGCCTAATTTATGGGGGGGGGGGGTTGGTGCTAAATGTAAGGGGGTGTATCATAAGGCTTGGGGAGGTGCCTAATTTATGGGGGGGGGTCTGTTGATAAATTTAGGGGAGGGGGTGCGTCATGAGGCTTAGGGGGGGTGGGCACCCATGTTTAAAGCACCATTTTCTCGTTCAATTGAAATTTAAAAAAATTATTTACTCAATGATAAAATAATTCATAGTCTATTTTCAAAACTCATTGGCCCATTAATATATTTCATATTTTTATTTATTGCTTTTCTTTAAAAATAATCCCCTAGTACCAGTGTGAATCTAGTGGATTCAAGTTAGCAGATTCTTAAAATATACGCAGCACACACTAATTAAATGTCTCATATTCCAATAAAAACAACTAAAAATATTTCTTTGGGCCGCCGCTGATCAATGATAAAAATAATTTTTATCATTTTATAAAATGATATCATCATAATATGTTACTATATTATAACTGAATCTCATAGTGATAGAATTCGAATGCTAATTCCGCGGATGATATTTCTTTAATATTTTTTTGTAACAAGATGTTTTTCTATGAGGAGATAATTAATTATAAAAGTATAAAATGATTCCTAATTGAACTTTTACTTATTTTACTTGTTTCAGGATATTTATGGAGATCAAAAAGTAGTGCAAGAAGGTGCATCTGGCCACGATCAACTCTCATCAACTCCCGGAACTTTCAACTTTTCAGACTTTTTCTGGAAAAACAAAAACTAAAACTGGGCAAAATGTTCTTAAACATCACCGAAATGAAATTTTTTACCATCTTGAAACCAAAAGGTACGGTGAACCTGTGATAAGAACCTTCTGAGTTTCTCCCAATTATTGAAGAATTAACTTATTATGCGGTTTTTCGAATTAGAGAAACTTGGAAAGAAAAAGAAGAGAAGAACTTTATACAATGAACTTTGTACATGAGTTGATCTCAGTTTTATGAGCTCTCAGGAGCAGATAAATGTTATACTAAAATCAATTTTATCAATCCATATCAATTTCTCATTTTGTATATTATGGGATGACAAAATTCCCACTCAAAAACCTAATTTGATGTTGATAATGACACAGAAATAAATGCAGTGGGCCTTTTGTAGATTGTAAAAGTATTCATAGGTTCATGAAGATATATATTTGATGGATTAATAGCAATTTGCAATAAATGTAGCAATATTTTTGTATTCAAATAAGAAATCAGTTTTGACTGTAAGCTGATCACACAAAAATATGCAAATTTTAAGTAAATGATAGAACTCTTATATCACAAAAAGTGAATACTCTTCATGGAAACAAAAATTACAATTAAAATTTGACAGAATATTGTATTAATTTGAAGAAAATTGTTAAGAGATTGTACAGTCTATTGACGTTTGAAGAATTTTCTTAATTTGTATTAAAAGAGTGATAATTATAATCTCACAACTCATACTTTAACACAAAAATCACCTATTCAATCCAAATTCAAAACATGAAGAACATTCAGAATAATTACAGTATAAATCTGTGAATACTTCTATTTTTGATCAAATTAATCATTATAAGAACATAAGGATAAATTTGTTACATGTTAATTTAAATGTACTGTCATGTTTTTAAAACTAATTATTTAACAATTAATATTATTGAAAACTGGCTTATAGGACCAATGAGCTAGAATGGATTTCAAATGTATCATGCGATTACTGGATCAGTTGTTAAACCAATATTATAGGATAAATAAGGCTGTGATTATATAACCCTGATAAACTTCCACACATTATTGTTACAACTATTGCTTCAGCCCCACCGAACAATAATATTTTTAAATGAATCAGAGGAAACTTTTTTAAAGCATAATTGTAAATAGAAGTATTGTATAATGAAATATTCAAGCTTCATGGTTATTGGCTTACAATAAATAGTGCATGAGAAGTCAGAATAACTCACAAATGAAAATAAAAGAACATAGATAGTGATGTTCTTAAAATTGACTACCATATCACATAATATCATCATATCAATACTTTTATAACTTAATGTAATAATTTTCATCAAGGTAATAAATAGGCAGTGCATTCCTAAAACATTCCACTTTCAGAGGAATGAAATTCGAAAGGAATAAGCATATTCCATATTAATAGTGCATTATTTAAGCTTAAGAGACCAAGCTGGAGATATCCAAAAAAGAATGTTTCCTACAGTTTATGAATGGAACAGTTGGCTTTTACAGAAAGCTTGAAGGGTAAGATGATGAAAGCCTGATGAAAATGATGGAGGATCAAATGAAGGATAAAATTATAGAAACTGTAAAAACATGTTCTAAATCATCAGAGAGTTCAGAATTTTTCTTGCATTATTGTAGAGTAATTTATTATGGGTGCGAGTTGACCTGAATGAAAATTTTATTGACAAATAACATACAAAGAATATATTTATTCCAAAATGAATATGACTTGATTTAGAGACTGGCTGACACTAAAATAATGACAATTTGACAACTGTAACTCTTATAACTTCAATACAATGACTGTGACTTTCTTAACTGACAGACTGACTTAACTCACAAATGTCAATTTATGAAAGTGTGAATTGAATTTAATTATTAGAGTGTACTTTTGAGAAGTAATTAATGTTATATACTGTGTGTGTAGATTATAATATATTTTGATTTCTTATATTTTGTAAATATTGAAGCTTTTTAATAGGCAGCTCACTCTCATGATTGTAACCTTTGAAGATTGGATTCATTTTATTAAGGCTTAGCCCAATTATTATATTAAACTATTTTAATGATATTTTCATTGGACCAACAACCTCCTATGGAGGATCCAACATTTTATGTATAATTAATATAATGAAAATTATTAGTTTGTAGAGTTTTACATGTATTTTTCAATAGTTCACTTCCATTTTTTAAAGTGCATAAACACTATTGAACTGTCAAGTTCCTTCCCATTTATGAATCTTGTGATTTATTCATAATTTAATTAAATTGCCTTCACATTTAATCCAAAATTTTATTTAATTTTCTTTGTTGGATATAGTTTTTAATAAACTATTGAAAGTCAATAAGACGTTTTATTGACTGACTGACTTTTACTGACAACAGCAGTGACTAATGACCCATGAAAACATCAATCTATATTACAATAATTCATTCAAAATTCTATTTATTTTTCTTTGTTGAGTATTGATTACAAAAATCTATTGACAAATAATGAGACAGTTTTACTGACTGACTGAATTAAACTGATAACAGCATTGATCACAATGAAAATAATAACATCAATCTGAACTACAATAACAAATAGAAAAATTACAACTTTCTACAAGTATGGTACATAATATAGACAACAAAAATCTACTGTCTCAATTGGGATATTTAGTTTGCAACTGTTGACTGAAAACTAACATCAATAATGATTTCAACATGATAGACTAACAATATAAAATTGACTGTAAAACCTTGAGTTGACTGCCGAGAACTTACAGACAGTCCATTCTTACTTTGACAATTTGACATTCGACGCCATAAATTTATGATTAAAAATCAATGGCAGGCAGAAAAAAAGAAGACTTGAAGCACTGAATAGTCAAAATACATATGTGACTATTACATTTATTCGAATCTTGTAGGAGGAAAAATAAAGATATTCATAATGAAGGTAGGCTATTCAGAATTCAGGAGAAAAGGCTATCCAACAAATATTTTCTTAAATATTGAAATTAATAGACTCTTGCAACTTGGACTCTGTACCGAACATGACTAGAAGTATAAGACAGCATTACAAATCAGAAATCTATGAACATCCTTGAATGAATTTATTGCATTTTTGAGGAGACTGTTGAACTAGGTCTATGGTATATGACCAGAAGAAACATAACTTGACATTTGACATTCAACGCTATATTTTCAAAGTTTTAACAATGGTAAATTTTCATCATCTTTCTTCCTTTGACTCTGATTATTCTACTACATGACTTATTCGAAATTATGTGACTAAGAAGACTCCAACCTATGTAAATGCTGCCATTTGTATGCTCTTTATATGATTGCAATTATGAGCTGGATAGGTATGCAGTGTTTGATGTTCAGTTACCCTCAAACTCTCAACTAGAATTCATAAAAAATTACCAATATTCAATTAATCACTGAGACAAGGATTCTATAATTCAAAAAGCTATTCCATTCTCCAAGCTATGTAATAATAATAATATTATTATTCATTTACATCTTTCAATTTATATTATCAGCAATATACCATGTAAGCTAGAAAAAACAGTTTTAAGCTTAGCTGATCTTGTCCATCATTCATGATATAATATATATATAGAGCATACAAACTGAAGCATTCAGATAGGTTTAGATATTTTATTAGTTAATTTCATAAACATAATATCATGGATTATATCAATACATCATTAAAGTAATCCCTTTGTGCAACTGGGGGTATGACTTTGAACAATACATTACAACTGGACTCTTGGACATAAAATAACAAAAGACTAATACTTGTGACCTGGAATAACAAATACTTGTGAATTGAATCTTGAAGAAGGCAACACCAGCCTTGTACTTGTTGACAAATGGTTCAAATCATGGCTGACCAACTGACTGACTACCATAAACTGACTGTTTAAAGACTTATACTGAATGCATATAAACAACACTATGACTGAGTGGCTACCATAACCTCTAAACATATACCACTACTAGACTACTATACAACTACTAGACTATATATTTATTGCTAATATACTACTACTACAATACTACTACAATACTACTACTACTACTACTACTACTACAACTACAATACCACTACTACTACAATACTACTACAATACTACTACTACTACTACTACTACTACTAGTACTACTACTACTACTATACCACTACTATACTACTACTATACCAACTATACAAACTATACAAACCACTACTATACCAACTATAACACTACTATACTACTACTATACCAACTATACAAACTATACAAACCACTACTATACCAACTATAACACTACTATACTACTACTATACCAACTATACCACTACTATACTTCTACTACTATACCAATAACCACTACTATACCAACTAGACCACTACTACACTACTACTATACCAACTATTATACTACTAATATACCAACTACTATACTACTACTATACCAACTAATGTACTACTCCTATACCAACTATATCACTCCTATACTACTACTGCACCACTACTATACTATGACTACTTTACCAACTATACCACTACTGTACTAATACTATACCAACAACCACTACTATACTGAACTATATGACTACCAACAACCACCATACTTAACTATCCTCTAGATCCACTATACTATAAACAAAACTATACCACTACCGGTACTATATCAACTATCTTAAGATAGAAACTGCAAAACTTCAAATAAATAACTATATCACTACTATACTACCACTATACCAACTACTATACCAACTATTCCACTACTATACTACTACTATACCAATAACCACTACAATACTGGACTATATGACTACCAACAACCACCATATTCAACTACCCTCTAGATCCACTATACAATGTACTATAACTATACCACTACTATACTACTACTACTACTACTACTACTACTACTACTACTACTACTACTACTATACCAAATATACCACTACTTTACTACTACTATACTAACTATACCACTACTATACTGGACTATATGACTACCAACAACCACCATACTTAACTATCCTCTAGATCTGGATCATTTCAATACATATTAAATCTACTACATTTGAATAGGCCTCATACTGACTGGCAACAACTTACTGACTGGTGCAGAATGACTATAACAATGTGCAAATATTAGAACAATAATGCAAATATTGTCATCCCATATAGAAATGCAGCTTATTTTAATGATTATTAGTGCATAAACATCAGATGACTTTATAAAATTTATTTTGGTATTTAGAATATAAAAAATACACTTTTCTAATGCCAGAGATACAATTGAAAAATTGCAGTGCAGAAAGAATTGCTAAATTACACTTGAAAAAGTAAAATATATACAGAGGCATTATTTGTAATAATATGTGAGACTAGTGAGCCCCCAAAGACTGACAAGACAAATTAGAATAGAGGTTTTAGTACAAAACATGAAAGACATGTTGGAAAAGACAAAGACATAAATAACAAAACTGATGTTAGACCTGAAAGATCCTCTCCCAAACCAAGACATAGACAAGACGCCACACACAAGAAATAGACATAGACAAGACATACAGATAGACAAGACATAGATATAGACAAGACATGGACATAGACAAGACAGACATGAAAAATACCTACTGACTGACAAAATGTTACAGCATTATTGGAAAATAATTCTTTCACTCAACAATGGTTTGAAAGATAATTCAGCAGACTGTTTTTCTCATCAATAAAAACCAAATAAGCTAACCTAAAGAATTTACTAAGCAGGTTATTTGATTGGAATTTCTCATTTTTACTATATCTTCTGCATTGCCATCTTTATTTCTTCAATGATCATAGAAAATTAGTAGACTAAATAATATGTAGAATATATGATATTTTAATGAATAAATGTTTCAGATATGCTCTATACCCTATATTGAATAACAATTTATAAGATGCCAAAGATTAGTTTAAAAGAAAAAGAGTGAATGTTGTAAATGATAGAGACCATTTAAAAACTTAGACTCTGAATAATAAACTTGACTACTTCTAAGCTGAATAAGAATTCTTATTTATGAGACTGCCAGGAATATTGACCAACCACTTCATAATATGTAAACCTAAATCTCACTGAATAATAATACATCAACTGAATTACACTTACTGAATACATTGACTCATAGTAACTTCTACTCTAACTTACTATAAACTTAGCATACTGTACTGTATTCAGAACAATACTAACAGCAATAATGACTGACTAACCTATACATAAACCTCTTACTGAATAAAAAGAATACATTGACTCATAGTAGATTTTACTCTGACTTACTAAACTTATTATTAAAGTACCTATTCAAAACTTTTAGGACAAAACATGACTTGGACAACTCAAACCATGAAAACGGACAATCTTGAAGACTTAATACTTTTTCATACCTGATTAATATTTAAAACATGCTACATAAATTGTCTCTAGAGATGACAGCCAAACAAACACTGGAAGAGGAAAAGTATGCATTATCCCAATATTATAGGCATAGATGGTGTAATATGAAAAAGAAAAATGGATGTAAGAAGCGATATTTGGAATAAGTCTAGAACACTTTACTTATGAAGTATGGTAGGTAAGTTACACAGAGAGCTTTGAAAGAAGGGTTCCAAAGAAGAGAGCGATTAGTTATCAAACTAGCCTAAATTGATTATGAAATAAATTATTATTGTGACTTAATGATTTCAGATCACTTACAATTTGATCTCATATTAAAATTAAATGCAGCTTTAAAACTTACATCAATTCTATTCATTCTTCAAGAATCATCAGCAAATTAGTTTTCATTTGGTTTTCAGTTGAGAAAGTATGAATGGATAAATAAAAATATAAATGTGTATAGCAACTTTTCGATATAGCTTATGTTATATATTTTGATTCTTTAGCCTAATTATTATTATTAAATCACTGAACTATTTTAGAAGAATTATTTTGTTACTGGATGAAGATGTATGATCACTGTAATTAAATATAAATATGTATTAGTGATAGTCTCACATTCTTCTTACTTGAATATGATTCATGAAAGTAATTATTGTATTGGAGTATGTATTTTGTAATTTTCTTGAAAATCTACTCACTGGAATTTTATAAACTTCATGAAAAGTTTCATCACTCTCTTTTTTAATTATATATTTTTTTAACAGCTAATTTTTTGTATAATATTAGAATGAGAATAGCACCATTAATTATTACTGTTGATTAGAATAAGTAGAGTTTATTTTAAGCAATTTAGGATTTTATGTTGCAATCAAGACTACTTTGACTAGACAACTTACTTTGAAAATGATGACATGAACTTCACAAGAACATGGAACTTGGACTTGATTTCATTACTAACTAATCTAAGAGGCAACCAACCTCTTTAATGTATTGAGATTAATTCAAATTCTAGGTGTTGACATGATGTGAAAAAGACTTTACTGTGACGCTTTTAGGCAAAACTGACTAAGAATTCAAAAGTTGAATTTTTACTTGATGCAAAACTCTGACATAAAAAAAAGAAAAGAATATGAGGCTCTAAGGCGCATTATTGGACAAGTTAATGTTGAATCTCATGGAATTCCGACCAATTTCTATTTTAACAGTAGAAAACACAGAATCGAATAACAAATTGTTGTAATTTCAAAAACTGAATAAAAATATCTATCTTAATGACTAGATGTAAACTAGCAACAAAAGACTCAAGTACTGACTAATTCACTTGACAATATTCCAATTTTTAGTACGGTATTTATGAAACTGCATGACAAGATTGTTGAACTTTGATTAATTTATTTTTATAAAATAAATGTTTTGTTTTCCTAAATGACTGCTATGAAGGACATTAATTACTATGTACCATATCACTATACCTAGACTCTACCTTGTACCTCAAGAATACAATACACCTTCTACCAGCTGACCGACTCTGCCCATATTATTGATGCACTTTGAGGTTTCCTTTGAGGCTCAAGGTGGACTTGAAAAGAAAAAAGGCTTTTCAAGTTTCCCTTGAATTGAGGAGCCTTCAAGGTAGTTTCATTAACATGGGAATATACCGTTTACAATGTAATATATTAATTAAATACATCTCAAGACGACATTGAGGTACGTGTAGGCCTATAGAAGATGACGGCAGAACTTCAAAATCATAATAATAAGACAATTGACAAAACTACAAGGATCCTTACGTTTTTATTGAAATGCATCATTGATATTATTTTGATAGCATAAATTCTGTTAGAATAATGAAACGAATAGTTGGCCTGTCTAGAATTTTTGGGTTGCTGTCAGTCTACACACTGAGATACCCCAGGAGTGAAAAAACAACTCTTATCAAATATCAAAGAACATCACTTTTTCAATTAATGCCAATAAAATATTATAATTATTTTTAATAAATTTATCTTAGAATTTTGATGAATTTGGTAACTTTAATTTCTCTCTTTAATTCGTAGTCCATGTTCATTGCTTTTACATAATCAAACACAGAACATCATTTTCTGAAATTTTATATATAAGAAGCAGTCATAATTTTTTTTAGACGCCAAATAAAGCCAAATTTTCATCAGGTGAGATTTCTAAGTGCAGTGATCATACTTGCCCGCTCATTTCTAAAATGTGAGCAGAGGAAGAAAGTAGGTATGTTTCACAACCCACACAGGATCAAAAAGTTATTTTAGAGGGAAAATCTTGCCAGGTTAAAATCTTGCTACTAAAAGGAGTAACAGACCTTGAAATTGATATATTATGCACTGTTCAAACCACGATTCATTGCTTTTTCTCAAATTATTCTAGGTCTACGTATATTATTACAATCCAACTTAAATCAGGCTGTAGAATTGATTTATCTGGTGTTCCAACTTAGATTACCTAGTTCCTCTTCCTCTCAATCAAGCAATATTGCATCCATAATAGAGCATATAATTTTCTTGGATTTTTTGTTCCATAACGATCTGCGCTGTTAATATTAAATTTTTGTTGTAAATTTAACGACTTGTAGTCAGTTTTATATTGGGAATATATAATAAATGTAGGCCTACTCACATTCGACCAAACATTTTTGAGGTATTGAATCTCATCTTCAAGGCCTTATTTGACCAACATTTTGCAAATTGAACACTAAAATCTTATTTTCCCTGTTGATAAAACAAATGTGTGACTTAATATTTCCAGTGAAATTATCGAAATAATCATTAAGTTATTATAATCATCACCTCTATAAAAGGGGAAGAATGTGCTAAGCTAAGTTTCAATATATTTAAGTATCGTCATTATTTTTGAATTGGCGAATACATGTGTATCAGATATTCATCTATATAAGCTTCAGATTCTCATCTTGAGAGCAGACACCGAATACATATAGGGATTAACAGAAAGCAGAAAGGATATTCATTCTATTATCATCACCAAGTGAAAAGATCACTTATAAAAGGAGATGTAGAGAGTATATTATTATAAGTTCATGTTTCACCATGCAATAAAAAACTAAAGAAACTTTCAATTGTTCTTTTTCTATAGTTTGGAATGACGATGGAGAATCTCATAATATTCCTGAATACGTTATGTTGTGATACCATGAACAACTACCCAATTTATTGTGTTCCAATGATATGTAAATATACCCAATTTCGATATATATTAATATTTGATTAAAATAGTTATTCAGTTCAATAATTTGGAGTTCTTCTTTTGTGTGAATTGAAGTAATTACGGTATTGTTTGTTAGGGAAATCTAAGTCTGTATTCGAAATAAGAACATACCATGATTATAATTCTCTCTAGTATTTGAAGATAACATCTTTGAGATTTTGGAGTCTATTACAAACTCCAGAGTAGTATATGTTGTAGTTAGTAGTTGAATCATTTGCCTCAGCTCAAATAATAAATAATTATTCTACTTTTTTACCTTATCCCACAACAGGTGGGGGATGAATCCCATGGAGTGTAGTATTACAGTAAGTTGAATCAGTTGCCTCAGCTCAAATAATAAATAATTATTCTACTTTTACCTTATCCCACAAGAAGTGGGGTATGAATCCCATGTGGGATTGGCATTGGTTTTTATTCTGGCCGGAGGAGGAGGTTGAAGGCAGTTTAATGTCTTACCCAGGACCAGAACAGATATTTTAGGCTGTAAATTTAGGTAGCCTACCATATAATGAAGACAACTTATTATTAAATAATACCAAATAATTATTATTACAACAGTTGAGCCTGGAATTTAATCTTAAATAAGCACATATGTTTAATATTGCACATATTGTATGGATTCTATCACTAAAATAATGCTAGCAACACTTGAAATTAACACTTGCATTTACACAAACTACTCTTACAACATGCACTAATCACAAGAAAAACCAATGAGAAAAAACTGATCAATAACATTCTGTCTACTATCTGGGTCAGGTGCAACTCCAGAATCTGATACATGTCCAAGGGAGTTGACTTGTTCTGAACAGGTTGCACTTATTTAGATTCAATTTCAGATTTGCCTGTCTCAGCCTTTGGAAAGCTTGCTCCAAGCTGTGTAAGTGGTGACTGAACGATTTTCCCAGGAAAATGATGACATCCAAGTAGACCAAACAGATTTCCCAAGATAACCCTCTCAACACATTTTCCATGAGCCTCTCAAATGTAGCTGGTGCATTACATAGTCCAAATGGCGTCACCTTGAATTGTCAAAGTCCTTCTCCAATAATTGAGAATGATGTTTTCTCTCTGTCTTCTGGCTTCAAACCAATTTGCCAGTATAGCTACTCTTGAGATCCAATGTTGAAAACAATTTGCATCCTTCAATGCTGTGTGTCAAGTGATGACTTATCTATTGCCTGTTGAACAATGAACAATCTTTCAATTTGGCAGCCTGCTCAGTTGTAAGATCCTTGCAAGCATTAGTGTATTATTCAGTGGGGAAGAATGTAGTCCTGATATCAATGCATCTCTGATATGGTCATTTCTATTTTCCTCTGCAGTTACACCCCGAAAATTACAGTCTAAGCTTATAGTGTTTTGAGATCTAAGAAGAATTGATTGATAGATTCTCCTTTTTGTTGTTTTCTAGTGACTAAGCGATAATGGCAATGAAGCTCATTTTTTGTTTTAACAAATGAATCCTCTAGTGAATTAATTGCTGCAGCATAAGTAGTGCATTCTGTTATTATATTGAAAAGAGCTGAAGATATAAAATTGAATAATACCTTTAGTTTCTTGTTTTCACTTATCATGGACAATTCCAGGAAGTCTTTGAAAGTGATTTTCCAGAGTCAAGTCTAGTTGGATGAAATACATTGCTATTTCCATTGCCACATAAATTCTCCTTGTCTTCTTCAGGCGGTTTTTATCTATGCCTTGACATAGTGAGATTATTGTTCAGCTAATAAAATTGTAGTGAAAGAATGATTACACCTTTTTAGAAATCAAGGCTTTTATTAGCTAAACAGAACTGTAGTAGCATACGCAGTGATGAGCAATATTGAACTGAATGTTTATTTACTTATCATGTTCCTATGAGCTGGTTGCTATGGGCTCCTTAGTAAGCACATGTTGGATATCACCACAATTAGTATAAAAAACCTGCAGTTCCTCTGGAAAACCCTTGTGGACCAGTTGAGACTTCTCTGGATCTGTCTTAAGATTGAAGAGGCGGTTGAACAGTGCTACCCAAGAGTTCTTCCTCCTTTTAGAGTGATTTTGTAGTCATCCACATTCATAATTCACACAGGGAATTTTGTTTCTGGTTAGGAATAAAGTTCTTGCCACTAAGACTCCTTGATGCAAGTTGTCTTCTTGTCCTGCTGGCTCCAGTAGTGCACTCTGTTCTTCTTCCATATGTAATCCTGCATTGTCCCTTAGGCTACAATCTGACTCCTTGCTGGTGACATCAGTCAGTATCAATGCTCTCTAATATTAAAACTGACACTGTATTTCACTTTTATATATTGTTTTATTCACTTATATTGGAGATGCTAGAGGAGTGCATTTCACTTCTGAAAAGTAGCTTTGTCAGAAGTGAAATGCATCCCTATAGCATATCCAATATAAGCAAGTAAAACAATATATAAAAGTGAAATACAGTGTGTCAGTTTTAATATTAGATTGTTCATTAAGTATTTTGTCATGGAAAACATCACAGAGTAAATACTCTGCTGTTGCTTGGCTTCCCTGGGTGAAGTATAACCTCTTCTTCCCCAATTACAACAGTTGTTACTGTCAGTTACTGTCTTCTTGTCCAAGTTCAACTTGAGTTCAAACTTGTTGAAGAAATCTATTCAAAGTATAACAATCATATTCCTGTATGCCTGCCACTAACACTTGATGTTTGAAGGCACTGCCACCAATAAGGAGGGTACCATCAGCTGTCTCCCCAAAACCTGTTTTCAAGTCTTTCTGCATAGGTCCTAAATCTGCCTTACTTACTTACTTCCTGATTAACAGAATCAGCAATTCCCCTGCCTTTTTCTTCTATGGCCCCATGTAATTTGTTTATCATGGATGACACATTCTCCTGCAAATCACCCTTCATGGATGTCAAATTCACCTTTAGCTTGCCCTCCATGGATGTCGTATTTTCCTGTAGCTTGCCCTCCATGGATGTCAAATTCTCCTGCATATCCTGAATATTTCCTTGTAGTTCACCCTTCATGGATATGTACGTAGTTCTCCTGTAGTTTGCCCTTCATGGATGAAATTAATTTCGTATCTGGAGTCTCAAATAGGTAGGTAGCTGGGTCTTCTCCCTCTACCAATAACGCCTCACAAAGCCAGTCTTGTAGAGTTGACTTCTTTCCAGATGATTCTAAATCACAGTCCTCTAACTCATGTTTGAGATTGGCCACTTCAAATCACACAATTTAATTTTGCCAGCCATTTTTAATAAAACACAAAAATCCCCTACTTCTGACACCAATTGCTATGGGTTCTATCACTAAAATAATGCTGGCAACACTTGAAATTGACACTCACACTTTATTTAGACAAATTACAATCACAACACACACTAATCACAAGAAAACCCAATAATAAGAAAAAGCACATCAATATAACGTTCAGCTTATAATGAATTTTTCATATTAGGTAATGTACAAAAATTAATTAGGCTACCAACTATGAATAGGCCGATTGATAATTAAACACGCAACTACCCAATGAAATAAAAATAAATGTCTAAACACTGCAGTTAAACACTGTGACTGCAATGTCAGTTTTATCCAATTTACAAGCATTTCACCCAGTCTTGCCTGGGAACCCAGTTTGGAGTTTCTCTTTTCTGGTAGCGGTCACAAAATTGGGAAAGGTAAGTGAAATTGTTGCTAGCCATACAGTGCAAAGTACAACTGTTTGAAAAGAGAAGTGCACAAATAAGCTGTGCTTTTTTAGCAGCTGCAATATTGAAACATAACTAATCTGTTGCGTTGGCTTGTGGCATATCGCCGTATCATCTATATCAGCATCATACTGACGTATCATGTATCAGCTGCTCTATGAATTTCCTGCATCTAACTCATTTTACAAAAATGCAAACATTAATTTTGAAACAGATGAATAAAAAAATGAGAAATCAGGCTTCAAGGTGCACTGAATTGAATTTAGAGGAAGCTTTGTGCCAAATTTAGCGTTCCAAATCGTTGCAGTTTTTATGAAATCCTCAAGACTGGTAGGCCTACGCACATACACACCTACTCTCTCTTACAATATAGAGTGCAATAAATTGAAGACTCTTGTAAATTAATAAGAAATGGAAGCAAATTTAAAGTAAACTATATTTAAAAGTTTTAGATGATGCGTTTTTGTGCCAAGTTTTGTTATTTGTTTACAAGCCGTGTACACACTACTCCAGATACATCTCAATAGTCTATATCAAAAGCAGGTTTTCCTGTAAAACCTCTGTTTCCAACAACACGGATTCCGACAAAATGCACAGTGGACAGGGCCGGAATACACTACCGGTACATGTAGTATAGGTTCCTATACCGAAAGCATCAATTTATTGTAGTGTATTTTTTCGTCACTTCCACTATCTGTTTTGTCTGAATCCGCAAAGTTGGAACCGAGACTTTAGTGTGTACCCGGCTTGAAACATACAAAACGCATTGTCTAGATCTTGAGCCCAATGTGGTGATATGAACTATGTGAGATGAATTCTTACTCTGCCAACAAATCGTTTTCGTAATCGAAAAGATTTCAAAATTTCAAGGAATACTTCATTGGTACAGTAGAGCGAGTGCCTGAGTAGGTACTCAATAACAATCACCATCGCAAAAGCAAATACATGCTATGTAATGGTGGTATTCAAGCTGCTCTAATACGCCATTCCACACCATGTGCTTGATTTTGCGATGGAGATTATCGCAGAGTATTGATGCTCCTCTGCAGAATCACCCTGAAAAATATTCAACTGCATATTTACAATGTTATTGTTTCTTGTTTCCAGATGAATGAATTGACTTTCACTCAATATTTATCACATGTAAAATATTGACAAAAAGTTGAATTGTAAATTGTAAACCATCCATGAGGTAAAATTTACAAGCATTGCCGTAAGCCAGTCCGCACGCGGAGCGTTGCTAAGCGCACACTCGACTCAACACTCCAAATAAATGGCTGAGCCATCACAATGGCGGGCCGCTTAGCGCAGTTGGTTGGGGCGTCGCAACTTCAGCTTGCTGTCGTTTAAGTGGTCGTGGGTTCGAATCCCGCTCCACCGTCAGGCATTTATGTGTAATCATTCATCTCATTACACACGCACAAGTCTCGGACTCATGTGGGCATCATCAGCGATAAAAAAAAAATGTTTCAATGTTTGTCACAAACAGCTCAACACCTCAGGTCCATGTGATGATACTTATCAACAGCAGCCATTTATTACAAGTTTACTCCAAGCTTGGCAAACGCTCCGTGTGCAGACTGCTTCACTTTTTTTCGGAAGGACGAAGCCCACATAGGTCTGAAACCTGTGCGTGGGTAATGAATTGGATGATGGTGATAGATGAGTTAGATTTACAGTTTTAGGTGGGTTCCGAACCACCGGCAAGTGATTTTACAGCAGATACAGTGTATTTTTTGCTGGCCAATCTAATCGGTCACCCTTGCAAAGAATGCCTCGGAGAACGCAGCTCATCTCCATCTGATTGAACAGATACCTGCTACGGCTCACGGCTATCACTTCACTGAATAGTTAGTTGAATAGTTAGTTGAATAGTTCTTTATTTCCTCTTTAAAAAAACAAGTACATAGGTAATGACAATAATTTTGAGAAAAAAAATATTCTTCACATGGGCTACAATGCCTGTGTGCGAAGAAGAGTCTGAATCGTAGGATTTTATTTAGAAGAAAAAAAGACAAATTAAAAAAAAAAAAAAAATTGAAGAGAAAAATAAATTACAGCCAAAAAAAAAAGAGGGAAAAAAAAACAAAAAAAAAGCGAGAAAAAAGGCTTAATTATTTGAGGAGGATCATCTATCTATGGGAAATGCGAGGCCAACTGGTATTCTTATTGAATATATCGCATCTTGACAAAAGAGAAATTACTTTGATATTCAATCAAAACTTGAAAACAGCCAACAAAGAGACTTTGAATGACAATTAACAGTTAAAAAGAGTACAGAGAATTGAAAGATCAATTGAACAAATATTTGAACAACATATAAATATCTAGATTTTTTAATAAATTCATTTTTCTTATAAGCGTTTTTACAATAAATTCGTACATTTATAACAAGTGGACATTTAAATTTAACTATACAATAGCTATTAACTGCAAGAGAAAGCAAAGCAATAATGAAGTAACAAATGAATACAAAACATGAACATTCAAAAGAAAATTAATATTGAATTGATGAACTAAGAACATGACATCAGTGAATAACCAGAACAAAGCAAATTTTAACAAAGTGTATTGCATTCAGTAACAATATAATTCAATAAAATAATGATAGAAGATCAACTGTCATGCACTCAATTTTTTATTCATTTATTGCACTCAACTTGGTAACTGTAATCTAGAGAACTGTTCCAAATAAGAATAATCAACCGTTTTCAAAATTCTAATACCCTCGGTTTTCCGTTGAGTATATGAAGTAAACATATCGCCGCTTCAAGTGAACATGAATAATTATCATTAACAGCACAACCATTAGTATACTAAAGATTGCAAAAAGATTCTAATTGAATTTAGTGCTACAGAATAAATTATAAGTTCAAAATCAAATATTTTTAATAGACTTTTCTCGAGTAACAATACCAATAGGCTAATAGATTTAATAATAATACCAGGAGATGAAACTGTCAATTTTTCAAGGTTGATAATATTAAGTTGGATTTGGTATGCTAAATATTTCTCTTTTTCTTCGAAAGTTATGAAAACTAATCTATCAAAATCTTAAATCTTGTTAAAAAATAAGTATTTCTTCAAATGTTTTTGAGCCAGTTGCCATTTTCCTATTACATTACATAAATTATACGGTATTGAGAAATCGAAATATAAATGAAGATGTGTTAAAGCTCAATAAATATTTATATTTTTAAGATGCCAAGGATAGCTAAAATAATAATATATGCTACTAAAATTTTGTTCAATTTTACACAACATAATGAAATCCAATAAAAATAACGAACAGATTTGGTATCAATAAATAATTTAGTAAATAACAAAATTAAGCTACTTTTGCTATTAAAGTATCGATAAACTGCACTACGAGCAATAAAGCTGGAATAATGCTATAAACTAAATCTAAATCTATAAATTCCATTTGTTTTTAACAAAATTATAAAAAGACATTTTTTGTTAACCATGGGAAATTCACATTCGAATGCCTTCATTTTAATAATTTTCAACCTTCACATGGGAAAATTGGCTCTGTTCATAACAGCATTGAAAATACAACAAATTTAGAACAAACCCCGTGCTAATAGTTTGACATAATCACTAATATAACAAAATTTCTCCAACAATTTTTAATATCAAGAACTTTACTCTCGTGCAAAATAATTTTTTTTTCGATTTTCGTGCAACTTATCTTACACAATATGGTAATATTGGACAGCCAAAAAACAAACCATAAACTATGCAACCATAAAAATCGAAATACTAGCCGAACTTATACGGCCAAGAATTTACCTTGAAGATTCCTCATTTCAAAAGGCCTTCCCCTGAAGATCTTCATAGAAGATATCTTTTGATTTGAGGAAGCCTCAAGATAGATTCATAATTATGAATACGGACATTCATAAATACGTTCTTGGAACGCCTAAGAACTTATTGTCACAGAAGTTGCAATTAATAATCAAAATTTGGGACTTATACTTACAACAAAGACAACTTCAATATTGTAGAACTCAACAGTATAGAATACAAAATATTTTCAATCGAAGTTCCGTTTGTCTACTTTTTCCTGTACAGTAACAAAATTGAAACAAACATGTAAAAAGTTCATATCAGAAATTTTACTACCCTTAGAAAACAACAATTGAAATATAGAAAATATTATCTAGTTTATACACGGTTGATAAAATAATAGAAGAAGAAATCAACTGTATAGAATAAATAATATTTACAATTAAAGTTAAGTTTTCTACTTTTTCCTGTACAGTAACAAGATTAAAACAAACGTTTGAACAATTCATATTTGACATTTTACTGCACCTATACAACAATCAATTTACATTGGTTTAACGACAATCTTATTTGTTTTTGTAAAATCATCACATTAAAACGAGTGACTATCATTGTTCTTTATCCAAATTAGACAAAGGATCAATGAATGGTTGTTGCGAATCAGTTTTCAATAAATTACTCTTCGATGATCGACTATTCATGTCTGTCGACTTTTTTGAAACACTTTTAGAGCCTTTTGATGCTGCAGATTGACTTTCTTTTGATATGCCAGCTTTTGATGTTGAAAAAATATCACTGTCGTCGTCATCGTCAAAAATAGATTTTTTAGACTTGGTCACAGAATCACCAACAAACAATTTGTCACCAACTGAAGGCTTTGTGACAGTTGGTTGTTTTGAACGGTTTTTTGGTTTCCCGCCGAATAAATCCTCATCCTCGTCTTCAAACAAACTTCCAGAAACTTCGATCTTTGATGACACATTAGCTACACTCTTAACTTTGTATTGCGAATCATCGCCCAAGTTGCCAGATTTCATTTTAGGAACTGCAGAGCTTACTGTTTGGAAAATATCGTCATTGTTGCCATCACTAGAGAATAATGACTGAGTGATTTCCTTACCTTTATCTTTTTTCACATTAGAGCTTGAAACCAAACCAGAGACTGTAGCATTTTCTTGACTGGCAACCACTTTTTCATCTTTCTTCACTGACACAGTCGAAAACAAGTCTTCTTCATCTGATAACACCAATGGCAACATCTTTTCACTAGAATTCAAGCCACTAGCTAAAGGATCTTGTTCGATTTTTTCTGTTTCTGAAAAGCTCTTACTAGACAAGGTGTCCACCTTCTTTTTCGATTCTTCCCTAATCCTATTTGGTTTGTTAGAAAATAAGTCAGCTTCGTCATCTTCTCCATTTTCCTGTTCAATTTCTTCTGGGATTTTCGTGTCAGAATCAACTTTCTTATGACTTTCATCAAATCCAGTGCTGGAAGAATTATCTTCAAATAAATCTGGTTCGATGTTTAAGCTCTTCCTGGACGAATTTTCCACTTTCTTTTGCGTTTCCTTTGCTCTATTAGAAAATAAATCAGCTTCGTCATCTTCTCCACTTTTCTGGTTAATTTTTGATGGGATTTTCGTGTCAGAATCAACTTTCTTATGACTACTGTCTACTCCAATACTGGAAGAATCATCCTCAAATAAATCTGGTTCTATGGACAAATTCCTATTGGACAAATTTTCCACTTTCTTTGGCGTTTCTTCCCGAGGCCTATTAGGTTTGTTAGAAAATAAGTCAGCTTCCTCATCCTCATCTTCTACACTTTTCTGTATAATTTCTGTTGGGATTTTAGAGTCAGAATGAACTTTCTTATGAATAATGTCTACTCCAAAGCTGGAATAATCATTATCATCGTCAAATAAACCTAAGCTACTGCTGTTATTAAAACCATATTTGCTCGTTTTTTCATCTTCAAAATCATCATCGAAACCAGCACTAGGAATGGAATGCAATTTATCTAAACTATTTTCAAAAATGTTATCATTACTATGCTTATCAGGTGGGTTTTCACTAGATATATTATCAACCGGAAAGTCGTTCTCTTTTATAGATAAACCAGGAGAGAGAACTGTGGTTGGAACAGCGAATAGATCCCCAGGGGATGTGCTTACTTTGGAATAATCTGGAGGCAGGTCAAGAGGTGGTACACCAAATAGATCGTCCTCATCTGTGGATGGAGAAAGCACATTTGAAGGCTCAACAGAACTTGAAGTATGATCAACAAGTGATTGAGTAGCAATCGACGAGCTGTTATCAGTTTCATCCTCTTCAAAAGTTGAATGTCTCAAAGCCTCTCTCCTAGCTTTCCTAGTTTGTGGCCTACGTTTGACTTGAATTCTTGCTCTGTCTTTATTTACATTTGTTAATACTCCCATGGGCGAGACTTTTCCTTCAGATTCTGCTTTCACTTTGCCACTGGTAGTAGTCGCCACTATTTGTGGGTCTGGTACGCCACCTGTTTCTACCAAAGTATCTTCATTTTCACTACCTTTTTCTCCCAATACATCTACATTCGATGGCTTCTTAAACTTCGGTTGAGCTCCAGGGAGAAGAGCTTTTGGGTCTATGTTCAGTGTCTTTTGAAAATTCAATTTACCTGGAGTTATCTTTTTCGGCGATTCGACTTTTGGCTCAGAGCTTATTATGCCTCCATCAGTTGCATCAGGAATGTGATCATTAACAGATATAGGATCAGGCAAATTCAAAGTTTTTGGTGGAGACGGTTTAGAACTCTTTTCTGGTTTAGGTTTTGATGGAGGTTGAGGTTTTACAGATATGTTAGGCTTTGTTGCAGTTTGCAAGCTTGATAATGGATCAGACTCAAATGAAGATCCAGATTTAGAGCGTGGTGGATCAGTAGATGGCAGAAAATCCAAACTGTCTGATTTATTTTCTTCAAAAATTCCTCCCAATAAAGATTTTTTCACCTCAACTTCATTATCTTTTTGTAATTCAACTTTCGCTTCTGACAGCTTATTCTGGTCAGCATCACTCAATAATCCTTTCTCAACTGATATTGAGGTTGATTTTTTATCATCTACTAATGATGGCTCTGAAGCAAACGATTTACTAGTCTCACTAAATAATCCATCATCATTGTCGTCTTGCAAAACACTGAAACCACCTTTTTTCTTATCTGTTATAATGGAAGAAGGCACTGACGAAGCAGTCTTTTCATTGTTACTCTTGGAACTTTTAAACCCTGATTTGCCCAAATTACTAAATATATCTGTGCTATCATCATCAAAACCACCAAAAAGTGAATTAGCTGTAGAATGTGCAACTAGAGGACCATCACTATCAGTTTTGGTTTCGATTGATGGAGTATTAGAAGTTTGAATATCATAGCTATCATCAAACAATGGATCATCAACTCTGGCGACAATAGTCTCTTCTTTTCTATCGATAATTTTATTATTACTCTCACTATCTTCAAACTTTGGAATGGTCGTCTTAATTTCTACACTAGCACTGGTATTTGTGCTAAACAAATCATCACAGTAATCCTCTACAGTCTTTTTAGAGCTTGAAGGGTGGGGAGGAACATTTAAATCAGCTGCAGATTTAATCGGACGTTTACCAGTTGATTGGATATATTCTTTCTCAGTGGGAAATTTCTGAGGCTCAGAATTTTCATCTACATTGCTAGAGGAATGTTGTGCGCCTTGTTTAGAAGAGCTAGGCTGTGAAAACAAGTCTTCCTCATCCATGGATTTGAGTTTATTCGATTTTTTACTAGAAGAAATACCAAATAAACCATCATCACCATCTGAGTCAACATCATCAAAGATAGATAATGATTTTTTGGTGTTAGAACGTGAATCTTTGACAGAAGGAACTGTTTTCGGTTTGGTATCACTATTATCTATGTCTTTGAATAAGTCTTTATCAGTCACTGATTTGACAACATCTTTCCCTGCACTACCAAAAAGATCGTCACTTTTACCCTGTTTTGAAAGTTCATCAATTTTCACATCAACATTTTTAGACTTTAAAGTTGATCTAATGGAGAAAATATCATTGGTCAATTTATGACTACTATCATCACTGAATAACGATTTGCTATTCACCTGCTGTTTTGGAAATTCAGATGAAGTTACAGGTGGATGTATGCTTGCTTCTTGAACTCGATTCACATAACTCTTCTTAGAAGATATAAATTCAGAATCAGAATCAGAATCGCTGAATAAATTTGGTATTTTTGTTTTGCTAACGTTTGTCTTATTTGCACTGGAAGTAGTTTTACTTTCATCTTTAATACTTGCAAACAAATCATCTTTGAAATCACCAAATAAATCATCAACTACTGCTTTTGGTTTTGATGATGCTGAAGATGAGAAAATATTGTCAGTGCGTCCAGTACTGGTACTTGAAATGTTCTCTTTTTTACTTTTTGTAAAATAGCTACTGAAAAGGTCGTCATCATCATCATTTTCGGCATCAATATATTTGAACAGATCATCAATAGCTTTTGTTGATGAGGCTGGAGGAATTGTATCACTTTCAAATAAAGCAGAAGATTTGTTACTTCTGATTGATAGATTATCATCATGGAATGAATCTGAAAGTTTAGTTGAGCTATTTTTACTAGACGTTTTTTCAATGCCCGATGTAAAAAGTGAATCCTCTTCATCATTATCTATGTTGTCACTATTACTGGATTTCAGAGAACTGACAATATCGGGCTTCATTTTAGACTGAGCACGGCTGGTTGTATCTTGCTTGCCTTTTTCAGTTTTTGAGCTATTTCCAAATGGATCAACATTGCTACCAAATATACTAACAGCACCAGCAGGAATTTTTTTCTTAATGGGTTCGCTCCCTTTAGTAGCCGAAAAAATACCCTCTGAATCATCATTTCCATTGTCAGAAAATAAATCACTAGGACGAGTTGCTCGGTTCATGACTCTATTGCTAGGAGGCGAAGAATTACTCAGATCTGATGGATTTGAATCTTTTTCCAGCTTATTCTCTAAATCTTTAATCAAACTTTGTTTGTTAGGAATAACAGGCTGGTTGCTTTTACCCCAAAGTGGTGATTCCAAATTTCTGTCATCGTTTGGCAAAAACAAATCCTCTTCTTCAAAATCATTATCTTGGGTTTGATCTCTGCTGTTTCTGGCAAATATTGAATCATCATAATCGTCGTAACGGTCATCAAATCCATTATCATAATAACGGTCAGTTTTGTTATCATAGGGACGTACAACGGGTTCATAAGGGGTGTCAATAATTGAAGTTGGTATGTTAGTTGGAGCTGCGGAAGGCAAGGAATCATCTGACGAGGCATCTAGTTTACTTTCAAATTTCATGCCTTCCAAACGAGCAGTCAAATGCTCTGCAAACGATAGCCCACTTTTTTCCAATGCATCAGGTTTCAGCTCTGTTGATTCAAGATTTACACGATCACTTTCAGGCTCAGAGTCTTCGTGAACAGAGAATGCTTTACTCGTTGAAGATTTATCTGATGACTCTTCATCCAATTCTTCTCCATCATCATCATCATCATCTTCTTCTTCTTCATCATCAGTTAAACGTGATTTGATGCCAACATAAGGGTCGATCAAAAATTCTTTGGAGCCAATCAAGTGTGGAAGTGGTCTGTTTTCAAAAGGATTTATAGGTTTGTAAACTATACCGACAGGAGCACCATCACCATCATCGACATCATCATCATCATCAGAATCAATGTTGGGGATCTCCACTGGTATGAAATTAGCACGTAACACTTCAAGTCCATTTGCGATCGCACTTTTCTTCTTATTGAACCGATCAGCTTCCTCTTCTTCCTTGGACTTTTTCACTGATTCACCTACCTTTTTATCTTCATTGGTTGACTCTTCATCATCGTAGACGCGATTTTCAACAAACTGAGAATCCGCCAAGGATAGAAAATGATTGGAAACAAGATGCACTCCAACACAAGTCGTGGCTAAGTCGGCTTCAAGAGAGTCCAAAGCTTGTGAAGTGCTCTCAAGTTGACTGGAAATACGATCGGAGAAGCTCTTCAAATGCCGTAAGAGTTCAACGTCGGCTCCAAGATTCCATTTACCTCTGTTCTCTACTATGGTGGATGTTGTCCACGGTGTTTTCTCTTTCCCATCTCCTGATCCACCACAACTGTAAAAAAAACAATTGATTATGTTCATCTGCAACTATATTATAAAGTAGATTATTCATTTATTTATAATGACCAAAATACAATAAAGGTAAAGATACAACAAGCTATTGCCTACTAAATAAGGTCTAAGTTTCACTGGAATAAACATTTACCTACAACCAAGTAATAAAGTAGTTATTAAAGGTTAAAAAATAACATCATAACAGCTGGCTTTATTCACGCCTGATCGAAACCATTGCATAAATAAGCTATTATAAGACTGCAGTCACTTTCCAATATGGGCTCTACGCTCAGAATTTTAACAATTAAGCGTTGAAATGAATATTAAGCAATAGTGACATCAGATGATTAAACATTTTAAAATCAAATTGAGTTAAAATTTGATTTCGAAACCACAAAATTGATCATCAACAATGACGAATTCTAGGTTATGTAAGTTTGAGTAAGTTAACCAAGTGATTGGTAAGTAAGAGTAAGTTATTGGTAGTCTTTGATAAACTCGCTCAACTCGTGTCAAACTTAAATCTCTCTTGTAGCAGTCATAATAATAACAACAATAACACAATCGATGCATAAAGATTTCAGAATAAATAAACTACTATTTCATAAAGATACATCACTATAAATTCCTAAAACTTACAATCTTCAATAGACAACACAAGTCACACAATTCAAATCCATTTAAAGAGAGAAAAACTACATTATTAGTAAGCTAGTTATAATTCGTAAGTCAAAACAGAAATTCACTAGCTTTTCCCCTACCCAAAACACAACACATTTGAGAAGACTTCCTATTAAGCTGCAATGCGATTATCTAATAAATTGCCAGAAGCCATTCGTAGAATTATGGCAAAGTCAAGGTAAAGGTGCGATGTTGATTGGGAAGTCCTGCCACTCTGTTTCGGAATTCAATTAATGATTTTCGATATTATTTTGGTCAATTAAATTTGCTAGATTAATTTAATTTCCCGTCTCCACTCAAGTATATAATAATGATGCCGACATAAGTCTGACACTTGTGAGAGGGTAATGAGGTGAATAATGATACAGAATATGCCAGGCTAAACAGCGGCAATCAAACCCGTGACGGCATAAGGAGCAGTCAGTCTGAGTCTTATCGGAGATAGCACTACTCTTATTTTAAATCAGTTTGACCTTCTGTGTATGAACTTAACTGTTTTAACTTTAACTTGACTGAACTTTTAACTTACGTACTTTACCTTCCACAATCACTGTCCTGAGAATTATTAAAAATTATTCAACTTTTCTCTAAAGATAAAACCTTGCTGATTTTTTTGAGTTTGCACAATCATTGAGATATTTCTTTCAACTTTTTCAAGACATAGTGCTTTATAATTTTTATAAACATCTGAATCATAATCTTTTATAAATATAATCTTTATAAACACCTGCATTTTTCATAATCTTTTATAAACACCTGAATTTTTCAATACTTGTATTGATATTCTAAATAGAATATTTTCTTCGTCAATTTAGTAAGTTATCCTAAGAATGGAATATTCTCTCTAGTTTGCTGAAACTTATTAAACAGTTTGCTGTTTATAATTCAAATATAAACTAAAAAATGGGATAGGTTCGGTTGGTGGCCCTCCATCAGAGAATTTTGAATAAACTATATACCTTTAACAACACTAATTTTAGATAATGAAGAGGTCTAAATGAAGAAAATTGGGATTTTAAATTAGTATAGGCTACAGTTACTGTGCTTAATTCATTTAAAATTAGGTCCAGTATAGTAACTACAGTCAGTCTGAGGAGAACAGTGATGTGTTGGTGGAGTGGGGAGTGTGCTCCCCACAATGTAAAAAACTGGTGGAAAAGAAGGAGTCCTCTAACAATAATTTATTGAAGACGGTATAGGCCTACGATTATATGAGTCTTCATTTCAAATGATTGTTCGAAGGTAATCCTCCAGGAAATTTCTGAGAAATAATTACTCTAAAACTACATGTTGAGCGATTCTAATCATTTAAATTAAAAAGTACTTTAAATTAAAAGTCTTTTCTGCTGGCCAATCCAATCGGTCACCCTTAGAAAAAGCGCCCAAGAGTTTTGTAGCTCATCTCTGATTGAACAGATACTTGCTACGGCACTCGGCTATCATCGTCCATATTTCAAATAATTCTCAATGACATCAAAAAGCAAATAAGAAACATTTACCCTAAAACAATTTTGGTGCATGTAGAGAGCAAAAGTCAGTACCACGTGCATTCTTTCAAGTAGCATTCTCCTCATCTGGGGTCATTGCGTCATGTGGCCTATTACCGCCACAGTGATATTGTAAAAAATTTAACTAAAGCATTTTATAGAATTATAAAGTTGTAATAACCTTAATATTGACAGTTTATGAAGAAATCACGTAGGTTTGGGTCGATCAAAAAAATAATAGTTAATTTCATTAAATTACTTTTTTCTGTTTGTCACTTACTAATACCTATTTTTCAACTTTTTATGAGAAAGACATGAACATTGACCTCAAATGTTGCGGAGGGGGGGTAACATAAACTATCTCAAATATTGGGGGGGGGGGGCGTCCGCCCTGGCCAATTCCCTCATCAACCCCGCGGTAACGCCCGTGTCTTAAAATACCATCTTAATACTTTGAAATAATTTTAAAATAGAAGCCGAAACGTCAAAGAAAATTGAAACTTTAAGAAAGTTAAAGAAACAAATTTCAAATAAGAGGGAATTTATTGCATCATAATGTACACAGACAAGACTTACCTTTCCATCGTCGAACAATGGCTCTTTCTCCAGAGACATTTAGCAGACTATGCGGTCTCACAAGATACTTGTTCAAATAATTCACCAAAACACCTGCAAAAATTAAAATATAACCATAATTGGAAAATCCTCTTGAAATTATAGATATAAAAAACAATTGAAAATAAGTAGGGGAAACATAATTTATATCACATTTAGTGAGATGTACATGTATGATCTTGTACATATATAATGAGCATATGTAGAGTATCTTGTACATATTATGTACAAGATACTGACTAAAAATCTGTTGATCCCTCCCGCTTTGTATGCAGATGAATGAATATTGTTCATTTAATAAGCAAAGGTTTTACATCAATGTTAGGCCTACAACACTATCAATCTCGAAACACTTGGACATAAAATTAGCTGACAGCTCTATTTAATAAAATTAGCTCTCTTTAAATATTACAAATAATGGAGATATAGGTAAACATAGAACATTCCAATGAAATAGTTGATTTTGCTGAGAATTCCAAGTGTAGTCTTGGGAATGGAAACATTAAAATCTTTTTGAGATCATTTTACAACTCAAGGGTTGAAAATATAAAAAAAGTGATAATATGTGAGAAAAAGTAAACAAAAGTTCTAGATCTTCAAGTAAGGATCAATTTTTATTCATACATTTTTCTAATCTGAGCAATAGTTTTCAAGTAAACAAGAAAATTAGATTTTATCCGCCATTTTCAAATATGGCGGCCATGTGTCAGATTCCTTCTCTGAAAAACTTAAATTTATCATTTTGAATCCTATTCGTAATAAATCATCATGATATTTCCATTTCAATTGCAAATAATTGGTTGTAAATCAAAAGATGAATTTCCACATTGGAAGCTAGGGGGTGGTTTGATGAGAGATAAAGGTTTGTACAATTCTAGAGTGATGAATACCTTGGTATTTCGTCATAAAAATAAGCTACCTATCATGGTTTATCGATTTGGTGAGAATTTTGCCATGTCAACTTTGATTTCAATGAGAAATCATGAGTCAAACTTTGAGGAAATTTCAAAAAAGGTGTTTTTTTTTCAATTTTATGGCGTAAGGGTTGAAGATATTGAAAAAATGCAAAGAACAAAAGTTGTAGATATTAATCTAAAAAACATTTTTCATTTGTAACTTTTTCCGATGAGGTTGATGGTTTTTGAGAAAATTGGGAAAACTGAAATTTGGCCGCCATTTTCCAAGATGGCGGCTGAAACACAACTTTTGTCGCCGACGACTTTTAGTATGTTATTCAGCATGAAAAGTAGTACATATGTGCCAAGTTTCTTGCTTGTATCATTTTTTTTTTAATTTCCTAAAATTACTGGACTATAAGCTTGATTATAATAAATGGTCAGCCTATAGTTAAAACTTAAAAAATTATAGAGATCTAGCACACCTTAATACAAATTCCGTGTTTTCACTAGCAGGGAAAACTCGAGAATTCCTTAGCCTAATTAATAGTGCAGAAGTTATGCAGTCATAATTTCAATGAATGATATAATTTTAATGGCTATTAAGTTAATTTGATTAAGTGTGACTTTTATTGGTGAGGAGACCCTTGAGGGTAGTACAACCTCACCGTTAGAACCTAGTCATGGGCAACATAATGGATCTACAGTATTTGTTTTGTGGTCTCCAAACCACTGGGCTAGTGATAATGAAGTAGATAACTTTACGTCTTATCTGAGCTGCTTGATCACACTTCCGAGCATACATCATAGATCTAAAGATATGAAAATTATTCTGAAAACCCGTTCAAGCGCCAAGAATTGCAGAGTAGATTAAATTGCTCTACGTTCTCCTTCAAGAACAAATATTTTCCCCCCTCCCCAATAAACACTGGTAGATACTGCTCTCTCAGCTAGTATAATATATTATAATAATATATTAGTATATATAATATAATAATATATTATACAGAATCTACTCTAGGGAAACTGCTGTAAGATATGTAAAGCAATCAACTTAAAATTATTGCCTCCCATAAGAAGGGGACTTTGTGTGATACTAGTATATATAATATAATAATATATTATATAGAATCTACTCTAGGGAAACTGCTGTAAGATATGTAAAACAATCAACTTAAAATTATTGCCTCCCATAAGAAGGGGACTTTGTGTGATACTAGTATAAGTTATATAATATAATAATATATTATATAGAATCTACTCTAGGGAAACTGCTGTAAGATATGTAAAACAATCAACTTAAAAATTATTGCCTCCCATAAGAAGGGGACTTTGTATGATACAAAGTCATACAAAACAAAATCGTCATTCAGTTAATATCGTTTCCCAAGTTACCTAACTTATACACAATAATAAAAGACGCTAATAATTTTGCTCGAACTTAAGAGCTTTGTCATTCAACATTAGGCCTATTATTTGAAAAAGTGACATTTTCAATGAAGGATCTTGTTACATAACAACATTTGCATATTTACTCAACACATTGACAGGTTTCACAGAAGGTTCCACATCAGTCGATAAATTTTTCAAAATTCAATAAAGGACTACTTATTGAAATGCAGATGCACATACACCAATAACAAAAACTATGGAACTTCTAGAATACAGTTAGTTTATATTTATTTATTTGAATATAAGACGCAAAACCATGAAACCTAACCTATATTATAAATTGTACTAGAGATGCACAGTGCACACGATATTTTCAATTTCTACTATCGAATACATTGACCAGTTGCGTTGTTGTCAATTGACTTACCGTACTGAGTTATGACTTCTATTGAAATTGTAGTAGCCAAATAATATATCACTTCAATTCATAGACACCATACAATTCAAATAGCACCATGAAACGAAATAAATTCAATATTGTAACTGGCCTACAGCCTCCATACATTCTTCAAATAAATTAGACAATGAAAGTGACTTATCAATGTCAATAAATTAAACTTTCAACTATCTTCACAATCTTCAGTTCTTGGGTTCTCATACAACAGCGTAATCATCAGCTTCAGTAATCACATAATCAGTCCGTATCCGTAGTACTGTTGGGTGTTGGGATATCACAGTGCATTGTAGATTGTACACAGACAAGTAGCAGATCGAATAACTGTGACAGTGAAAGTAGCTGTCATAACCGGTGACTTCCAAGTATTATTAAATGGTTGAGTTCATGGTGTCTGATGGTGTATTCAAATTCATAGATGTTAAAAAATTTAAATAGGCAAATTAGACGCCACCAGTAATATTTACCGGTTACCAGTAGTGCTCCCATGAACTCAACCAATATAGCGGCGACGAACCAAAACCTTCTTGATTGTAGCGGGCTATTTAAACTATACCTCCTTTGTCATTCATTCATCACTAGCATTTTACCCGGTCTTGCTTGGAAATCCAGTTTGAAGTTTTTCTTTCCTGGTAGATAATTTATGGTAGTGGTCACAAAATTACGAAATTAGGAAGTGAGTGAAATACCATAACTTACAGTTCATCTGCTTGAAAAGAGAAGTTCACAGAAAACTCACTTTTTTGTTGCAATGTTGATGTGAATTTTTAGTGTTTTTTTAAAGTAACGCTGTGGCTACGGTCACGGCAGCCGGGTCTCCAATGGTGTTCCGGTTCCGGCAGATTGGTACATCACTGACTTTGAACATTTTCGCATGCGCTGCTATTTATAATGTCTTAGTGCTCAGTACCCCAGCGGCGTAGCTTGCCTAAATACAGCATTTTGGAGGGATTTTTACTAATATATTGGCGTAGACCGTAGAGTATCTGAATGCTGCGTATATTTATTTTAGAATGGCAGATTTAATGCCAATATGATAATATATTATTTAAACAGAATTTATTAATTTCGAATTCCTTTATATTATATATATATAATAATATATTATTATCTGATTATCACAGTATACCGTACAGTACTTATTATTACATTCATTAGCGCTTCCCTAGAGTATAGAGATAATAATTTCTATGAAGTCTCATGCATCAATGAGCACATTTTTTACTTTTAAATTCAACATTTGAAACTCCTTATAGAGAATGAAGTCTTCTTTTCAAGGCGTTTATGCTTTACTAAACATTTATGTCTAACCTGTTGGTGAATGATGGATAACTCTTAACATTGCAAGATCAGTACTTCAGTTCAGAACCCTACCTCAGAACCCTACAGCACTGTGTATTGCATGGCGCTTGGCTATCCAGTCCAATCCAATAAAGAATTATGTATTGTCAAAAAAATTAGAGACAAGCAAGACTATATATGCCAATTAATAGTACACGTTTAAAAGTGCCCGAAAATCCCCCCTTCGCTTTTCCCCCAAGCCCCCTCAAAGTTGAAAATTTTTCTAATTATTGGAAATTTGATATCTCTGCAACTAACCATCGAACAGAGTTATTCTTTATATAATGTTCTGCAATTAATGTTCTGTTTACTTTGCCAGTAAACCTGTTATTTTTTTTATAAAAATTTAAATATCTCCAAAAGAGAAAGATATCTTCTATTTGAAAGGGCAGTATAGGCTTCCCCTATACCGTACTACATTATTTTGTAAAATATGCTTACAACGAAAAATCGACAGGGAAGGAAGACTGAAATTTAAATTTCTGTATTATGACGATGTAGGCCTAATTCTTGTTCATTGTTTCAAGAGGTTTCCTGTCTCTGTTGTCATTGGATGAAGTTTTCATATGTTGAAACGAATAGATGCTTGAAATTGGTCATCAGTTACAAAATGAAGAAACTAATGTAGTTTCATTATTGATTATTCAATGCCAAAAGGACCACACATTGACACATTAAAAAAGGTTCAACTGGAATGTTTAGTCTCTGACATAACAAAGAATGACATCACTTTCATCCAGAACAAAAAAGAAGTTAAGCTTTTAGAGTTCATAGTGAAAAATACCAGACATCAGTAAAACTACCGAAACATTAAAAAAACTTGACAACTTTTTTTCAAACTGAATATAAAAGTGAAATGAAATGTAAAAAGCCATCCATAAATAGCATGATTGTTAGTGAGAAATTTAAATGATATGAGCACTAAATGAACTTCATACTCTAATGTGCGTCAAAATGAGTGAAATAATGTCTAGAGATGCTTAAACTACTGTTTTTAAACGCTAATTTACCAAAACCTTTGTGGAAAAGTACCCCCTGACACCTTTTGCTTAGATGAGAATGGGTTAAAAATCAGATTGCTTCCAAAGCTAATCTTAGTTGGATTCCTTCGTGAGTTAAACAAGAGACTTTCTACTACATCTTTAATTATTGATGATTGCTAATCATCAGCATGCTGTTATACACATCGATGGATAAGTTCTATATAAATCGATGGAAGTTTCTATAACTTCTATTTAAAGCAACTTTCTGTAAAATGACATACAAAAATGTCCCCCTAAATAATGAAAAATCTAGTTGATAGAATTCTCTTTTGGAGATATTTAAATTTTTATAAAAAACCTATCAGGTTTACCGGCAAAGTGAACAACACATTTATTGAAGAACATTACATGACTGATATTAAAGAAGAAGAATCAACTGTGTTCGATGGTTCGTTACAGAGATATTGAATTTCCAATAATTAGAAAACTTTGAGGGGGCTTGGGGGAAAAGCCAAGGGGGGATTTTTGGAAAATGTACTTTTGAACGTGTACCTACTATTAATTGGCAAATATATTCTTGCTTGTCTCTAATTTTCTCTGACAATAATTCTTTATTGGATTGGGCTGGATAGCAATAATACACATGCAATACACAGTGCTGTAGGGTTCGGCGACGCGGTGTCCGCTACTATTTCTCACTTGAACGATAGTAATCAATAGACACATCATTTTAAAGCTTATTAAATTATCTATAAGTTTTGTAAGGAACTGCACAACGAATAACACAATAGTAAAAAAGATATGATCAGTTGAAGTTGATTTTTGTGGTTTCTTGGTGACATTTCATCTATAAACTGAATTTTTACTGAAAAACTAGGCTATTTACTTAGAAAATGAATAAAACATATTTTTTAGAGAATAGTTTTAAGTATTAAATGAGATAAGAATCACAACGATACCTTAATTAGTTTCCGAGTTATAAGCCTTTAACTGAAGTACTGATCTTGCAATGTTAAGAGGGTGGTGGAGGCGGAAGCAAGCGGAGTGGGTGTCGGGACTTTGGTTTTTTTGAGTAAGTACTATGTATACTAACATCCTGCAAAAATTCAGCTTTCCCCTAATTTGTTACGACACAAAACATTCATTGCCTGGGCTATAAAGTAAACTACCTTTTTAGCAAATTTGCAGTTCTACCCACCTGCATAACTTTGTGTTCAGTTCTTTAGAATCGTATTACAGGAAAAGCTCGATAAGCACAGATTAGTACGCTCACGAGCCGGTTTTAATATTAGCAGCTGTAATTGGCTGAACTAATTTTTTGCTTTGGCTTAAGACATATCGGCGAATCAATAAATATTATTACCATAGTGACGTATCATGTTATCAGTTGCTCTAGGAGCTTCCTGCATCCTAAACATATTTTGAAACAATAATAGTGTTCATGAGTTTAGTGAAATTTGAACATTAATTTTGAAACTTCTAATAGTAAAATCAAAAATCGGGCTTTGAGGTGCACTGAATCTAGTTTAGAGGAAGCTATGTGCCAAATCGTTGCCGTTTTTGTGAAATCAGTATGACAAAACACACACGCCCTAATCATTCTATTATAGATACCGTACAGTAACAGAATATAGATAGATTGACTTTTGGATAAGAATTAATTGTTCTGATAATTTGAGCTGTACCGTATAGAAGTTGAATTAAATTTCATTTTTTCATTGTAATCAATGATATTGCATAACATAGGGTAGAATCTTCAGAAAATTTAGAAATTATTGCTATTTCATGGGTTTATAATTATGGAGGAACCACGAAAAAGATTACAAAATTATTATGATGTTGTAGATCCATCTTGTTTCCACTAATATGTAATATAAACTTAAAAAAACAATTTTAAATGGAAATTAACTCACGTTATGGCGTGACGGCCGTTTCGCTCTGTTGTCTAGAGCATCATCAGACGACCCACAGTACACTCACTGTGTACTGAGTGTACTGTGGGTCGTCTGATGATGCTCTAGACAACAGAGCGAAACGGCCGTCACGCCATAACGTGAGTTAATTTCCATTTAAAATTGTTTTTTTAAGTTTATATTACAAAATTATTATCGTTCTCCCAATAAATAAGCATAAAAGATTTTTATTGGTGACGAACCTTTATTCCACCTCCACGTTTGAGCCATGCTATAAAGAATGGTGGGAGTACAATATTTTAGTTCCGAACCACCGGGTAAGTGATGAAGGATTGGAAATTTTGCATTTCTAGGACTTTCTAGTAAAATTAGCCTAACGAATTCTTAAAAAACGTATAGTGCAAATTGGACTTGTTATTATTACAATACAGTATCGTGTATTGTTAATAATTAATACAGTAGGGATAAAGTTCTCAAATGAAATGGTAGTTTATTACTAAGTTTTTATTGTTCCTTATAATAGTCCTCAGAGAGAGGTTCAGTTTAGTAAGGAAAGTTTTATTATTGAGAAATTGAAAAGTTTCCAACAAAGAGATTTGGTACCAGTATATCTACGATGGAGATAATTATACAAGAAATATTTTTTCAATTTTGACCATTTAGGTGGACCGGGGGTCTGTAAAAATACATGCGATAAATGTTTATAAGCTTTTGTTTTATTATATAGTATTGAAAAATACAAATCCATTTACCATCTCCATTATTATTTCATTACAATTTACACACAATCATATGCTAAAGAACATATTTATAGAATTATTCCAAATTAAAGGTTGCACATGATACAATAATAATAAAATACCCGCTATAATATTGCCATATACGGTAGTGATATTTCTTGAGTTTGTCAATGAGATAAAATTTAAGATAATACAGAATGGGCCCAACATAAACAATAGGATAGATGAAAGTTGTTGTTCAGTAAACGAAATAAGAGACTTATCATTTGAAAATGATAAAGATTGCCAAGGGAAAGGATCAAATTGACACGCAGACTCCACAACACAACTGTTATTGATGTCAATGAGCCTTTTTTGATAAGTATAGAGAAACTTTGAAGTTTCTTAAAAATGATGATTAACTACCGTAGAGTATAAATAATATTATTTATACTCTAAATATTGAATCATTTCAATTTTGCCATTATCATTACAAATCACTGGAGAACCTTTGAAAAGTGATTCCGATTATATAAAACATCCAAAATCCACTGAGAGAGTAGAGGATATTGATATTGGGAGATTGCTAGTCAATACTCGTTTTTCTAATTTCCTGTATGCTCTCTTTTGTAAAGTTTTTATTGTAATGCGGATAGCAACTTCTATTTGTATGAGTGTATTCTCGATAACAAATAAAAATTATTTGATTTGATATTGGGAGACTATTCTAAATCTTCATCCGTAAACTACGATTTTTATTGTTGAATAGAATTGGTATCGAATCTAATATTAAAGTAAGTTACTGTGAAACGACACAGTTGAATAAAAATTTAAAGTGAAAAAGTAATGGAATAATTATGAACAGAAAAAAGGATGATCAACAAATCTTTTTGTAAAAAAGATTCAAGATGAAGACCAATGAAAGTATGAAAAGTATTTCTACTAGAAGATTTCTTACGAAGCATCAGGTATTAGTTGAATGATTGTTGGAGATTTGCCCACTATAGATTTCACTATTATAAGAGATTCACTGTGCTAGCACCATTGCCATTTTACAAATCATATGAGAAATATACCCAGAAAAATTTTTATTAGGTTTTACAAATGTATAAAGAAGTTTTCAAATTCTTAAATTTCGGTATTTCAATTACTTACATTGAGCAAATATGCGACATAATGACGAATCAATATAGATTATTTCACTAGAAAATACGCAGAATAAAACAAAAAATATGCATAGCTAGTATTAGAGTTCATTGATCCTAATTCAGAATAAACTGTGGATCACAGAGTAATTTTTTGAGCTCAGCACATTTTCCAGTTCCAATAATTATTGCATTTTTTTTAACGATCAGGCTACATAATAAGAAATTGTTGTATAGTACTTGGAAAATAAATTGTTAATTACATTCTGGTATTCATATGAACCTTTAATTTTTATTGAAGAAGATATCAATTATTCTCAACTCAGGTAGATTCTCCGGTCTAAATATTGAACCACAAGTCAATGAATTGCACAGATGGTCTTATATACAACAGAATATTGAATTCCAACATTATTATTCAATAACTTAATTGAGTAAAGAATAAATCACAATTGAATGACACACACGTAATACTTTGGAGAGAATAAATATCCAAAGAACAGAGATGTTATTGACCTATCATATTATTTGTAGAATTTCCAATTTCAGTTGTACAAAAATAATAAATTTACACTGGAGTTTTGTAAAATTGCTAATTTGATAATCTTATAATAGAGTTTCAATAAAATTTGAGTATTTTCAATTTTGGAACTTACGCTATCACTGATTAAAAGCATGCAATTTTAAAAACACTGAGATAAGCTCAAAATGGACGATTGACGTTATTTAAAATTACAAATTGAATTCGCTAAACTAATTAGTGCTTAATTGGTGTTACAGTAGTTCAATTGTCACATAAATATACCCAGGATTGTCCAGGTGATTGGAAAATTCATAGAAGTGAGGGTAGCCTACCGGTAGTTTACCAGTTTAATGAATAAATTTTCTAAAATTTTCTATATTTCTCATCTAATTTTTTAGTAGAATATTATTTGTTCGAAATGGTAAAGCCTTTTCAACAAACTTAATACCGGTACTGTAATTACCCAATTCGAAAGTAAACAGAACACAAATGAAGCAGGATGAATTTGCAAATCTCCTGATTATATAGGAGTGAAGAGTGACTGCTGGAACACTCTTCATTTGAAAGATCCAAGCAAATAATTATTACAATTAAAATGTTTAAAGTGTAAATGCAGTCAAAATCAATATTATAATACTGTAATGAAATAAATAATACATTGTACAGCCCAAAGCTTCAAAATAACTGTGAAAATGTATAATTTAAAACAGGAATATAAACAATGAATAGCTTCAATACAATAATATTCAAATATCGTTTCTAAAAATCGACTTTCCATGAAAAACTAGCTTGATTAAGCAACAAAGAATAAACGTTACAAAAACAAAACGATAAAAAGTTTATTCGTCTATTAATGCATGAAATTAATACGTTTGACTCATTGTCTCAATTTTTACACATTGAGATAATAATTAAATTGAAACCCAATTTATTTCAATGAAAATTATAAAGTTTAATTTTCGACCGAAATCATGTTTGAATTGTTGATAATCGACGATCGCAAATTGAATATCTAATATTATCAAACGTGCAGATTGTAAATTGTGAGAATCCACATGCAATCATCAACATAAACGGACCAACATAAGTTTGAGACTTGTGTGTGGGCTATGAGGCGAGTGATGGCTGGACGGGAATAAACTCGAGACCACAGAAGTAGCAGTTAGTTAGGAGATAAACGCCCCAACCGATCCCACCACTCCGGCTGCCATAGTTCAGTTGTCCTATTAATTCTAACTCCAAACTTTTGTGTATTTCGCTGTACGAGTAGGTTGCTAAACTATGAATAAATAATATGACTAAAAATAAACATCAACTTTCATTCCACTAAATCATTAACTTTCCATTCCACTAAATTCAAAACGTTATGGTAGAAATCATAGCTAGCTAATACGGGACAAAATAAAAATTAATGAAATAAAAATAATTTTCTTATAGTTATTCTATTAGTTATTTAGTTATAGCTACTGACATGAGAGGTTTGTACAATTATTAAGGATTGATAGATGGTTGAACACTATAATCATGTTATTTAAATTACAGAAATTTCATTCAGCGAAGTTAGGTTAGGTTAGGATTTACGACATTTATTTTTACTCCAGAATTAGCTGTCAAATATTTTCACTCTAACGATGTGGAAGGAGTGCAAATGAACCATAGCTTTCGATATTCCTGGAATAAAGGTTACCCATACATAAATTATTAATTATCGCTAAAAATTCTGGATTTGATTAAAATAAATAAGTTTATTATGAAAATTAGTTCTCACAAAATCAACCTCGGTTTACAGCTATGGAAGAATTAAATTCACCAAGTAATTTAACCAAACTTGTATTTTATTCGAATAAAATATATTTTTATAACGAATAGTATTTTATTTTAAATGGTAATAGGAGGTTCACTAGGCTCTAGATATGTATTGAGACTGTTGTGTATTAAAATATGTCATGCAAATGATTTTCCTGGCCTCAAGAGAATCAATATTTCTAATGTGGATAAAATAAGTGAAATATGATTTGTCATACAATCTTTTCTAATTGGTTTTATATATCGATTTTAAGTTTTTTTATTAATTAGATATATTTAGTAATATTTACTGACATATTTTTCAAGGTATATTATTCAATAAAGTTGAAAAAATTACAAGAATGCTAAAATTGAACTAGCCTAACAAAACTTTCTCATTCCCCAAAAGTGGTAATTGATTACAAATATTGTAAGATAAATTAAAACAAAGGAATATAATAAAATTAAAATAAGCAAATAAATGAAAACACATTCAATTGAAATAATTTAATAATAAATTTATTACACTGAAAACAATAAACATAACAATAAAATTATAGATGCTCTACTATGTTACGATTTAAAATGAAATTTCCTAATGTAAATTTTATCAATAATGAATGTATACTTCAATTTCATAAATAGAAATTACACAGTTATTCAATATAATAATAAAATAATACTCAATAGATATTTCCAATCACCTGGAATACTATAAGACAATTAATAATCCCGTAATAACATGAATGCCTCTTATTTACATTAACATAGCTCATCGAGAGAATGAAATTACATGAATATTGATTGATTTTCGATTTTAGGTTATTATTTGTACTCTCAATGGGAATTAGGATTCATAATGATGATGATAATGATGAGAATCAACAATTAAAATGCAAATACAGCCGCTCTCAATTTTCAACAGGCTATCTGGAAATTAGTATCGAACCAAATATCATGGGATGAAGAGAATTTTGTTTGTGAAATTCAGCTAAACAATATACTTGGACAAAGAGTAATTGATTTTTAATATTTTATTTTCAAATAGGATGATTGAACTGTTTGCATGATCTTTCTCCTAATAGTCATATAAATCAAATCCACTTAGCCAGCTAATGTGGATGAAATTCACTTCCAGCAATAAAGAAAATGCAATAAAGCTATAAGAAACGTCCAATAATCAAACCTTGCAAACACACTTCGAGTACCGATACGTGGCATGATACATCCATATAAATGTCTATGATCATCGTTAATCAATAACGAAAAGTAGTTAAGAGAAACTTATTTACATAAATACAGTACAAACAATCAAGTTTATAGAAAAATAATAGGCCTATGCATGCATTACTCCCATAAACCTAATATAGAAATGATTGACTTTGTTTTCAGGAAAGCATTTCCACAACCTTTGACGAACCGCTCTATCGAGTTATTACAACAGATACTCAAATTTGAAAATGTATTTTCTCCATAACTTCCTCCAATGGATTGAGAAATTCACTTCCTATAATTCAAAACAATGATTTCTGGGAAAAATATAAATTTCAAATGACAGAATGCGATTTCTAAAAATTTATCAATTTCATCAAGAATATTCTAAATGATGTATCAGTCTGTACATAAGGAATCAATGGAATACAATATGCATACAACTTGAATTAATATCATAATTGTTGGATACATAAGAGTTGATAAAAACATTTCAGCTTAGGTAATCATACTTAGGCCTATATTTACTTTCCCTTCGCTTTTGTATGACGAAGAGAATTTTTTGTGATGAAATTAACTTTATCTTCTACTTTAGGCGAGTTGCTTTCTATAACAAAACATATCTGAAAAGTTTACTGTTTTAAAGATTGAAACAGATATTCAATATCTGACCGCGTTTTAAGACTTGCCACGTCAAGAGTATTTCCAGTAAAAATTACAATTAATTTTAAAACTACTTTAAAGCTGCCAATTAAATGTTTGACATGGGTTGAGCTGCAAGAAATTTTTTCAATGATATTGAAAACAATATTAGTGAGCTATAACCAATATACAATTGTATAAATTTTATAATTGAATGTTTTTGAGGGCCTATAAGAAGTCGATGAATATAATAAATAAATACGTCGATTTTTACTTATACTTAAAATGTCAAATAAATCATTTATAATACTTTAATATTAGATTTTTTCAAAAATTAAAATATATAGTGATATAGAATTATGTATGTTTGTATGAAATTAGTAGTGACTTAAGTATATTTATATATAAAACAATAATAACAACAGATATACAAAAGGCAAACTGGATTTCCGACAGTGAGCACTCATTTTCTACACATAATGCAATTTTCAATGTGCAGCAGTGTTGCCAACCTAGAAAAGGATAATTAGTGAGCAGTGTTGTAGTGGAGGTTGGTAGTAGTCTCATATTTCTTCTTGCAAACATTGCCTAGCAACTGAAATCAGTATTGCAGAAGTACTGAGCAGTATTGCATTCCTCCTGAAAGCCTGGAATATAGAAGAAAGCAAAATTATTTCTCAAAAATAGAATCCTATTGAATTTAGTTTTTGATTTCGAATTTAGGTGACTATTTAAACCTCAACAGTATGTTTTGGTCTAAAGATCAAACTACGCAAACGAGGAAGGGTAACAATTTGAGAATTTTTTTTAAGAAAGTTCAAAAAACGAATTTTGACCAAATCATGACAAATGTTTTCTGATATATCACTGCCGCCAGCCAGAGCGACCATTATAATACTAAATTGTGTAAGATCCCTTTTTCTTGTTTTTTTATTTTGCTATTATTTTTCCTTGTCTTTTATTCCATTTTTTTCTTGCTTATAACTTTCTAGTTTTCTTGTAACTCTGTTTTTTACTGTAATACTTTTTTACTTTCTATACTGTACAATTTCTTATTTTTATAAGTTAATTCTTTTTTTGATGTAATTATTGAAAAATTTATGTTTTTGTTTTACAAATAATTATTTAGTATGGACACCTACTGAAAAACCTGCCGGTTTAGTGGGACCCGTGATGTATTTTATTGAATAAAAAAATTGATTGATTGATTCTCTTAGGCCTCGGCATTGATCCTTCTCTACTCCTTAACCTCGATAAAAACAATGAACACTTTTCCTAAATATTTAGTGAGTTTTGTTTTTCAGTAGGCTAAGGATATATCGGTTCATATATATCTTATTGGATTTGATGAATTATACTTAACTTGATGTTATTTTTGTTATTTTAAGAGTGAGGAATCTCTATGATTTCTTTTGGGTAAATTGTTTTTATTATCTTGTTTTTTGGAGGATGAAGCCCACATAGGTCTGAGACCTGTGCGTGGATAATGAGTTTGATGATTATGATTGAGGAACTGGTCCTACAGTTTAGGTGGGTTCCGAACCACCGGGAAGTGATGTTAATGTATTTTGGACAAAATAAAAATTATTTGATTTGTATTTGGATGTGGCAACGTCAATATGGATTTTATGATACAAAATTATTCAAAAAGGAGGAATAAATTTCAAACATCTATTTCTCACAAACTACAAAAGGAAAGGAAAGTTTGAAATTCAAACAGCCCAAGTTGATTTCGCAATCCCAGCCGTACTGGAACTATTGTTTGACTGTAGTTACAGTAACTTTTGGAGACAGTGTGACCATTGGACTTCTGTATAGAGAGATCTGTCACTGTAGAAAACACTTATTTGGAAACTTCATGGCTTCGTACCACGTGCTCGATTTATCCAATAATTAGTCAATCTTGCTCCTCTAAATGCTAGCAGTACACTATCGCCGAACGTAGGCAAACGACGACGAGCACGTGTACCTGGTGTGATCGTGAACATTCGGGGTAGTTCGCATCGTCAACATTCGTGTTCGCCTGCGCTCGCTATTTTAGCGGTCTCCGACACGGATCAAAGTAAGCGAATGTCCACGAACGAGGGTGAATGCCGAGCGAGGACAGATACCAACTTGAGCCAGTACACACTCGCTTGCATTCGTCGAGAGTCACGCATGCGCTCTGTCTACAGTATTCAGTGCACTGATTATTATTTTAGCCTGTTATTTAACCTTTCGGTACTCGCGCTCATTTGCATAATGCGAGTGCTCAGACGTTGTATTTTGTACCAAATACGTTCTAACTAAGGTTTATCATCTTAAATGCATATTTATTTTAAACTTTTAAATTATATTGTTAATGACTCAAAAAAACCTTACATTATAGTATATTTTTTGTAAAACACATTCTAAACAATGGTGACAACGAGAGTGATGCTGAGTAAGCATTTTTAACAATCCACTTAATTTGTAAAATGTTCTAGATGTTGGCCTAAGATTAATTTTTTTTAATTTCAAAATTCTTTTGTACCTGAGAATTTTTTTTGCAAAAAATATACCATAATGTAAGGTTTTTTTAAGTATATAATTTATTATTTAAAAGTACATATTTTAAAAGTATAAAACAAAAATTAAAATATTTAAGATGATAAAACTAAGAACGTAAGTTGTACAAAGTGCAACGCCCGAATGTTTTGCCGCGAATACGCATGATTTGGGTTCGGTATGATTCGGCCGAACTTAGGCGATGGTGTACTTGGATAGTTCGGGGTGATTCGGGTTCCACATTCGTCAACATTCGCGATCGTAATCTGACCCGAACATTCGGTGAAACATTCGGGCGAATGTTCGGCGATAGTGTACTGCTAGCATAAGAAGTGAGATACAAAGGTGCAATTCAAAGATAGGGGTTGTTTAGAAATTTCAGAAATGCATCTTTCAAATAATTATATAGGTTTCTTCTTTTTAAATAACCCGGTATCATTTGAGGATGCCCAGCACAAAGTTGCAACAAAAGAAATAAGTTGAAAAATATAATAATAATAATTATTATTATTATTATTATTATAAACATTGCTAACCTCAATCTGAATATTAATGCCTTCTACGATAGAAATGGATTGGGCTGCGGCATAAGAGGCTGCTGTAGTTGTCCTGTGTTGGCTGGATTGTAGCCGGGAGGGATCGCCTGGAAAAGAGGTTGGTTTGAAGAGGCACCAGCAACCATCCCCGTCGAAAAAGGATTCGCTAATGCTGAAATCAATAAAAAGAATACATTAATTTGCAATGTTTACAATATATTATTTAGAAAATTGAAGAAATCGCAACGAAATTGGAATTATCACGTCAATAAGAATAACTGAGAAAAGCAAATAGGAAACAGAATGAGGATGCTTGCATAGTGAATGGTAAGTAATATTACTGTTGTGAACACGGAAAGAAGGATTTACAGCATTATCGCTTGAGTCAACAAGTCTTCTGGTCAAAGCAATTAATTACTCTTCTTTTGACACTTTTGTGATATTTATTTGGGATTTGGTAGAATATTCAATTAGAACCTCATGGAATCTTATCGAATATTGTGGAAAATGCGAGAGTCCTTATCTGCTTATTTAGAAGTTGATAGCAAATGGAGTTCTTTCTAGATTATTGAAAAACCTATTTAAAGCGAGCACGTAGGTAAAAGTTAGTCAATCTTGTTTGAAATTTGTCGAGATAACAAGTCTCAGTTCTGTAGTGATAATTAATTACCGTATATTGTGCCTTAATGAGAATTATTTTACCGGTTAAATTTATATGAGTGGACTACTCGTAGCTATTATTGTATTACGGATTTGTGCTACGTAAGTTAATCGTTCTTTTTCAACTTTCTTCTTGAATTATTGGACAGTTTATTGTACAGTTATTAGTTAATATTAGATCGGCCTTTTAACATTTAGAACTCCGACATTGCCGGTCGCAAGCCCAGGGCCTTATCGTCCAAGTGATAGGGAAGGAGGAGCGGGAGGAGATACACCTCGTAAAAAACCATTTGGCACCGGATGGTAGCACCCTGTGAGGGCCCCTGCCTAGGGTCACGGGTGAAAACCGGTCAACGGCCTTGAAGGCGGATGAGGAGAAATGTCAACGGCGGAGAGGGCGGAAGAGCCTAGGGAGTTAACCTGAATTAAATCCAGGGTAGGTTACACTCTGAAAGCTGTGGTGAAAGCAAGTGCCTAGGAGAAGGTGACTCCAAACAAATGACCCTGGTCCTCCAGGTTGGGGGTTGGTCGAGGGGTTAACTACCCTTCACCATGAAAAAAACTTTTGTTCAGAAAACTCAAGCAATGCCTCGGATATCGGACCGGATTAAAGAAAATGAACCAGGAAATAGAAACAAGAAACGATTACGGATGATGGACTGGAATATTGCTACGTGGAATGTTGGGACAATGATGAAAGCAGGAAGAATGAGGGAGATAGCGGATGAGATGACAAAGTTCAAAATAGAGCTGGTCGCTATCCAAGAGACACGGTGGCATGGAAATGGAAGAATAGACAAAAAGGATTTCTCATTGTTATATAGTGGACCAGAAGACAGAACTGGACATGGGGGAGTAGGCTTCATGGTGGGAAAGCGGCTGAAATCATCTATTCTTGGATTTTATCCTGCAGGTAATAGATTGTGCCGAATCAGAATTAAAGGAAGGTTCAAGAACATTTCAATGATCTCAGTGTATGCGCCAACTGAGGATGGGAGTGAGGATGATAAAAATAGTTTCTATGAAGCATTAGAGAAAGAATGTAGAATGGTACCCAAATATGACATGCTGATTGTACTAGGAGACCTAAATGCACAGATTGGAAAAGAAGATTTCATGACAAATATAGCAGGCAAGAACACCGTACATGATGTCACGAATGAAAACGGTATTAGGCTGAGTGAATTTGCAGTAGCAAATAATATGGTCATCAGTAGTACATGTTTTCCAAGAGAGAAAATATATATGGGTACCTGGACTTCCCCCTCATCAGGAACAGTAACACAAATTGACCATGTGCTGACATCCAAAAAGCATGCCTCATCCATTATGAATGTTAGATCACAGAGAGGGCCAAACTGTGACTCTGACCATTTCCTCGTATCCGTCAAGTTGAGGGAAAGACTGTCAAGAGTTGGATATAGAAGAGGTGTCAGAAGGTGCATGATGGACATAGAAAGCCTTAGAAATGAAGAGAAGGCTAGAAGGTACGAGGAAGAACTGGATAGACTGATCCCTGATGGCTTGAATGAATTGGAAGGTGATGAAAGAGATGTGCAAGAATTGTGGGATAATATAAAGAACACAATAAATGATGTTGCCCAAAGAAGCCTTGGGGAGAGGAGAAGGGAAAGAAATGAAGAATGGTATGATGATGAGTGCAAGGAGGCCATAAGACAGAAAAATGAGGATAGAAATCTGATGATGCAGAGAGATACCAGGAGGAGCTGTGCTAAATATTCTGATAGTCGGAAAGTAGCCAACAAACTTTGTAGGAGGAAAAAGAGAGAATTCATGAAAAAGCTCATAGAAAACATGGAGGAATTGAATGAAAAAAACGAAAATAGAAAGTTCTATCAAGCAGTCAAGAGAATGAGAAAAGGATTCCAGCCTAATTTAATTGCATGCAAAGACATGAATGGAAGAGTGCTTGGTGAGGAGGATAAGATCATGGACAGATGGGCTGAGCATTTTAGCAGTGTCCTGAACCAAAATGATGATGGAGAAGAAACGATCACTTATGCAAGTGCAGAACCCCTGCTCCTTCCCCCAACATTGGAAGAAGTAGAAGAAATAATAAAGAAGATGAAGAATAATAAAGCACCTGGCAGAGACACGATACCAGCTGAGTTGCTCAAGTATGGAGGAAAGAAAATTTCGAGAGCTGTACATACCTCGGTTTTGTGGATATGGGAGCAAGAAAAAATGCCGGAAGAGTGGACTGAAGGTATAATATGTCCCATCAATAAAAAAAGGTGACAAAATGGTATGCAGCAACTACCGAGGCATAACTTTACTCTGCACCTCATACAAGATTTTTTCATCACTGCTGTTGAAACGATTAGGGGTCTATGCAGAAGAAATAATAGGAGATCATCAGTGTGGTTTCAGGCAAGGAAGAAGCACTGTAGACCAAATATTTGTAATGAGGCAGATCATGGAAAAATGTTATATGATGCAGATTTGCATATGCTTTTTGTTGACTTCCGCCAAGCATTTGATAGCATCAAGAGAGACAGAATGATGAATGTGCTAAATGAGATGGGAATCCCAAGAAAGTTGACCAGACTCATAAAGATGACAATGTATGGTACGACGGCGCAAGTTAAGATAGGAAACAAACTGAGCCGCTCATTCAATGTTACAACCGGTGTTAGACAAGGTGATACACTGTCAGCAACCCTCTTCAATTTGATTCTCGAAACAATACTTCAGAAGCTAGGTACAAGTAATACAATAGTTAACAGAACAAGTCAAATACTGGCCTATGCTGATGATGTGGTGCTGATAACAAGGAATCGTGATAAGTTGAAGGAGATATTCAGCACAATGAAAGAAGAAGCAAGAGAGATGGGTCTTGAAATTAATATTGGAAAGACTAAGTACATGAGAATGTCTGCAAATTGAAGAAGAAGGCAAGTAGACAACTTGATACTATCAGACGTTTGCGACATTGAGGGCGTCAGTGAGTTTAAACATCTTAGAGTAACACTGACAGCCAACAATAAGACTAGCCAAGAAATATGCAACAGAATTATGATGGGCAATAGAGCATATTTCGCAAATCAAAGGATTTTTAAGAGCAGAATAGTATCAAGAGCAACTAAAGTGAAAATGTACAAGACGTTAGTCAGACCGGTTGTGACTTATGGAGCTGAGACATGGACACTTCTGAGCAGGGATGAAAGAGCACTAAAGTAATTCGAGAGAAAGATGTATCGGAGGATCTGGGGACCAGTATATGATGGAGGGGTTTGGATAACCAGATATAACAGCGAAATTGATGAGGCTATGGGTGAAGGAAATATTGTAAGATTTATAAAGGCAAGAAGGATAGAATGGCTTGGGCATGCGGTGAGAATGAATATGGAAAGGACGCCACTTAGACTGCTGGATGGAAGAATGATGGGGACGAGAAAGAGAGGAAGGCCGAGAACGAGATGGATGAATGACGTGATTGGTGACCTGCGTGTGCTGGGCGTATCGAACAACTGGCGGCAAAGATCCCAGAGAAGAGACGATTGGAGGCGTTGTGTTGAGGAGGCCAAAGTCCACCCAGGACTGTAGCGCCAACTAAAGTAAAGTAAGTTTTAACATTTAGTGATCGATTTTTGTACAGTAATTTTGCAAACTTTCTGTTAGTTGAACAATATCGATTCAACTGTTTTTAAAGAGTGATAAATTTAAGTGTTGCCAGCGTTATTTTAGAAACGTTATTTTAACCCATAACATTATCTAGGGGCAACATGATCTAGGCAATATATTATATCTTTTAGTGTTTATGTTTTTATTGAATTTTTGACTCATCCTCTGTGTGTTATCTTGACCGGAAGTTATCAGGATGTAATTATATCTATCTATCTATCTATTATGAACAAAATCGCGAAAACATTCTATAGCATATGTTTAATTTCGCGATAGTTGTTGTACTTTCATCGAGTATTAAATGCTCCACTGTGCAAGCACCAGAACACTATAGTAAAGATTATCTATTAAATATCTCGTAAATTGACTGTAGTAGCCCATTAGAGCCCTAGTTATTTGCCTAGTTCAATGGCAATATAGAACAATGCCAATGAGAATGTAATTATTAGATACAGATAAAAAAGAATGACATGAAGATGAATAAATTAATACTGTCACAGCCACATATGATATGGAAAAACGAGATACTGTAGTTTTGGTAGACACGCCACTCTCAATCTCAAAATAAAACTAAAATACAGAGAAACTTCATGATAAACTTATCATGGACTAACTATTGACTAATAAAAAAGGAACCTCTAACAGGCGCTCCAGAGTTGGTGCTCAGTTATTCGCCGAGTCAACCACAGAGCTGATTGGCTGATTGGTTGAGGGCTAAGAAAATTACACAGCTTTAACGCAGCGTTAGACACCTATTAGATGCTTCTATTCTAATGCATTAGCCAATAGTATTAGTGAATGAAGAATGCATAAATGAAACTGCTCTGTATTTTATTTTAAATTTTTAGGTGAATTCAACGACTTTGAAATGAATCTCAAAGGCTTCAAAAAAGAATTTCAACGATTCGAAAACGTTCGGCCAAGAGAGTAAGTAAAATACTACTTATTCTTAATAAAAAATTGACTGCAAGTCGTTGAATTCACCTAAAAAGTTAATATTTAACAACGCAGTTCGTCATGGAACAAGAAATCCATGAATTTTATTTTAGTTTGATTGAGAATGGCGTGACGGCTGAAACTATAGAATATCTTCTTTTTTTTAATAATAAATGTGATCGTGACAATAAAAATTAGAGTTAAGAAACGCCAGTATCGGTTCGACAATAAAAGATACTAGTGAACACTGAAAATGTGATAGTGACAATATAAATTCAAGTAAAGAGACGCTAGTATTGGTTTGACAATAATAATAATAATACTAGTGGATACTGAAAAGGCCAAAATATGGACATTCTAATTTGGATTAGGAAGAAAATTACGAAAATACTTTCAATTCAAAGTATCTATCACTCACCAGCTGCAGGAACAGGATGTATAGGCTGATTTGGTGGGGTTACAGGTTTTGTAACAAGATTGTCCAAATTCACTAGACCGGAATTCTCGCCTAGAAAACTGTGTGGCGTCTTTTTAGGCGCAGCATTTGATGTGGAAAGAGTATCGCCTAGGCCGGTCAAATCGAACGGATCTGGACTCGTTGAGTCTGTAAAAATGTCAACAAAATATGAAGCCTGTTAAAAAACCGATCTTTTAAAATTACTACCGATCGTGTTACAATTAGAACTTAGCAGCATTCCTTAGGAACAGAACGAGCCGCATACGGCATTGCTGCTACAGCTGTCAGAGCCGGTTTAGTGAGCACATGCTGTCACCTTGACGACCCGTTAATTCTCCAATTGGTAAGGAACAGAGCGCATGCGCGAATAAAACAACAAAAAACCTAACCTTTCTATACTAATAAGGGATACTGTATCAAGTATAGAAAGGTTAGTAAACTTAGTTTTATGCAGACAAACAGTGGCCATGGCTTCGCTACACAGTTCGCGCATGCGCTCTATTCCCTATCAATTGGAGAATTAACGGGTCGTGTCACCTTTTTGCAACGCAGTGAAAAAATTAAAATGAAGGTCTTTGAAGAGCAATCATCTCAAACAATTTAATGATGGGGATGATAGTGATAACTTCCATTAAGTTTTATTCATTTTCACGAAAATTATCATCACCTGTTCCTGACTTTAAACATTGTTATGAATTTGGGAGTAGCCCAAATTTTTTTTGTTAGATTACCTTGAATAACTTACTTGTTTGGTATCATTTTAAACGTTATTAAATTCTAAAGATATTTTTTTATGTAAAGTTTTCTGAATTAGGACATTTTAAGCTAGTTATTGGAGAGTTTAGATTTTAATTATTCGTTTTCAATAAAAGTAATTGAATCGATTGGGTTTTCATGTTGGGATTGGTATTACAGTAGAGCATTGTTTTGAGTTTCAATATCGAGCAGGATTGAATCCCACGCTAGTCTAGTAAAAAAGGATAGAGCCCGTTTCTCATTCTTTTGCTCTATCTCACACTCACTTTACCTGTTCATTTTTCATTTGCGGAATTGGCGTTCTGCGCAGGCCTGCAGGAAAATCTAGAGTTTTGATTCGATGAAAAGTACGTAGTTTTGTAATCCCCGTTTTATTTCTGAACATCGATTCCCACCAAGAGCAAACTCGGTTTGTAGGCAAGCGATCGGCTGACTTCTCAACGAAATTGCATGGAGCAAACACCACGCTGGTTGAGACGAGCTTTTAGTCATTTTTTTTTGGTTATGGTGACGTGATTGTTTTGTTTTAGGCCCTTGTGCTGGGCAAAGTTTATAATATCAAATTTATTTTAATTATGTGATTTAAAAGTTAATTATTAGGAAACCGCCACTCACCTCATGTTTAGTTTGAATTAGTTTGTTTGATTTGAAGATAATTTGTGATGTACTTCGCCGCTTTATAAGGTAACAACAATATTTTTTAATATGAAATACTTTGTGAATTTATATTTCTAGCTTAATTGTTCTCATGTACGTAATTGATGTAAGCAATTGTTTGTCAGAATTCATAGGCTATGGATAAGAGTTTGAGAAGTTTAGTATAAAAAAGGAAGATATTAAATATTCAATTTAAATTAGTAGTAAAAGTTAGCATACCGATATTAGTGTGATAAAAAGATTATGAATTTGATGATGTAACTAAGAAACTCAACTTCCTTATTGCTATAGATTAATGTGAACTATTTTGAATTCTGCGATGCTGTGATACTTATGAAGTAAAGGTTAGGTTTGTTTAATTGTTTGAATTTTAGTAATGTAGATGTGTAATTAAGCGACATAAATGTTTGGGATTTGTGGTCGTGAAAGTAAATTGGAAATAGTAGTGTTCATCTCAAGTTAAGGGTTTATTTCATTGTCAAAATAGGTAGTTACAAAATTTGAAATTTCAGCGGTTCCCGAGTTGGGGTCATTCCCGAGTTGGGGTCATTCCCGAGTTGGGTCGTTCCCGAATTGGAGTCATTCCCGAGTTGGAGTCATTCCCGAATTGCAGAGTGTTGCCGAGTCGCAGCATTCCTGAATTGGAGTCTTCCTGAATAGTCTAGACTTCGAAACTTCGAGGGCTTGAGTATTCCAGCATTGGAGAGTACGAGAATTCCTGACCAAGGCTGTATTAGATCAACATGAACTCTATACCTTGGAAGTAGTAAGGATTATCGAACGAGGTAACAAATTTATTATATTTCTTGCTTCGATCAAAGTGAGTGCAACGAATTGTGGGGAACTATTAATTCAATGGGATAACGAAAACGACGATATAATTTTGTTAATTAAAGTAATCTTCGAAATGCGCATAATTTTAAAGACTTGAAATAATTATAAGTTTAGGCTGTATTGTTGAGTGCAATGTATATTCTTTAATTTGGTTATTTTGAGGTAACTTAAATGAGGTGTGAATATATTTTCGAGTGGTTGTTTCCTAAACATGCGCTTCATTTGGCTTGGTAACCTAGTTCCTCTTGATTTTGTATGCATGGGTATTTGATGGTGTTTTGGTGTACAAGCGTGTAGAAAGGAAATGTTTTCCTTTTTCCACGTTTCGCCTTCTAAATTTTGGTTGTTTCCGTCATTCTAAATTTATTCTAAATTAAAAATAAATCGATGGGACAATTTACTGCGCCACTCTGCTGCTGCTATGCTACAGCTATGCTCTTGCTATGCTACATAACTTTTCTTAAATCTTTAGCTAACCTGACAAACCAGGGTTTTGTTTGAAATTTGAACTTTGTTAAAGAATACCGATAATACCTATGCAAAAACTTGAGGAATAGTTAAGTCAATTGTGTAAAATAACAGTTTAAGAAATAGTAGTTGAAATATAAGGTGAATATTGGAACATAATATCTGAGATATTTTATAGTCTACAATGGCGTCATCAGAAATGAGATCACCAGTTAGGTCCCCAACTATTATGCCGACAAAAGCTAATTACTGGGATGTTAAAGCTCAAGTTGAGTCTTGTGTAGATTTAAATAAGTTGTTTGTACAAACCTTGAATCCGGATTATTTGTCTAAGAATGAGCTAATTTTCGAATTCAAAACATTAGGGGTACCCAGTAGTATAACAAAGAATTCTAGTAATGATGAGTTGAGGGCTAAATACCGTTTAGCAATTAAAGAACCAGATCCTAAAATATGTAGAATAGTATATTCTGCAGAAAATTGTGAAGAGGCTTTTGGAGCAATTTTAGAACAGTTGAGCAATTTAGATAGATATCTCCAGGAATTGCCTAAAGAAAAAGAATTTGTAGATAAACGTGGGGTTATAAAAGGAATTAGCAGATATTTGCATACGTTGAACAGAATTACTCATTTATTAGTGTATGCTAAAGAAGCCGTTAATGAAGATTTAGTGGAAAAGTTAGAGAAATTATTTGAAGATTTGAAACGAATTTATGAGTTGATTTTGACAATACAGAGTATAGCTAGAAGTAGAGCACCGTCACCCCTACCGACTAGCCTAACTTTACCTAGGGCAAACCCTTCTTTCGATTTCACGCCCAATAGGCCCGAAATTATAGAAGAAACATCACAACAAGTGATAGATAAATATTTTTCAGCTCAAGTTAGCACATACGCATCACAGTTAGCCAAGACACCTACATTTAGCGCGACTAACATGTATAATAGACTGCCTAATCCTATTGAAAGTTTAATTAGAGAAATACCTAGTGCGGACGGATTAGTAGTTGAGGATTTATTGAATTTTATCTCTGTCACTTTGAAAATTAAAGAACGCGCTTGTCTTCCTGATACCGATTTGTTACATTTAATTCAGCCTTTTGCGATAGGACCCCTTGCTGATAGGATAACGTTAGCTTTACAAAATAATATTACTTTTGATCATTTTCATGCTGATGTGCTATTTCAATTTATTCCACAAAGATTAATCTCTGTGATTGAGAGGGAAAAATTTTATAGGCTTCAAAGTTCAGGTGAACCATTGTCCAGTTATATTTTGTCTATAAAAGAGTCAGCCGCATTATTGAGACTGGGGAAATCAGAACATGAAATAGTAGGTACTATAGTTTCTGGATTAAATCCTGAGGAACGCTCAAGATGTATTTTTCAATTTAGACCGCGCACTTTTGACGACTTGAACGAAATGTGTGTGCAATCCCAGAATGTTAGGTATGCTGATTTCGAGAGGAAACAAATGGAATTGGCGACAAGTTATAATAGGTCTGTACAAAATCAGAAGTCATTACAATCTGTGGCTGTAAAATGTTTTAATTGTCAGAGAATAGGGCATGTGGCTAAAGTATGTAGGTCAGCACCTATTAATCAACCTATTAATTTCAGAAATATACCCCAAATTAGTGACACTGCCGCCGCATCAACCAGTTTTGAAAGAAAGCCGCAAATACAGTTATTAAAAAAGCCAGCTAGCGATGTGAAATGTTATAGTTGTCAAAAATTTGGTCATTATTCTCGCGACTGTAGAAATAAAAAGAGTTGACTATCTGCGCGAAATAGTAATTTTGGAAAGCAGTTTAAGAGAGATTATATTGAATCAAAGGTACAATCAAAGGCACAAGAGTTAAATAATACTTCAAATTTCATTAATAGCGCACAAGAGGATGTCTCAAAAAGGTTACTAGGCTCTAAATTAAATTCAAATAAAACTACGCCATTGTCAGATAAACCATTTGGGAAATATAAAATTAAACCTGTTGCAAATAGAATTATTCCTTTTATTAGTTGTGAGTTAGGTTTGCCAGCTAGAAATTTTCCTGCTTTACTAGATTCCGGTGCCGTTAGGAGTATTATTTCAAAATCGACTTTACAAGATCTGTTAGTTGTTAATCCTTCTTTAAAATTGCAGAAAGAAAAGATTAAATGTACCACCGCGAACAAAGGGCAACTTGTTCTAACTGAGTCAGTACACTTGAAAATTAAAATTGAAAATTTTAGTTGGAAACATAAATTTTTTATTTGCGACAACTTGTCAGTACCAGTAATAATAGGTTGTGATTTCATTAATCATAGTCAAATGATCATTGATTTATTTAATAATAGATACTATTTTGGTTTCAGACCTAGTTTTAAATTTACGTTAGATTTGGATTCACAAACGTTTCTACCCAGGAATGCTAACACCGTGGGGGAAGAACAGTCCGAATATGCTCACTTGGGAAATAAGGAACAGGAGCAATTACGTGATGTATTATCTAGATTTCAGGATGTAATTACTACCAGATTGGGTAAGACTAACCTAGCTGAATATAAAATTCGTTTAACTTCAACACAGCCAGTTAGACAGGCACCTTATCAGTACGATCCCAAAAAGATGCAAATTTTAAATGAAAAAGTTCAGAAAATGTTAAAAGAGGGAATTATTGAAAAGGCTACTTCTAATTATGCTAGTCCATGTTTTCTGGTACCTAAATCAGATGGTTCTTCGAGACTGGTAATAGACTACAGATCTCTGAATCGTTGTATTCAATTGGATTCCGTACCTCTTCCTGATATGCAAAATTCATTTCATTGGTTTAATGGCGCTAAGTATTTTTCAGTTCTTGACTTAAATCAAGCATATTATCAGATGCCTTTAGCGAAGGAAAGTCGTCACCTTACAACGTTTTGCACAATGCAAAATACTTATCAGTTTCTAAGAGTTCCCTATGGTATTAGTATTGGAGCTCAGGCGTTAACTTCTCTTCTTGACACCTTGTTTGAAGATGTAAAATTTAAGTTTGTATTTAATTATTTGGATGATATTGTGATTTATTCCAAGGATTTCAATTCACATTTGAAACATATTTCAGTAGTTTTGAACAAGTTAAGAGAAGCAGGTTTTACTGTTAATCCTCAGAAAGTTCATTTTGCACAGGAACAAATTTCGTTTCTTGGACACTTAGTTGACCACAGAGGTGTGTCTGTCGACCCAAACAGAACTAAGAGTATTAGAAATTTTCCTTCACCCAAAAACCAGAAGGCTGTTGGTAGATTTATAGGTATGGTTCAGTTTTATCATAAGTTTATTCCTAATTTTGCAGAAATAGCCGCGCCAATCAATGCGCTGAGGAAAAAAGGTATTAAATTTGTGTGGGAAAAGAAACATGAAGAAGCATTTCTAAAGTTGAAAGATGCAATTATTAATCCACCCATTTTGAGGACTGCTAATTTTAATTTGCCTTTTATTTTGCATACAGATGGCAGTGGTACTGCGATCGCCGCCGTTCTTTCACAAGAAGTTGATGGTATTCTTCAACCAATAGCTTATGCCTCTAGGAAACTGACCCAGGCTGAATGCAAGTATTCTACATACGAAATCGAGTGTCTAGCTGCTATATTTGGTATGGAGAAATTCAAATTGTATCTTCAACATTCTAAATTCTTATTGTACACTGACAATTCCGCTCTTTCATGGGTGTTGAATCATCCAAAACAGTCAGGTCGTATTGGTCGATGGGTATTGAGACTTCTTTCATTTCAGTTTGAGGTAAAACATATACCAGGTAGAGAAAATGTTGTGGCAGATTGTTTGTCCCGTATGTTTCAGGACGAAATTAATGAAGAAGCAGAAGAATCAAAGCCTTTAGTTGAAGAAAAAACGTTTGAGTCTATTAATACTTTAAAATTAACCGATTTTCCTTTAATTTTCACGGACATTCGCACTCATCAAGAGAATGACCCTTTTATTTCAGAGAAAATTAGAAATATTGAGGCTAATGTAGATCAGTTCCCGTATAGCTTGTCAAAAGGAGTCCTGGTGATTAAAAAACGTAATGATGATAATTTTAAAATTGTTGTGCCGAAAATTCTTGTACCTGTAATCTTCAAATATTTTCATGAGACGTCTCTAGGTGGACATTTAGGTTTAGCTAAGACTATGAATAAAGTGTTAGAAAATTTTTATTGGCCTGGTGTAAGAAAAGATATTGCTCTTCTAGTAAAATCTTGTGAAATATGTGGTAAGAGCAAACCTGCTCAAAGGCACAATTTTGGTTTTTTATCTTCTAAAATTGAGGAAGAGCCCCTTGCTAGGTTTCATTGCGATTTTGTAGGTCCTCTTATACGTTCTACCCAAGGTCATACTCATATTTTCAGTTGTGTAGATTCATTCTCAAAATTCTGTTGGTTAATCCCAGTAAGGAAGGCAAACACTAGTTCTGCTATTAAAGCATTGAAATCTATTTTTGTAAATTTTTCCGTTCCAAAGAGTATTGTAACTGATAATGCTACCGTCTTCACCTCAGCTCATTTCAAAAATTTTTGTTTCCAGTTAGGAATCAAACATATTACTACTAGTCCATACTATCCGTGTCCAAACGTTGCGGAAAGAGTACACAGAAACCTTAGGAGTGCTTTAATTGCTTTTCACGGCAATGCACAGTCAAAATGGGATGAGAGTTTATCATGGCTCCCTTTAGCTTTTAATTTAGCAAAGCATGAGAGTACTAATTGTACGCCCTTTTCGTTGATTTATAGATATAATCCAAATCATCCGTTGATTAACGCCTGGAGATTAGAGGAAATTTTGCCTAATAGCTGTAATGAGGACACACTGAATGTTTGGCAAAAAGCTAAACAGAATTTGACAAGGAATCATGCTAGAGTGAAACAGAGATACGATCAGCATAGAGCTGAAGTTCCTTTTAAAGTTGATGATCTAGTGTGGTTGAGGACTCATATAGTGAGTAAAGCTGTAGATAAAATTATGTCGAAATTGAGTTACCGTTGGAAAGGTCCATATGTCATCTCGAGATTTTTAACTCCAGTGACAATTGAATTGTGTGACCCACATAGTGGTCGTTTTGTGCAAAAAGCGCACGTGTCTCAAGTTAAGCGATTTTACCCTAGTGTATCTAGCACTGATGATTGAATTTCACATCTTTGCACACTTGTTGGTTATTGTCTTAGAATTTGAATTCCAAATATGTTGTTTGGTAAATAAGTTGTCATTTAATAGAGCTTTGGTACTGTAATGATTGATAAGGACTATGCGCGCAGTCTCATCATTGACACTCAGACTACATTTTTTTTGGTATTGAAACAAGCTGTAACATAGTAGTTGTAGTTGTAATGTATACTCTTCGAATATATGCCTTGTAATAGATAAATTTTTCTTATAGATTTAATCGTGTGACGTTTAGAACCTTGCCGCATCTTTCTTAATTGAGAGCCTAGTTTTGTAGAAATTTCTGTCATTATGTAGGTTAAACCGTAAATTTAGTATGGAATAATAAAGTGGTAGAAATGTGAGATAATTTAGGAAGTAATCGTTAGTAGTAGTATTTGCTGTACTGAGAAGAAGATATTATAGATATTGAGTGTAGATATGATTTATAGGTAAATAAGAGTTGTAGGACGTTGCCTTTGAAATTTAAGCCTCATGTAATTGTGCCATGTAGATTTTTAAGAGATTAATAGGTATTAGTTGGTGTTGATATTAATTAGTGGATACCTGCGCGCGAATGAATTGACAATTTTGGGAAACTCAGATAAGAGTATTGTATAGGATCGTAGTTGAATCATTTAGTTCAGATTTTGGGGAACATTCATATTATAGTTTAATAGGAGAATAGTTTTGTAGATTTTGCGAGACTATAGTTTAGGGAATCACTACTTGTGATTATTTTTGAACATCACCTTTAGGTTTTCACACTAATCATCACCTTTAGTTAGAGATTTGACACATACGCGTGGTGCCATCTTTCGATCTTTACTTATATATTATTTAGGACCTCTTAGTTTATGTATTATGTCTCTTGGCATCTGTAGAGTTGCGGCCACTTCACTATAGTTGTTTAGGAGATTGATTTGATTTTATTACACATCACTACATCTATTGAATTGCTACCACATTTAGTTAGTTAAGTTCACCTGTGATACTATTATTTGTTGATTGTCTTAGGCGGTGTTTCACACTGCGAAAGGGGGGGAGAATTGTTATGAATTTGGGAGTAGCCCAAATTTTTTTTGTTAGATTACCTTGAATAACTTACTTGTTTGGTATCATTTTAAACGTTATTAAATTCTAAAGATATTTTTTTATGTAAAGTTTTCTGAATTAGGACATTTTAAGCTAGTTATTGGAGAGTTTAGATTTTAATTATTCGTTTTCAATAAAAGTAATTGAATCGATTGGGTTTTCATGTTGGGATTGGTATTACAGTAGAGCATTGTTTTGAGTTTCAATATCGAGCAGGATTGAATCCCACGCTAGTCTAGTAAAAAAGGATAGAGCCCGTTTCTCATTCTTTTGCTCTATCTCACACTCACTTTACCTGTTCATTTTTCATTTGCGGAATTGGCGTTCTGCGCAGGCCTGCAGGAAAATCTAGAGTTTTGATTCGATGAAAAGTACGTAGTTTTGTAATCCCCGTTTTATTTCTGAACATCGATTCCCACCAAGAGCAAACTCGGTTTGTAGGCAAGCGATCGGCTGACTTCTCAACGAAATTGCATGGAGCAAACACCACGCTGGTTGAGACGAGCTTGTAGTCATTTTTTTTTGGTTATGGTGACGTGATTGTTTTGTTTTAGGCCCTTGTGCTGGGCAAAGTTTATAATATCAAATTTATTTTAATTATGTGATTTAAAAGTTAATTATTAGGAAACCGCCACTCACCTCATGTTTAGTTTGAATTAGTTTGTTTGATTTGAAGATAATTTGTGATGTACTTCGCCGCTTTATAAGGTAACAACAATATTTTTTAATATGAAATACTTTGTGAATTTATATTTCTAGCTTAATTGTTCTCATGTACGTAATTGATGTAAGCAATTGTTTGTCAGAATTCATAGGCTATGGATAAGAGTTTGAGAAGTTTAGTATAAAAAAGGAAGATATTAAATATTCAATTTAAATTAGTAGTAAAAGTTAGCATACCGATATTAGTGTGATAAAAAGATTATGAATTTGATGATGTAACTAAGAAACTCAACTTCCTTATTGCTATAGATTAATGTGAACTATTTTGAATTCTGCGATGCTGTGATACTTATGAAGTAAAGGTTAGGTTTGTTTAATTGTTTGAATTTTAGTAATGTAGATGTGTAATTAAGCGACATAAATGTTTGGGATTTGTGGTCGTGAAAGTAAATTGGAAATAGTAGTGTTCATCTCAAGTTAAGGGTTTATTTCATTGTCAAAATAGGTAGTTACAAAATTTGAAATTTCAGCGGTTCCCGAGTTGGGGTCATTCCCGAGTTGGGGTCATTCCCGAGTTGGGTCGTTCCCGAATTGGAGTCATTCCCGAGTTGGAGTCATTCCCGAATTGCAGAGTGTTGCCGAGTCGCAGCATTCCTGAATTGGAGTCTTCCTGAATAGTCTAGACTTCGAAACTTCGAGGGCTTGAGTATTCCAGCATTGGAGAGTACGAGAATTCCTGACCAAGGCTGTATTAGATCAACATGAACTCTATACCTTGGAAGTAGTAAGGATTATCGAACGAGGTAACAAATTTATTATATTTCTTGCTTCGATCAAAGTGAGTGCAACGAATTGTGGGGAACTATTAATTCAATGGGATAACGAAAACGACGATATAATTTTGTTAATTAAAGTAATCTTCGAAATGCGCATAATTTTAAAGACTTGAAATAATTATAAGTTTAGGCTGTATTGTTGAGTGCAATGTATATTCTTTAATTTGGTTATTTTGAGGTAACTTAAATGAGGTGTGAATATATTTTCGAGTGGTTGTTTCCTAAACATGCGCTTCATTTGGCTTGGTAACCTAGTTCCTCTTGATTTTGTATGCATGGGTATTTGATGGTGTTTTGGTGTACAAGCGTGTAGAAAGGAAATGTTTTCCTTTTTCCACGTTTCGCCTTCTAAATTTTGGTTGTTTCCGTCATTCTAAATTTATTCTAAATTAAAAATAAATCGATGGGACAACATACTCCCATCTTCTCCACTGTAATGCTATTGATTCATAATGTTATAATATTGATAATATGAATTATTAATTACTTTAATAATGCTATAAATTAATGTATTTCTAGGGTATAAACTATCAATTCACACAATAACATAATTTACCAGTCCGATTGTTATTGAGTGAGTTAGCGTTGTTTACACTTGACAGATTTCTTTTTGAAATGAAATCGAATTCATCTAGGTCAGATGCCGGAGTGGGAACAGTCTGAACGGGCGAAGTTAGGGAATGCGATGGACTGATGTCAGTAGCTGGCGACCAAGGGTCACTGGTGACTGGCTTTGCTACCGGTGACACAGCTCTCCATGGATCGTTACCTGCACCTGAGAAAAAAAAAATTTATAAAATTTTTATAAAGATTGGTAGAGTCTGCAAACTTATTCTTGGCAGTGCGCAGAAACAAATTTTGTTTTTAATGAATAAAAATGCCTTGTTATGAACAAAACATTTAGTTTTGTCAATGCAACGTATAAAGCGTTCCAAGCGGTGGTACTAGGAACTAGATATTCTTCATGTGACGAAGTCTCACATCTCACAGCATAGGGCAGTCGTTATTGAGAGTGCCGACATATACGAGGCAAATTCATACAACTGCCAAGAATGAGTTAACAAATTATAAAGGAGAATACGTAACTCAAGGTTGCGCTTAAACCTGCCTTTCTAGAATATGATAAAAACATTCAATTTTCAATTGAAAATTATTAGCTTATTTCCCAATTTGCTTCAATAATTATTTCAAGTAGAATCAGTTTTAACTCACCATAAATTATACTTAGCAACAACAATTACGGAAGGCCCTTATCCATCTACTGAACATGGAAGGATAAAGATAATGTGGATACCAAAGGTTGCCTGGAGATAACTGAATAAAAGCTATGAAGAATATTGGTATTAACCATAATGCTGTTTTAGGTATCACATTGATATTAATAAATGAATAATATAAATTCGTTTTTATTTTATATGTTTAATTTTTGTATATCTAGTCAATGAAGAATACGTTCGTTTATTTTGTTCTGCAAAGGCAATGAATTCCAAATCAAAAAAATTTCTTCCTGAACTGAAAATAGTGTGTTTAATGAACCAGTTAGTCGGCAACAAAATTCAAATTGACTGCACAGTTGAACTTCAATCGAGTATTCAACTCTTTAAAATAACCCATTCCTTTTGACAGAACTAGGTATATTTGAGTATTTTTTGTTATCTGAGTTCTTATGGAGAATTTATTGCAATAATATAGACAAATGTGTATGTGCTATTACGTGCTTGTAAAGCACGGGTGACAGTGGTGCAACATTGTTGCAGAAAGATTGTGCAACTACAGAGAAATCAATCAACTAAACAGTGAAAATATTATAACTGATTGAATAAAACATAATTTTTGCGTCATCTAAATCAGGTTGCATGTTGTAAATATCAAATTGTTTTATTGGAAGTAGAGAAAACTGGACTAAAGCCGCTCATTAAGCTTTTTCGGATTAAAGTCTGACAATTAATACAAAAAAGAAACAATAATATTAATAAAAACTAAAAAAAACCTTTCAAATGGAAATTGTAACTCATTATGGCTTGACGGCCGTTTCACTCTGTTGTTAAGAGCATCGTCAGACTACCCACAGTACACTGATTTAAGTTTGAGGGTTATGGATGTTGAAAGACTGAAGGGGTGGGGGGGAGTTAAGTTGATCAGAAAGTGTTTAAATTAGTGTCAATGTCTGTATAACTGTGGCTTGTTGAAATGATGTGTTCAGCAAAAGTGGAATGTGTGTTTGTGTGTGTGATGGCTCTTGTGTATTCTTTGAATCTAGTGGTGAATGTCCTGCCAGTTTGTCCTATACAAACTCCACCGGTTAACAAACATTCCTACGTCAAAAGAAGACTACAACAAAGAATTGAACAAAACCAAATGTTCAATTATGTGTAGAACTATGTAGAACTTGTTGCAGGCATTGCATTTCAATTTATAAATGCCAGATCTATTGTATTTGTTTTGAGGTGTTGTCTGAGAATACAGGTGTTTTTTGAGTGAGTTAGTTGTTCTGTAAGCTATTTTACATTTGAGTTTTGTGAATGATGCTGCTATTTTGTGAGTTTTGTTGTCGAGTGTAATTAATGTATGGGAGTTCTCATCCTGTTTGTTGTTGGTGTTAGTGTTTGGTTTTGTTGTTATTCTGTGCAGTAGTTTTTGGATTAGTGAGTGTTTGTAACCGTTCTGTTGTGCTATGCATTTTATAGTGTTCATTTCTTTGTTGTAGTCTTCTTGTGACATAGGAATGTTTATTAACCGGTGGAGCATGTGATTGAAAGCGGCGTGTTTATGTTGGGTAGGGGGATTTGATGTGTTATGTATGTATTACTGTTAACAGAGGGAAACGGCCGTCTCGCCATAACGTGAGTCACAATTTCCCCTCAAAGGGGTTTTCAATTTTTATTATATACTAGTGGAGACAAGATGGGTTTTCAACATCATAATAATATTAATAATAATAATAATATCGTGTGACCTGGCTGGCTCAGGTCTGGTGTCAGAGTTATCAGGTCGCACCTGAATAAGTTCAGGGCGTCTGACGTGACTTAACGACTGTTTTTTTTTAGGCAGCCGGGACCGACAGCTTAATAATATTAATAACTACTAGTAATAATTCAATTCAAATCAGAAATGACCTTTCAGTATTTATAGGCTGGCATGCGTCATATCTGCGATATTTGCAAAAAGTTCAAGGACACTGTTCAACAACCAATGAAAAAGTTCACTGTGGTATTAGTAACTATTGTTAACGTGCTTATTTAATATTTGAAACTTTTCTGGACGATGGACAATATTTTGTGGAAATCTATGGCAATAAAGATTTATTTATTGAGGAATACAGGTTGAAAAGAGAAAACCCTAGTTTATAAAAGATGTCAATTACCAGCAATGACTGGAGGTTTCTGAATGGTTTGAGCTGGTGACGTCACTGGAGCCCACGGATCAGCGGCGCTCGATACAGTGCTACTCGCTGCTGTGCCAGTAGACAAGCTCCATGGATCAGTCTGGCAATTATTGCAAAAATACACAATAATATTAATAACTAATTGTATTCATTTTATTCAAATAAGAAATATCATTTCTGGCTCTCCACAGAATGATTCACTTACTATTCTTTCAAGAAATAGAAATCAATAATTTGTATTACATTCATAACCCATTTATATTATACAATCAATTATTATCCTTTAAGAAAACAGCCCAACGTCATTCTAAATGACCATTTGAACTTCAGCCCACACGCCCTCGTCGACAGAATGCAGTAAAACCTGTCACATCCCATATCCGGCCCTACCATGGAACAGATTTTCAATTTTTTTGTGCAAATCACAAGAATTTGCCACAAATTGTTGCGAATAAAGCCTATGCGCCTATAATGCCTATGTGCCGAATAAGCCTATAGTTTCAGTACGGTAGCGTTTTCGATGTTTTCAGTAAGATGCAGATGCCTCTCCACAGAACTGAAATGTTCAGTAAATCTTTCCTAATTGTTGCATCACGTTTGTGGAATTCATTGCCATTTCATATTGTCTCAGCCCCATCTATTCATTCATTTAAATCCCGCCTATATCTTCATTTATTAAGGGAACAACCTTTGTGACAAATTTACCATGCACATGAATGTGTACATGCTGTATCATCCTCGTTAAGTTTTTCATCACCTCTTCGCACTCTTTTTTCTCTTTTTCTCACTTTTATTATATTTTTTGTTTTCTTCTTACTAACATTATTATTATTGTATTATTATCACTATTTTTTCTTCTTTAGCAATAAGATATTTTGCAACTTCTATTCCTTTTGTTAATATAAATTTTGTTTCAATAAGCTTAAGCCTTGAAACTATTGTCAATGTCAAATAAATAAAGTAAGAGGTTTACTGCAGTAAGTTTATAAACGTGTTTTTGTTTCTAAGTACAGTACACAGAAATAAAGTTTGAGACGTCCTTAATGTCTGTGTTTTTACAGTGTTTTACCTTACTTATCGATGTACAGTACTATGATTTAGTCCTAATATCAAGCCTTGAACGATATAAACATATATGCCTTAACCCCACAAACTTTAGATATTTCAGGCCTTTTTCAGCTATCTTTAAATGGCCTAGCGATATCCGTATTTTTTCATATCTGTATCGGTCTGTCACCACATTGATCCAGATGTGACAGATGTTACCATAATCCCAAATCAAAATCTCCCGCAACCATTGTTCCACTACCATAGCCCCAATTCATAACTTGATTCAGTTCACTGCCAGGTACAAACAGTGACTGATGATGCTCTGACTACAGAGTGAAACTATAGAAATCTGTATGTTTTTTGCCAATTTAAAGATCTTCTTAGTTTAATTATTTGTGAGGACGAGGATGGAATCACATCGACAAGAATGAACTTTTATAAAATTGAAAACGAACAGTAAGGAACGAGTACTATTCATGAAAACTACGAGAAAAAAATTAAAGTTGAGCATTTTCTCTGATGATTATTGTATCGAACAATATACTGTAGTTAGAGAATAATATATTGATATAGTTAATGTTTACAAACTATTAAAAATAATTTGGAAGTTAAAACATATTCATCACATTTCAAGAATTACTGTTATCAATATTATTCTTACAGATAATACTATTTTCTGTATCTAGCTATCGGGTTTAAAAAATTTAATGTACGTATTTTATCAACAGTTTATATGAATTAATTTATTGAAATAATATTTCACTCATCAATAATATATTGTAGTTCAAAACTGTAATTTTTCAAATAAATTTCTAAAATTTTCTACTAGAAGTTAAAACATACAAACATACTAGAAGTTAAAACGTTTCTACAATGTACCAAACACATTTTCCATATTTTCATACATAAGATTAAAGATGATATTTTTAAGGGTACCCTTAAGTTCTGAAACTACACTTTTACAATATTGAATTTTGCAAAACAAACCACAAAAATACGAAATAAGTCTACTCGCTCTAAGAGTCATCATTCTAATCGTTAAGAAATTATTCTAAACACAAATAAAAGCAAACTTTAAGAAAATACACAACCATAGTTAAAAAAAATAAATACAAACAATTACCAAAATGAATTATTATAAATTGGGATGACTACCGAAGCCTTTGTTGAATACTGGACATGAACTGAGTCACAAAAATATTTATAAGCCTACACCAATCTCAAATTTAATTGTATAAATCTCTTATAATCTCAATTTACGTAAATACCATTTGGGGCAAGATAATGATAACACTTACCAGCTCCCAATTTGAATACATGATGTCCAGAGTCTGAACACAAAAATGAATTATGAAGGATGCGATTGACTAATATTATGGGATCTTTTCATTTAAACAAAAGAACTGATACAACCGAGGCGATATAACTGCATTTAGGCCTACCAAGGTCACGGATGAAACAATAATATCAATTGTTTGGAGATTCATAACAGCAAACAATAAATAAATTTGTTTGTAAATCTATTCAAAAATAAAGTTGGAAGAGCAGCTGCTGGTCTCATATTAGATATTGTATTTCATTCACACAATTCATAATACATGATTGTATGATTGACTTGAAAATGCGATCGATTAAAACATGGAATACAAGACTGTAAATAAATTTTATAATGAATATAAATGAATTTTTATAGGAGTTACAATTATGCTGTTGAAGGAATAAGAAAAAAAACATATAGAAGTACTTTTTATACGCAATTTTCTTCAACCTCCAATTGAAATCTTCAAATATTAAACAAATAAAGCATCACAAATGAATGCAGATTAAAAATAATAATCACTAATATCATATAAACTAATAAGAAAAAAATGAAAATTTCATCTTACAACCAGAAGGAACTGTTTGACTATAGTAGTTCAACTTTTAAGTAAAGGCTTAATTAAAAACAATTTGTCTATCTTTTTTTCGTGTTAAGTCATTTTCATTTGAATGCTTAGTATAGAAAAAGCTATGCATGGGTAATGGCGCAGAATAGAAAATTTAAGCATTACATTTTTAGTATTGAGTTATAAAATTTCTATTGTGATTATAATTGAGCTTACCTTCAATTCAATTTCATGATTAATTCAAGTTAATTATTGGCAATAAAATTGATTGAATTATTAAAGTAGACGTTCATCTGTAAGTTTTCTGAACCAATGACTATTTTTACAGCACGAAGTCCTTGTTAATTCAAAAATATAAACGATACATTCCAAATAACAAATAAGAGAAAAAAGGCTATGATGAAGTCCATGCGATCGTATGAACATGCCTTGATAATACTTGATTAAAAATGGTAAAAAATTCTGTCACGTGACAGAGGAATCTCACCTGAGGTCTAGGAGGATGTGTAGGGGGAGGGGGAGCCGCCGGCATTCCCCATGGATCCACAGTACTGGTGGGAGGGGGAGTAGGAGCACCAATTGAAACATCTAGCAAATCCAGCATATGGGATGGACTATCTTTTGTTGTTTTTTGTCTGGAAGAAAACAAAATTGAATCAAATTTTACATGCATCATCTGTTGCGAGTTGAAAGTAGTTCACCTTACTTGAAAAATTATTAGAACATCAATTCAGTTTTCGGCATATGCCTGCCGACTAGCATTAGGCAAGACTCTATATCAAATATAGGGATGATCTTGATTCAGCAAGCTTCATTGTCAGTGTTGGTTTACTCAAGCTCTATTAAATTATAAAAAAATACAACCAATATATCAATCGTGAAATAATCCTTAGATATTGTAATTATTAACAATAGCTAAATAAAAAAATATCAAATTGTAAAAAAATACAACCAATATATTAATGGTGGAATAATCCTTAGATATTGCAGTTATTAGCAATTGCTAAACAATAAAAATAATAATAGTAAATCAATAAAGATGATAACAGATTTCGGATTCTCAATTTAATTACATGAAATGCACTGAAGACTCTCGATTTACACCAGTAACCAATGGTTGTGTGAAAATCCATCGAGTGGTTGTGCGATGAGAATTCGCACTAAAACAGAATTAAGCTGAGAGAATAAACGTCAATCATCATTGGATAAACAACAATACAAGTTCACAGTAGAAGGAATGAAAGGATTGAAAGGAAAGGTTCACTACGGAGCTGTCATAAAGGTGCGACAGTTCTTATATATACAACATAACATACTAAAACGTCTTGGCCACTTATTTCAATGAAAAATGAGCAATTCTCTCTATAAGAGGCTGGCGAACACTAGCAAACCTTTTTCAACGAGTTAATTCAGCTAACGCTGTTCTCGTACTAGGTTGAAGTCATGTGGCTTGTACAGTAGAACAAATCGTTACATTTCTGTCGTCTTTTATGTGTTATTAGCAGTTTATTTGAATAACCAATAGTTATAATTAAACAAAATATAAATAAAAAATTCTTTACACAGATCAGGAAAAAAATCCTACAGTTTCAATCCTTGGTTTCAAGCTAATGAGCTACAAGTTAATATTTCCAAGGCATGTTTCATGAATTTTTCAATAAGAGATCTGAACCATTCTTCATTTCAATTTGAAATGGCAGAAACTATCATTGGAAGGGTTGATTGCACTAAGTTTCTGGGTATTTTTATTGATCAGTGCTTGACCTGAAGACATTGGTGAAAAAAAACTGAACTCGGCAGTCCATGTCATGTACAGATTAGTTAAAGTGGCTGATGAGAATATTGTAAAAATGGCATACCATGGATACTTTGAGCCTCTGTTGTTCTATGGTATTGTCGCATGGGGAGCTTCAAGTAACTCCATTCGTGTTTTCCGAGTACAGAAGAGAGCACTCAGGGTTATGTTTCGGAAACCATCATTATACCAATGCAGAAATGTATTCATATCAGCGAGGATTTTGCCATTGCCATGTCTGTTTGTTTATTTTCCGGCCTGTGTGGCATTAAAATTTAAGGGTGAATGGATGACTGGATGCATACAATACACGAAGCACGGTAAATGCAAGACTCGAAGCTCACATAACCTCTTTTTATGAGGCAGGTCCTCAGTATATGGCTAAGAAGATCCATAATGCCCTTCCTGCAGAGCTTCGACAAATGAAAACTGACTCGATGTTTAGGAGAAGTTCGAAGTCCTGGCTACATACGAAGTGCTTCTGCAGCATAGAAGAATTTTTCAATTTAGAGAAATTTAAAAGTTGATATTTTTTCTATAATAACTCATATTAACACTGAGTTATATTGTATGTATTTCAATTGAGATGATTGTTTATGTATTAAGAATATTGTATGACTATTTCAAGATACAATGTTCAACATATGATTAATAAAATGAAATGAAATATAACCCCCATTTTATTTGGGCGATGGCGCACAACTGCACACCCTGAACTGATGCCACTGCTGATGGTTATTTAAAAAAAATGCAGATCGCCCATAGCAGGACTCTCAGTTGATTGACTTTTGAATGAGCAAGGTTGGCCTACTTACTTGAACTCGTTCTCAGACTGGGAGAGTGCGAGCTGCAGCCGGACATCGTCGCTGCGCCGCTTCTGTTCCTCCTGTTCGGCCTCCTCCCTCGACATGGCCAGCGCCAACTGCAGCTGCAGCTCCTCCTCGCCCACTGTCTGCGGTCGCGCGCACTCCAGCTCACCTGCAGCTGGTGGTGATGCCAACAATACTCATCAATACTCACGCATTTCAACTGACAACTGATAAAATCCAGGTTAGAATCATAAAGGTATGAGAAAGTAGGGGGAGACATAACGCCTGAAAAGTAAAGCCGATTTGAAGATTGGTCACACAACTCGGCGTATGTTCAAGGGTTCAAGGTCACTGATACCAACGCCAACTTTTTACCCAATTTCTAAATCTTTGTACGTTAAAGTTATCAGCACGACTGTTTATTATAAAAGAAGTCCTATTACATCATCAAAGATTTCTGTCGAAGAATTTTTGTTAGGTTTCTTTTATACTGTAAAATGTTTTTCGACCTACTTGTACATATTCACCACTTTACCGAGCATTGAATCGAGCCGGTAAATGTCTGTTTACAGAAAGAACGGCTAATTTTTATTACCACATCCTTTTTCAGTGCGGTTCAGTTTTTATTATTTTACTACTGTGATGGGTTTTGAGGCTATGTTTGATGATGCTTGTACTAGCTCAAAGTTTATTATTTTTATATTTTAGACTAGTATGACGAAAAATACCGTATGTAACTCGTCCGGGAATAGTTTAAAGTACTCGTATTATCATACTCGACTTCGTCTCGTGCGTTAACTTATCACACTCGTATGGTAAACACTATTTCCCGCACTTGTAACGTAATATACTATTACAGTGTAAAAGTGAGATCGTAAAATGTGAATTGTTCAGTTTAAAATTTCACGGATAAGGCCGGCCACACACATGAACAGTCGAGGCGAGGCATTTCGACTAAAGGCGAGGCATTTCGACGAAAGGCGTCTTTAGCGACAGAGAAAGCATGGGCGCTTACGGAGCACCATACACTTCAACAGTCGTGGAGAGGCGAGGCGAAAAGGCGCCTTTAGTCGCAAAGCGAAACAGTCAAGAATTACGTTTCGTCGAAAGTCGGGAAGAGTCGGAGCGTTCTGCGCATGCGCGAAGTCACGTGACCTCCACCACTCTGCCTCTGTCGACTGCCTCCACGCAGTGCTACTGTGTTTTGAACTTGTCATAAAGTCGTGATGGATTCCAATTCCCCTGCAATTATAAACTATGGTCAGGACGATGAAGACTTCGTGGACGTAGATAGACTGTTGGTGTTGGTGGAAATGAATCCTTGTATTTACAACCTATCTATGATAGCTCTGTTCGCTCTGCGAAAGCACACTTGCGACGACTCTGTGAAAACGCGCCAAAACTTGGCCTTGAATAGCCTTGCCTTCTGTTGTGTGTGTCCGCTTTGCGAAAAGGCAAGTCGAGCGTCTTGACCAAAGTCATTTGCCTCGCCTCGACTGTTCATGTGTGTGGCCGGCCTAAATGAGACACACAAGATGGCATCAGATCACATGCATTCATTGTAGTCTAATGCTCCCTCCACTTTCTTATAACTCCATGGTTGAAAAGGATAGCAAAGCGACTTCCAAAAAGGAAGAAATAGGCCTATTAGATCATTGAACAGAATATTGCTACAATGTGGTATCAGGTCATATGAACAGATTAGGATATCAGGAAGAAGATCTAAATAAACAGGAATTGTGATAAGTAGTGATAAACTAAATTATCAAACAGTTATGCAAATTCATAATTGTAAGAAAATGTAATGTATATAATTGAAATTATAGGTTGTAAATTCCACTACATTGACCAATAATTAATTTCAACTATGGCAAGGTTTCACAATATAAAAACTGATTCTATGTTCTACGTAATTTATTAAAATGTCTTGTAGATGATATAATGTAATGTTGAAAATGAGAAATAAATAAGAAATTGATAAATAAAGGGAAGCTCATTCGCTGGTGGAAGTCGTTACTATAAACTGTTAAATGCTTTCTAGTTGCACATTCTATCAAATAATTTTGTGTCAAAAATTGAAAAATTAAGTTATGTGTAAAAGCAATACTTAACAAACATTCCTCAGAATCGCATTGGCTCAAAGTGTATTGTTGCTGACTCCTCATTACGAGCAAGCAAGCATTTGTTTTTTACAAAATCTCATTACGAGCAAGCAAGCATTTAAAGGACTTCATTTGGCAAGTAGTTAAAAAAATGTAAATATTCGAACATCATTAAAATAAATCACCAAAGAAAAAAAACCAGCTTACCTCTAGTTGGTGTACTATCTGAGTCACACGATGAAGTTCGCCATGAGTCTCTAAATTGCTGGAAAGAAAAGATTGAGAATTCAATATTTAATAATGGTTCATAGCATAGGTAAAAACCTTTAGTCAATTTAGCGAACAAAATGAGACTTTAACTCACATAGCAGTTTACTTCATGAGGTAAAAATGCATTCAACTACATGACAGTATTATTTAGTACATGAGTAAAAAATGTTTACTCAAAATATTTTTATATAAATGGTATTATTTGCTAATAGCAAGTACAGGAGATAAAAAACTTTATTTTCCAAGACAGTGTGAATAGCTGATAATAAATCCCGTAGATAAAATAGTAGGCCTATAAATTAGTCCAATAATGGTTTTAGAAACAGGTACAATAACAAATTAGTTTCCTGACATAAGGGATTGAGAATAAAAATGACAAACGTGTTCCTCGACTTGAAGAATTTACTAAATTTATCAATTTTTACACAATTATAAAGTGCGTACTTGTTCTTCGAATTAAACATTATTTTTCTCTTTACTATGATGAAAATGAAACCACAGGGATGTTACATAAGTAGATGGCCATTTCTATCATGATCATCTGCCGAGGCGTGTGATACTAAGCATATGAAGTAATTGCTTTTTAATAGAAGCAATTCAATAAATCTACTTTGAGTTTTATAAATTGTTACAAATTTTCTGAACCCAATGATGATTATCAATTGCATATAATAGTATCACAAGATTTTTTATATTTAATTAAAAACTGTTCGAAATTAAATTAAAAATGGATCAACTGCATAAAAATCAACAAATTAAAGTCACAAGCGCAAGACCAAAATAGAAAGATTTTCGATCTTCATAGCTTCAGAAAACAACTCACCCCTGGAAAACTAGGACTGGATGGTGACATAGAATCCTGTTAACAAAGACATGCATGCAAAAGTTAGAGTTGCAAGAGCACACAGAAAACCCACACAGTGCATTATTAACAAACTGTGCTAGTTAGCAATAATATGTACAAAGATGGTTCAAAATGTTTACATAATTACTGCAATTTAAATTACTAAACGACAGTCAAGATTTCAATTTAAAATTCAAAGACAAAAGTGAATATTTTGGAAAACTACAAATGGACTGATTAGTTGATCGAAGATTCGTTTTTTTGAAACAATTTAAAATGTGTTTTATATTTTTAGTTTTTTTCAAATGTGTATAAACTTTTCTAGCACGTTATTAATTGTTACAACTTTAACTTAGGAGTACATAAGAATTTACACTGCAATTGGAAATTTGTTCCAAATTGTTTTAACATCGAACCGAGAATCAGAATCATCAAATTATTGGGATTATTGAAACTGAAATTAGATCTTTCGCAAGAATAATTATTGTATGGAATCATTTAAGGACAAAATGAAAGTATTTCAAACATTGTGATAAACGGTCTAAAAAGTTAAGTTAATAAGTGGTAAACATTTTGACTGAAACTCGTATAGAAATAAAAGCACAAAATCACCAAAGTTTTATAGAAAATAAGAGTCAATTACATTCGGAAATCACATAGCCTTTCAAAAAAGCGAGTAAGGAAAAATAATTGTAAAAACTCCACTAATGAGAAAGGCACGCAGCAAGATGAAAACTTAAAAGCAAATTGGTTTTTAAAAATATTTTAATGATTAAATAGAATTATTTGAGACTAGGTGATACACAGCATTTACTTGAAGACAATGCTTACTATGATATTATCAAAATTGTATAATAACAAAATTTATAAAGTTTATTATAATTCAGAGTAATTAATAATTATTATAATTTATAATTTCACCGAATAATTAAAGTATCACGTTATTTTGTGGCTGTGAACTCCATCACCAACCAAATGTTGAAGAAGGGAAGCTGCCATACCACTATCAACAAAAGAAGAGCTCTGCAGTGCATTCGTTCTTAGTTATTATCCAATCAGCGATGAGTATTTCAAGCAACGGTTGATTGATGAAATCGTATCTTGTATCATTTATAAGTGATTCTATCCTCTACTTCGGGTGCTGGCAAGAATCCAAACCCGATGATAATCTCCATCATAAAATCAAGCACATGTTGTAGAATGGTGTATAACAGATTGGATCGTGAAAACCAATACCAGCGTGAATTACAGAGAATGTGTTTGATTCTGCGAGTGATTATCATCGAGTATTGATGCTCCACTGTGCAAGCACCCTCAACTCGTAAATGTACAACCTGACAACTAGTCTGAACTTTTTTCGCCAACTTATAGATAACTCTATATTAGTGTGAAGAGAGAAACCAATAGACTTTGCGCAGCAAAAAGGGTTAAACGGTGCCATTAAAGTATTCCATTAAAGTGGAATAGTAATGTACAATTGATGATGAACCTAATTATTGATTTTGGAGAATTTTTTTTTTGACATTTGAGTTAGCACCTAGTTAGAGACTAATGAGCTATTTATTTTATTTTAATTTTCCAGATTATAGTTTGTTTTTCCCTAGGATACTATTTATTTAATAATTCAAATGAAAGAGATTATTATTTTTGGATTGATTTGGAGGTTTTCAATCTCACAATAACCCCCTACACAAAAATCACACAATCACTAAACAATATAATAGAGAATATGGAAGAAATGCTTCAAGTAATTTCCCCGTACAAACTTTAGTTGAACCAGATTTAGCCTCACTTCTTATTCCGTTATTTATCTTATTATTGGGAACGGGATACGGAATATATATATTTTTTTTTTTGAGGATGAAGCCCACATAGGTCTGAGACCTGTGCATGGGTAATGAGTTGGATAATCGTAATTGATGAGCTGAACCTACAGTTTTAGGTGGGTTCCGAACCACCGGGAAGTGATTTTACAGCAGAGAACAGTGTCTTTTTGCTGGCCAATCAAATTGGTCACCCTTACATATGTTTATATGGACAAAGAAAACAGTGCCTTTCAAAACCCTAATTCTGTCATTCCATTATTGAAGTAAACCTGTATGGAAGAAAACTTTCAAGGCGGACGGAATATACATTTCCTTTCAACACGCTAAATGCATCATTTCAGAAGTGTGATTCGCCAAATCTGATCCAGTAGTTTAGAATAGTTTAAACCTCACAAGTTATCTCACGAAACCTCAATTCTCTAAATTAACGCTTATAGTCCAGTCATTTTAGGAAATTGAAAAAAACAATTAGTAGAAACTGTAGATTTGGTACTTGAAATGGTGAATAGCATAGCAAAATGCTTCGTCGTCTAACCTTGTGCTCCAGCCACCAACTTGGAAAATGGCGGCTGAAAAACACTTTTAACCTTATTTCTCGAAAACGATTAACCGCGTAGAAAAAGTTTCAAATGAACATACTCTTGACTCAAGTACTATAACTTTTGTCCTTTGAACGTTTTCGATACCTTAACCAAAAAATTGAAAATACGTAAAGCCCTTTTCAATAGTATGAGCTTACAAATCCAGAGTTTGAACCAATATGAAACTAGCTTTATGCTAAATGCAGTTTAAATGCTCACTGTTCGTCCATATAGAGAAAACCCGATTAAACAAAAATTATCTTTATACATAAAAAATGGGGATGATTTGTCATTCATATAATAACTGATTATAAAAACATTATCACTTTGAATTTGAAAAAGGAGAAAACAATATTAACCAAAAAATTATCAGCCGAAAAATAAACTGAAGACAGTAGAAACGAAGGTTCAACGCGTTAGAAAGCAAAACCCCTTCATTAAAAATTGCATCAGTTCCAACTCACCAAGCCAGTGTCACTTCCAAAGCCAGAAGCGGTCTGAGCAAAACGTTCCTTAGCTTTCAACGCTCTTGTCCTTTCGTTTTTGAGCCGTTCGTCGTCCCTCAGCAGTTGTGCCAGCTGTTTCGCCTTTTCTCTAACGTTTATACCATGATCTTTATTCTCATCAAGGTATTGGAAATCTCTTAGTGTCTGAATAGCAAAAATGTTCTCCTTGCACTGAGTCGCTACCTATAGAGCAAAACAGAAACTTTTAGATTCAGTGTTGATTTTTCTTGAATAAACGTATAAAGTATAGGTGGATCACCACGAGAATGGCATCAGCTAACTTGTGGCTATATTATGGAGGCCAATGCCATTCTCGTGGCGATCCACCAATAACTGGGATTTAATTATTTTCTAATCTAATAAATTTCTGGTCTAATTTTATTTTCTACTCCTTTCAATCATTTTCATCTCTCATTGCTGGCGAGAGGAGTCATTACTCCATAAGTTTTTGCACAGTGGACAATCTAATACTCCTCATCTAATCACCATCACAAAATCAAACACATACTGTGCAATTGAGGTATTCACACTGCTTCAATCTGTCACATACCATTCCACAGCTTATGTTTGATTTTCTATAGTTTATTATCAAAGAGCATTGGTACTCCAGTGTGCAAGCACTCTTTAACAAGTGCGCAAGAACTCTTACTCCAGTGTGCAAGCTCTCTTACTCCAGTGTGCAAGCACTCTTACTCCAGTGTGCGAGAACTCTTACTCCTGTGTGCAAGCTCTCTTACTCCAGTGTGCAAGCACTCTTCCTCCAGTGTGCAAGCTCTCTTACTCCAGTGTGCAAGCACTCTTACTCCAGTGTGTGAGAACTCTTACTCCAGTGTGCAAGAACTCTTACTCCAGTGTGCAAGCACTTACTCATTTTGTGAAAAGATTATATAAGCTACTTGAGGTTATCTATTTGAATCTGTTGCTAGCATAGAAAAACGTCTTTCTTCAAGAGTAATCTCCAAGTATGTAAATGATGTTGAACTTTAGTATTCAAAATTGGCGAAATATTGTTTTAAAAATAGGATTTTTCGAACAACATTAGTTTATTAAATATTCGGCTTTGTATTAAACTGGTACAATTATTCATTTTAGGCCAAAATGATGTTCAAATAACAAAGAAGAAAACATACCATACTGAATCTAAAGTTCAATATTAAATAACAGGTGCAGTGGAATATGAATACTCACAAGAGTCACACTTAAATTTTTCAATAAACTATGGAAAAGAAAATGAAACTATATCAACGTATCAAACTAATAAAACTGTCTAATCACATACCAATAACTACCATATTTCAATGACCACTAGCACTAACAATTAATTAATATACAGCTTACTGACTCACATCAAAAGCTTTTTGACTGTCAATCTTGACAGCCTGAGTACACTGAGGAGTCAATAAGTTTTATATTAATCCAATAAATTAATCAATTTTATATATATATTTCGATTATATTTTGCTGGTCGTCACTAAAACAGTCAATTTGTAAAGAAAAAGCCGCCTTAGTGTACTCGGATAGAGCATGAAACGCATATCTATGATAAGACTCTGACTGCTACTCCTGCGTCACGGGTTCGATTTCCATTCAACCTGACATATTTTGTGTAATCATTCAGCACAAATCTAAAGCACACGAGTGCAACATCACAAAAAAAATCATGGACAAACTTTTCAAACAAATTATAATCAAACATTTTACATATCATGATCAAACACATATTACACATTTCACATAACATTCTGAGTTGGAATAGCAATAAAAAAATTCAACAATGGCAACTCACCTTTTCGGAGCCTGTCTTAATGAGGTAATCTAGTAGTACTAAGGCTTTATAAACGTGACGCCAGTTTTTTCCATGATCGTTCAGTCTTTTCCAAATCATTTGCATAATTTCCGTAAATGCGACCACATTGTACGTTAGGTCAGCAATTTCCGACATCAGTGTACTGCTGGGACCCCACGGATCATTGCTGGTCGCTTCCCTAACTTTCACCTGGAAATATAAAAAATAAAAAATCCAATTATCAACCTGCTACTTCAAATACTATTGTACTTATAAAAATTCGTTATTTCAATTGTTAGAAATTAATTACAGGAAAAAACAAAATCTTACAAATGTGGACAAGAATACATTGGGTAAAATGAAAGACTGAATTCAGGCTCGCCCAGTTATTTCAATTGTTAGAAATTAATTACAGGAAAAAACAAAATCTTACAAATGTGGACAAGAATACATTGGGTAAAATGAAAGACTGAATTCAGGCTCGCCCAGAGGGGGAGGCAAGGGGGGCAATTGCCCAGGGGCCCGGGCTCTGAAGGAGCCTTGGCTCTGGAGGGGCCTGGGCTCTGTAAACGAACAACAGTTTATTTCAACAACACTAAATATACACAGATCAGATTCGGTAGGCCTAGTTAGTTTTAAAGATAAAAGGTTTAATTCATTTAAAAATTTAATAAAATACAGTATAAAGATTTATATAAAGATCTTATTTCAATTATTGAAGGATTGGCAAACAAAAAATCTTGAAAAGTAGTTGTTTTAAAGGTGAATTTTCACCTTGAACTTAAAATTTGAAACTTTAAAAAAGTGTTCTTTTAAACTGATATTTAATATTTGCTTTGGACTACATATAATTTTTGCATCATTCACATTTAATTTATAGATTCCAGATTTTTCTTCGATTATTTTAATGTTATTTTTAGGATTGGCAAGAATATGTTCAAGTGCGGATTTTGAATAAAAACTTATGTTGACATTAGCATGTTTTTTAAAATCTGTTTTAACAACTTTTGAATGGGATCCATAATTCATAGATTTACAGATTTCTTCTTTCTTCTCGTTTTAGAAAAATGTTGTTCTTAATAATTTTGAGATACTTTTTTCTTCTTTAATCAAATTTGGTTGAAACTCATTAAATTTTGCTATTTGCATCATTTTCTGAGCTTCCAATCAGGGGCGGATCCAGGGCTGGGCGAGCCGAGCAACCGGCTAACATAACGCAGGTTGGGTCGGAAAGAACCGCGAGGCCCTGGTTGAGCTATCAGCCTTTAAGCAAGCGAAGAGTAAAAGAGACATAGAAATCTGTTATATTGAAATTTCTCACACCAAAATTATTGCGTCAGTGTGAAATACTTAAAGAAGCCCACAAAAATGGATGGGCGAGTCAGCGGGGCCCTGCGGTCCGGACCTAACTGAAAAACGCAGGTCGTTTAGAAGTGCGACCCCTTAAACCAGCCCCATAAGCAAGCAGAGTGAACCCCATAAACCAGGTTTGTTATGCATAGCTTAAAGTGCAAGACTAAATAAAATTAGAAGGTGGTATTTTTAAAAAATAAACCCAACGTAATGTATCAACTTTTGAATTTGATATCAACTTTTGAGTATTGGCTATACTTTACAGTTTTGACCTGGCATATTTTATGACAAAAAATGTCAAATTTTGGCTTTTGGGCTTAGCTAACCATTTTCAGCACGTTAAACATGAAGATATACACAGAAAAGGCATTATTTCGTATAAAAAAATCAGCCAATGCGTACTTCCTATAGTGCCAACTGATGAAATCTTTGAGGCTATTAATTTAGTACATTGGAAACTAGACTGTAATACACGAATAAGGTCGGTTTTATAAGTTGATCATAGCACAGCTAACTAGTTGAAAAAACGCATTTTTAGGGCCAATTTTTTAAAAAATCATGGGGGAGGATCCCCAGACCACAAGTAAGTGTGGCCCCTCTAAATTCAAATGCCCAGGGCCACGCAAAGCCTGGATCCGCCACTGCTTTCAATGAATATCTTTGGAATGAAAGGCAAAATTAATCTGCCTTTAATTAAAAATCAGAACATAGTTATCCAATAAGAAGAGCTTATCAAGATGACCAGTCTTATTTATTTAAAAATATTATCATTATGTCAGTTGGGAAATGATAAAATTTTCTATCTTCATAAACAAATGTGGTTTGATTTTGATTCCATAACAATGTAACAATACTTTATTCATAATGTCAAACAAAATACAGGGTTGCATAGGCCCATATTGGAAGTGGTGAAGGGGGCCCGTACTCAAGTTTGCCCAGGGGCCCAGAATTTCTCCGGGCGGGCCTGACTGAATTCATGAAGGCATTACTAAAATGATGATAGAAAATAATTTTCCAGTATAATCAGGCCCAAAAGATTTAAAACTCTAATTAATGGGCTTGTTACTTGAATAATTAGCCATAGCTTAACAAAACCATACATTAAATTGGCACTAAATGCAAAACAGTAGAGATATATAGTAGTATTATGATATTAATATACCTATTTACAAAATTGAAATAAGACAATTGAAAATCATTTAAAAATCATATTAGAATCATTTATAGTAAAGAAAAGCTCACATGAAAAGGAGTTCCCTTCTATTCCTTACATGATCACAAAATAATTCGTACAAATTTCATTCTTCATTGAAATGATATAAGATAGAAGGTGCCCCGCACAGAAATACCTTTGGGGTTGCCATATTTAGACAATAGAAAGTTTATTGTATAGTCGACATAGTTGTAATTACTGTTTGCTGTATATTAATACCCAGACCGAAAATTGTTGATATAACTTACTGTGTTCTGTTGGTCGAATAAATATGATTAATATTAGATCGGCCTTTTAACTTTTAGTGATTGATTTTTGTACAGTTTATTGAAAACTCATCATCAGTTGAACAATATCGTGTTATCTGTTTTTAATTGCTTATTTTTCTGTAAGACATTACTGAACAGTGAGTGTTGTGATTATTTGTGTAAATAAAGTGCGAGTGATAAATATAAGTGTTGCCAGCGTTATTTTAGACATAGAACCCATAACAATATTATTAAATATCAAATTAATGATCTTATAGTCAAACTTAGTACAGTAGTAAAGATATTACCAAATGATAAGGCCTATGAAGTGTGAAAGTACTAGTCCTGGTGCACACAATGCATTCTAATGACTTCTCAATTACTTACTAGTTCCATCTAAACTGGAGAAAATTATTACTAGAAAAAATTACTTCTCAAGCTGAAAGTCTAGAGGCCAATTGCACAAAGTTCAATCAAACTCTGATCGATGTTTGTGCAACTTGCCCTAATTCTAGATGATGAACTAGAGTTGATATATTTTAGTGCGAATTGAAATGTTTCGAGGTTGATCTCCATTGGTAGCATACATTAATACAGTTGGAGATTGGTTTCTACTTTCTTGCAGATTTGACGCCTAGTGGGATCGGATTGCCTCTTGAGGCAATATACTGCAATGAATTATTTTTGAAATGTATTTTAGTATTATTATTATTCCTTGTAATTTTTTATTGTAATATTAATTATTTTGTCTCAATAAGCCATTTTTGTGCTATAAGACCAAAAATTGTTTTGGACCCAATTTGGTTTTTTGCTCAGCTCCATATGTTGTAATTCTTTTTTAAGATGTACAATAAATATATGACTATTAATCCAGTTGGATTGTAAAGAAACGGGAATGACAGGAATAGTCTAGATTTTTATCCCGTGTTAGGTCTATAAAGTATTGAAGTCTCAAAATATGAATAGTTTCAAATTGTTATCCTTTAAAAATGTTAAAAACTCATTTACAAACCTGAGCATCTGAGTAATTATGAGCAAGATTCTTTATGTTCCTCCTTAGCCCGGCCACATTGACCTGCATATCTTCCCTTTGCCGTTTCATCTGCAAACAAAACAAAATAAATCACTTATGAAAATTGTCACGATAACAATACCACAATTAAATTTAATTCCGAAAAAGCTTCAAAATATTGTGAAGCTATAATCAGTAAAATGTCAATTAGCTGGATAACATTGAGGAATAGTTCATTTTTTTCTATGAAAATTAATTCACAGTTCATATTTATGTATCATGTTGAATAATATGAATCATGAGTAATTCTACGATAGAAATACGTGAGCTAGAACGACCAATTATTTATTGACAAAATACTCATGTTATACAGAATTTCGATTCTTTCATAGACGTCTTATAACTGTATTATAACGAGTTTCCATATAAACTGATGAACTTTATACAAGAAACATGTACTCCTTATAAGCTGAAAGTCAAAATTTGATGAATTCCATTTTTTAGTGCAAATTAAACATTCCGAAGAGTTGCTAGATATGATAAATAGAGCTATCAAAGCATCAAACATACAAAATACTATAAAAAGGAAGAGAAAAATATTTGGAATTATATTGATTTTTAATAAATCAACAAGCTAGTTTGAATACACAAACAATTAATGAATCATGATAATACTGGCTATTTCTTGGTTAAAACAATATTTATGAGAATCAATATTATCACAGGAGAGAGATATTTTGTAGAACAAGAGTGCTTAAAAAGTAGACAATTGAAGAGGTTATCAGAAAATAATTTTATATTCACTTTCAGATATAATATGTGACAAAATTAAAAGTATCGACCCAATAGAATGTTATCGAATAATAGCTTAGTTAACTACAAAATACAAGAGATTTATTCACAAGAGCAACAAAAAACAGAACTAGAAGAATATTTCAACAATACAACGAACGCATAACTCAATGGAGGTGTAGCAGAATATTGGTTGTTCAAGTAGAAGGAAGAATATCACACCAATAATAGAGTAACTTTCAACATGCTTATTGATGTATAGACATATAGCTATAACTAAGTTCTAAGTTAATCAAAATAATTATCCCAGATGTTTTTCATATCTTCAACAATAAAAGGAGAAGTAGACTAACTAAATATTTCAAGTATCAAGTAATATAAGTAAATAACTTCAATATAACATTCAAAGCTATAGAGAATGATTTTCATTAAATCAAATATAAAATGTTCAATCTGTTTAGTGAGTAGCAAATTGTATTTAATGGCAATAATGATTGTAATCATAAATCATACTAGAAACAGAATTATTGCATTAGAAAAGAACAATACTAAATATAATTGTTCGGAATGATAATTCATCATTGAAGAATTTAATTACAGAATTTTATAAACGTACAAATTAAAGCAAAAAAGTTATGAATGGAAAAATTATTGATGCAAGTTTGAATTTATGTGGATATTAAGTATGGTAAAATATGAAAAAGCCTCGATTAGATAAGTTATATGAGAGGGAAATTACAGCTTTCAAGAGCGCCAGGTGTTATCAATATTATCAGTTGAATTTGAAATCGATTATCCTATATAGAAATAACCATTATATGAACATGTTTCAGACACAACCTTTTGCTTACAGAGTAGTTTAAAATGCTTCATAATAATATGGAAAAGAGGGGGAAATTTTGAAGAGAGTGAAATCATTTTAAATTATATGAGTATGATGAGTCTAGAATAGGGAACTACAAACAATTTTCAGAAAAAAAAAGTAAATAAATAAAATGTTATTACTAATATTTTCATACGACATTGAAACAACGGCAGTTAGATAGATAGATTTTATTCTCAAAAGAAAAATAGCAATATAGTGTTTTTTTATCTACAGAAAAGCTATGTTCAATCCAAAAATATAATTCATTAAAAAAAAACAATATAAAATTTAAAAAATTAAACTTAAGAGAAAATACAATCCAGCACACAAGATGCAACCTGTGGACCGCTGGAGGATGTCTATAAAATAAACCTATTTTAAATGAGAGATAGAATAAAAGAAGAAAAACTAAAAAAAAGAAACATTATTTATGTAATATCCTGATGTTAAATAAGTTATATATTTTGAAATAATTATTCAAATGAACTGTACTTCATCAAGCTAATTCACTAAAACCATATTGTAGAATGTAGACGATATATCGGTACAAGTCAATATGAATTTTATAAATCACTACACATAAAGGCCCTTCTAAACAGAAGACAGATTTATTGTCATGACGCGAAAACTAGATCAGATCCAGAGTAGATTCTTGCTAAGAGCAATCCTATCACTCTCACAGCTAATCTAGCTAGAGTCTACACTGATAGATATTATCTAAGCTGTCCTGTTCCTGTTTGGATAGTTCCGTGGTATTGAAACAATTGACGGCAATGCAATTTAAAATTGATTTTTCAATATCTTCCCATTTTGATACGTATTACTAGGCTTCACTCAAATAGGAATTCAGACTTGCTGACGTGGCTCCAGCTGAAGCACAGATATGAATTGGACTGTTCAAATAGAAGCTATGTGAGGTCTAATTTACTTCTGCGCTTCACAAAAAGTCAGGCTGCGTCTTTCTATTTGCTCTAGGCCTTCATCAATGCCAATAAAATTACGAAAAATAATTGGTATTAATAAAATAATATAACTTGAGTTTTTTTTTTAGAAATATTCTAGTATTCATTATGCACTCATAGCCAATATTTTCTCACAACCGGAATTAGTCAGATTCAATACCCAAATTTGAATTTAACGTAAGTTTAAAATTATAACCACAGTAGAAACGTTTAAAAGTAGCCCTGAATAACCTACACTTTTCCAACTAAGTATCCATTGAAGTTGTGATCTTGTCATGACGCCATGGCGCCGCTGAAGCGATGACAATAACCTGATTTTAGAATGTTATTTTCACACATGCCAAACATCATTTTATGCCAAAAAAATGTTTAAAGTAGAAATTGAATTGATAGGATGATGGTGGAAGTTGTACTTGTGAATGAAGTGAGGCAATGAAGTTAGGTTCTATGCAAATTCTATTGTAATAGAACTATTTGCAAAAAACAATTTATTGATGAAATAATATTATATGGAAATTATGAACAGAATAACAATTTTTTTAAATAATAGCCAAAAAGCAATTTTGTATCATGCAAAAAAGACTTCTTATTTCATTTATTATTTTTTTTTTATTGCTATTATTTTTATTATTTATTTTAAACCACATGCATAAACGCAAACCGATCCGTGTAGACGCACTAGAAAATATTCAAGACATTTTTGCCAAAACCCTTGTACAAAGTACATGAACTGTTTTGGTAGGACATTTTGTATCTGACAACAATGTTGCATACGGTGAGCCACTGGCACATTACAACCCATGCATACACTGTATTCCGCCAGTCTCCAACAAAAATGGCTAGTTGGTGAGTGAATAATCTTCCATAACTTTGAATAACCTTTCCCAAGTATGAAACTAAGAAGAGATGATTTAGAAACCCATTAGCTCGCATTGCTATCTTCTTTCAGCTATAAAAGAGACAAAATATCCACTTTACAATTGCATTCTTCAATTGCATGAGACCGTGTTCATGTGCTTCAAAAGATTTTCCTGCGTAAAGCTTGTGAAATAATCTTTGAGAATTTGATAACTCATGTGTGCTTGGGAAAATGCACGAAGAGACGTATTAGCTGAAGGGATAACTGTACCTCAGAGCTAGAGAAACGTATAATAGAAAATTTTATAGAAGACACTGAAACTGTAATGACAGTTGAGTGAGTCCCATGTTGAACTATAAAGCTAATGAACTGAAAAAAATAAAGTTTTTCTAGCATCTATACATTTAAGGAGTTCTATAGCATTATATTTTCAAGTTTTCAAGTTCGGAGTTCTAGTTTGATACAGCTTGAAAAATGAACAAACCAAGCAAACTAAACTCATTGTACAAAAATGGAGCTTTTACTTCTCTAACTGAGGTACAGATTTTAAAAATAAATAAGACTCAGCAATAATCCTATTTTCAAGAAAATTGGGCTTATGCTTCTCTAGCACTAAGGTACAGATTTGAAAAGTGAATAAAACTCAACAATAATGCTATTTTACAAAATGGAATTTATGTTTCTCTAGTTCTGAGGTACAGATGAGGATAATGCTTTGTCCATGACAAATAATGTTAGATCTCAATCTAAATAATACAACTAATCCACACTGAATTGGAGGAAGACTTCAATTGAGAATCTTGTTAAATTACAATTTATTTTCAATTTATTTCAACAAGATTACATCATGTGGATGCGACAGGCAAAGCCCAAAACCGCACTCCACAAAAACATATACAATAGTTTGAACTAATTAAACGTTTTACAAAAAATCAAGAATATAGATATTGTCGGTTTTTTTACAATATTCAATAAATGATTAGGAATTTTCACTAATAAATGACTGGGAATTTTTACTCATAAAAAGGTTAATTAGAGAAACTTTGATTCCCGTTCCAATACTAGCTAGATGATCAATTCAATTGTATTGGGAATTTTAAAAGTGAGCAGACAACAGATTGAAAGCAAAAGACAAAAGCACGGGTTTTTGAAGAATGGACCAATTCTAATTATTTAAAATTATGATTTTGACATATAACTGGAAAATATTTTGGTAGATCAGCGACATTTAATCAATTTCGACGAACGACTATTTATTTTTGTTTTGACTTCAATTAAAGTTGCTTTACATTTTCTTGAATTGGTTCTATCAAAGTTACTTTTAAACACCATGAGTTTAGAAAGAACAGAAAAAATGAAGTTGTTAACTTATAAGAGGCAACATGCAAGAGTCGAGAAAACCTCAATGCAGTGCAGAAAGTAGCTTTTTCGACAGGTGCAGCAAAAAGCTAAAAAAATTCAAAACAATTCAATCATTTTTTCAGCAGATCATACCTTGTTCGGATTATTGGGATTACTTTTTCTTGGTACAGCGGTTTGAAAAGCAAAATTCAAGTTCATCTGAGATGTTTCCTTTACATAAGAAGAAACAGATTCAGTTTAAAAATAGTTCTGATCCAAATTCAAATTATACAAGTCTTACATTTATACTGAGGTACTGTAATTATTAAAAGAACTCTATAGCAAAATTGATAGTTTCCAATCAGACATTAACTACATATAATTATAATTTATCAAATACATGAATAAATTTCATTATAATAAAAGGTAAAAAGTTAATGAGTCAAAATCAGGAAATGTTAATAGTATTATTGAGATACCAATACATCAATCCATTTCTACGAAAGAGGTACCTTGAAGAAATAATACATTTAGCATCAATATTTATTTTCAAGCATTCACAAAAAATGGGAACACTTCATTGACTCACTTCATTCACTAGGAAAACTACTCCTCCAAATACACGAATAATTTATTATTCTTACCAAAATAATGCCACCAGTAGAACAATAACATGAAGCGATATTGTACTACATAAACATGCTAGAAAAATAATTAATACTTTATAAAGATTTGTTTTCATTAGCTCGGTAGGCTATAAACAACGAGAAAGATAATTACGGTTTGACATTCTCTTCTAGATACTATCAAAGATAAATGTCTTCATGCATATGTTTGGGTAGTGCACTGAAAAGTTTGGATATAATTGGAATCTCCAGTCCCAATATTTAAAATCATAAATTTCACATAGAACGTGAATAATAACGACAAAAGATTTTTCTAGTTCATTTGCTTATTAATCTCTAAAAGATACCTTTTCAACAATTTGTTGATGAGCATTTAAAAACGATTGTATTTGACATTTTAAGACAGCAACTGAATGAGAATTTGGTGACGTAAAACATGTATGCAAAATCTGCGTTTATACTTAGTTTAATATAATATTAGGTTTAAATGATCGACAATTTACAACCATAACTCCAAGTTTAAACTAATCTTAGTTAAAGAGTATGAGCATATGTATCCACAATTTAAACGACGTTAATACTATCTATATGCTAAACGCAGTTTTAAAGTTCATTGTGCATACGGGCCTAAATGAAATAGATAATATTACTTTCCTAATAGTTTTCATGTGATCGGAATATAAAAATAAACTAAATCGCACCTTTAAAATAAACCAATAAGAATAATAGTCTAACAAATAACGTTAACGTGAGTTTTAATAAAAACAAACAGACAAATAAGAAAATTGAAAGTACGGCTGCCTGCAGTGTACTGCAACCAATACCCAATACTCGATGATTATCACCATCGCAAAATCTAACACCTTATTTGGAATGGGACTGCTCCAATCAGTTATACGTTATGCACCATTCTACAGCATGTGTTTGTTTTTGCAATGGTGATTATGGGATGTTCCACTATTCAAATCATTTAAAATGTACATCTAAATTTACATTTAGATGTAAATTCGAGGCTTGATAAAAACAGAATAATATTTACTTGTTCACTTTGTTATCCCTGGTTGCCAATCAGGAATTGAAAGATTTTAAGACAAAATTGGGAGAATATATAAACTCACCATTCGATAACGCACTGACGAAAACATACAAGAAAAATGAACATCCCATTGCGCAAGGCATAAAGTAAAGCTTCTCAACCTTGTGAGCAGACAACGTGAATGCATCCATAGGGCTTCAAACTATTAGGTAAGTGTAATAATAACTGAAGGGTAAGGAAGCCGGCAAGCAACATGTTGAAGAAAATCGATGAACTAAAAGGGTGAGAACTTCTTTCAAATTGAAATTTATACTTCCCGAACAATGCTAAAAGTTCCTAATACCTTCCGGTTTTTCTAAGGTCACAAGTTGTACATTTTACAAAAATTGAGAATGTTTCTATTACAATTATGAAGTGGTAACATAATTTTTTACATAGAGATGTTATCATGAAAAATGTGGTTATTTCTAGCAAAAACAAATTAAATAAACTAAATTACAAAGGATTGTGAAGATACATTATCTGAACCACTTTCTGTACGAAATTTAAACTATAGAATCCAAGTTAAAATATATTCATCTTGAAAACAATATAAATTGATTGATTATTTTACCTCTGAAGAATAATTTGGAAGTTCACTTGAAACGAAACACTGGAAACAGTTAATATTGTTTTTGTTTAAAACTTTTGAGCCAAAAATATAAAAGAAGTATGTTTTGTCAGAAATACATGAGTTAGCTAGCAATGAGGGTTTTTAGTGAGTGCGTTCATGGGAACCGCAGAGCTTACCGGTGCACTGGAACTAAGGCATCTAATTGGTCTATTCAAATTTATAGACGGTCATCGATCAATGAGCCGGTGCACTAGTTTCCGGTGAACCAGTAAGCGGTGCCGCTACCCTGAACGCACGCATTACTACAATAGTGTACGCAAAGATTTCTAACAGGTCTAACACTTTAATCATTCATCTGTGTAATAATTTATTATTTTTCTGTTTATTCGATTATTATTTATCTGTTTTTCATTTATCAAGACGATTTCTGCATTTGACAAGGATAAAACTGTTCGACTATTGCAAAATTTTGCTGTTTAATTGAATAGATTTCAAGTGTATTCGACTGATGTCGCACTCTAAGGCTGATTTCTGTGTTCGATGAGAAATTTTCAAGTATTTAAAAAACAATTGCTTAAAACAGGTTTTAATATAAGTATGAGTAAAAATACGTTATATTATTTACTTCTACTTCAAAATATTACGATACCATAAAAATGAACCCTCTTCTTTTTTGTTTAGCAGCACAAAACTCCAACAAAGACAACGAAAAATGAGCGACATAACGTTCAACATAGAACATAATTCAAAACTAAAACTGGAGAGCGAAATGCAAAAATGTTTTTACTGTAGTTTGTTCTATCATTAACACTTACTTAATTACTAAGTAACGTTTCACACGCATATTTGTAAGTTATTTTCCCTTGTATTAAGAACAAATCTATACTACAGCAATCAACACGATTGGATTAAAGGAGAATAGACAAAGTTCGATTATAATCGAATTTTATATTTCGATATTTCGTTAGTTCTATGCCCGGTTTCTGAGTTGTTCATTAAGTTTAATGGATCATTATCCCATTGCTCCAGCATTGAGTTAATGGTCCATTAAGTTAATGAACAACTCAGAAACCGGGCACTAGAGACATAAAGGTTAATGAATGGTTTAGTAATGACATAGGCCTACTTCAAAGAAAAATAAATTAGATAATAATAAATTTGATTTTTAGTACTTCAAGATAAATTAAATATTACTAATAATTCTTTGAAGAGAATGCAATAACTACTTCAATGTGGACTAATAAAAATATATTTGATCTATCTAAGGCATACAGAATAACAAAAAAAAAACCCACCTATAAAGCGAATTTAGACAAGTAATTTATAAATCCAGCGAATCAGTTATCAAATTTTTAAAATTTATCAATTATTTTCATTAGATGTAGTATACGAGTACAAACGAAAAGGTTGAGGGGCATTTAGGAATGGATAGAACTCCTTTAATTGAGATTCCACTGTAGGGGAGATCCAGATCGGACAGTAGCTCATTCATCGAATTGAAAGTAATCCATCCACTTTCTCCCCCTCGCACACACAAACAACAGTCAGAACACCCAAGACAAGTTGAGAACAACTACAAGCTGTTCAAGTACTCTCGGATTACAAGCATACATTATCTATTTTTCTACAACTACTAGTAATAATTATTAATAATATTAGCTTGACATTTTTCCGAATACATTCTTTTTTAACTGAATTCTACATAAAAATGGAAAATACAAGAAAACTTTATAGTGTTGTAATAAATGATTTATAATGGGGAGGTTGAGTAAGTATAATACTTGTTTATTTTCTAATGGGAAAAATTCATGGCAAATAAATTAATTATGCTGTTACTTTACAGTGCTCATACTGCCCCTGCATTAATATTGATCTAATAAAATTTAAAATCACTTCCGGCATAAAAAACACTATTCTACAGTTCACACCCACTCCAACCTATTATATAACATTTTGGTATTTTATAAATCATTTTTAATGGAAATAAATGTATTTGTATTTATTTGTTAAATCGATTCAGATCTTGTAAGGTGGTTTTTGAAGAAACATGCACTTTTCCAAACTGCCAAATAACAGCATAAATTATCACTGCACATATGATTCCGCTTCTACTTGTTAAGTACAGTAAAGTTCCCGTAATTCAAGTTAAATGAGACCAGAATTGAAGTAACTTATCTCGAATTTATAAAATTCGAATTATTGAGAAAACTCCCAAGAAAAAAGGCACGGCTTAATTTCAGAGCAGAGCTATTTTAAACCAGATCTTAACTAGCTTGTTATGTCGTATATTATATGAGCATTACTAACCATTGTCAAATGCGTTTAAAATTCAAGTGTAATTTTCAAACAATTTTCCGGGGGAGGACCCTGGACCCCGTTTTGCTGGGGGGTCCGCCCGGTATGTCACAGCTCTGGTATTTCTCAATTTACAAATTAAGCCCTAAAAAAGTGTTACAATAGTCTAACGAACGAAATATGATTTTATTACAGCACTTATTAATGGGGAAAAGAGAATCGAAATATAGAAATCATACCAAAATCATGTTCCTAATTAAAAACTTGATTTTTGTATGAAATCACACCAAAATCAGGTTTCTACTTGAAAACTTGATTTTTGTATGATTTTTTAAAACTTTGCATTTGGTAGCTCGAATTTAACGGTACCTCGAATTAACGGGACTCTACTGCAGTACAGTTGAAGAAGAGAAATTTAAAATTGACTTATAATAGCATCATAAAAATCAATTGATACTCACCTTGAATTATTTTGAAGGAGCGATCTGTACGCGCTAACTAATGATCATTGGATTGCAGTATAGTATTGTTCCTTTCCAGCAAATAATGAGAAAAGGAGCGCTAATATCAAATCTGTAAAAGACAGAATATTTAAATAAGGTATAATATTTTTAATGAGATTTATGCTCACAACTTTTAGTGCAGATTGTTATGAAATAACTAATAATTTGAATAAAAACTAAAAAAATAATACAACGATTGAGATGTTTAAACCTTTTTATGAAACGCACATGAGTATGACATGGGCGCGTGGGTAATGATGTTAATGATGATACAATGACTTTATGAATTCAGTAGCCCTTATTATTTGCATATCCTAATAATTTAGAAGAAAAAACAGAATCTTATGAAACCGACAAACGTACACATTCAAACTAAAACTACTTGTACGCACCAAAATATAAATTATCCCATGATAAATTAAAAGATATACTTTTTTAGATATATTTTTTATTATACTTAAAGATATATTTTTTATTTAATGCTTTATTTTAGACAATTTAGCCAAACAATTTTTTGTTATTGAAGAACTCATTACAATACTGTCGCTATATACATTATCAAATGAATCTAATGGAGAAGTTAATTTTAGATGTTCAAAAATATTAATGAAAGACACATGTAGGCTACAACTATAAATTTTATTTGAATCCAAGCCAAGTGACTGAAACGAAATCTGCCAATGAATGAATTGACCCTGAGAAATGACACTCAAACTACGAAGCTACGAGTAAAAATTAAAATTCAACAGGTATCACGTATCATCATCAAATGTTTTAGTGAAGGCCTGCTATTTGTCATTGCATTCTACAGTCACTTGTAAATGAGCGAGAAAATGAATATGGTACATCAACTGTCAACCATGGAGAATATAGTGAAAAATCTCTTTCAATCAAACACTTATTTATTAAAAAAAAAAAACATTCATTCAAAGGTCCCGTCAAGGTTTTACAGCAGATGACTGCTCACAAAGTAAAATTATAATTCGTAAAATACAGCACTCATTTATATTTTAATCTATTTCTTGTGGCAAACAATAGGCATATATATTATATTGAAGTATACATTTGTTGAAAATCGATTTTAATGCAACCATTCATGAACTAATAACTTCATAGCTGATGAATGAGATATTTAGCTTCTCTAGACACATTAGGAGGTTTGTATTATAAATCACTTTCCATTACCACACAAAAGTTTCAGACTCATGTCGGTATCATCATAGGCATTAAAGAAGCACATTACATCAACACTCAACACATAAATAAATTACAGCACGTTTTTATTATGAACAAGAATACGTCATATTACTGATCAAAATACAGAAGTTATGCATCTATGAGGATGAAATATTAAGCTGCTACTGTTAGAAGCGTATGTGTCGCGAATGTTATCAAGCACAGTAGGCTATAAGATAAATTTTTGTAAGCGAAACTACCAAATCTAGCCAAAAAATAGAAGTGATTTTCTTTTCAAAGCATGTTGTATACTAGCGTTGTTAATTGAATAATATTATAAGCAGTAATACTGTTAAAACAGAATGTTCAATAAACTGTTCTTAAAGGCATCATCTATATTTTTCTGGTTTTCATTTATTTTTATTTTACAATTCATAGTGGCAATGCAAAATTTCGTCTGTGCTACAGTCGAGATTGATTGAGATTTATAGGACGGTATAGTAACATAACGTTAAAACATCTATTTATGATGCTGAAGATCCATCTTGTTTCCACTAATATGTAATATAAACTTGATAAAACAACTTTTGAATGGAAATTAACTCACGTTATGGCGTGACGGCCGTTTCGCTCTGTTGTCTAGAGCATCGTCAGACGACCCACAGTACACTGACTTAAGGTATGAGTTTGAGGGTTATGTCACATACCTTATGTCAGTGTACTGTGGGTCGTCTGACGATGCTCTAGACAACAGAGCGAAACGGCCGTCACGCCATAACGTGAGTTAATTTCCATTCAAAAGTTGTTTTATTAAGCTTATATTACATCTATTTATTTCAATTTATTGATGACAAAAATACAACAAGGAAAGATGCAACACACACAATAAGATTGCCCACAACTGCTTTCTTCACAAATTATCAACACTGAAGAATCCAATTTGCTGTTTTCTGTTGATTTCGTCAGTCATTATTATTATTATTATACAGTATACTGTAAGATATCTTTTCTTTGTAGATAAATTTAAAGAATTATACGATTGGTTATATTGGCTTTTAAATCAATCAATCTCAGCATAAAGTAATGCTATATCTAATAAATAAATCTCTATAAATTCATTTGTAAATTGAATCGAGGTGAGATTTTATCGTCCGATGATTTTTCAATTTTTTTTTTTCAATATCGCGCTAATATTTTGTCAAATATTTATTGTGACAAATATTTATTGCAACACAAATATTAAGCAAATATTCCTTTGGTTGGAGCCCTGTTCAATATAGTCAATACTTCACAAGACAGATGGCGATTATTTAAATTCTGCTAAGTCAAATTTAACAAGGGCAAATATAGAAATACAAGTTTGAGGATCTGTTCAAACGTCATAAGAAATCGATTAGAAGCAGTACTCATTACTATGTAAGTAACCGAATAAGCAGAGGCAGCATGGCCTTCTCATGAAGGCTGTAGGGAGACTCACTATTAAAAAGATTGCATGGCAGTCTCTATTCAAAATAGAAGTATTACAATGGAGTGATGCCGTTTAAATGGATATTTATTGATGTCATACAGCGGAGCAATTGGTCACGGAATAAAAACTATGTACTTCGATTACTTATTGCATGCTTATTACATTACATATAAATCCAATGGATTACTCAAATTGCCCAATAAAATTTCAAGAACGTCTATCAAATAATATGTTATTAATTTTATTATTACTGTTACATATATTTAATAAATAAACATTTAATAATGGCAGCCCTGAAGGCTCGATCCCAGTATTTGGTTGCCGATTGTTAGTTCTTATTATTTTATTCATTTTCAGATGTTTTAGCTCACTGAGTCAGCAGATGAAAAATCTACGTAATAATTACTCAGAAATTGATGATTATTGCTGATGAAATGTTATTTGAATGTTATCTTACCGGAAATTGAATAAGAAAAATATTTTCAGGCATGAATCCAGGTAATAAATTAAAATGAGGAAAGTGAGAGATTGAGTTAATAAACAATTGAAGTGGAAACAGGGTATAATAGTTTCTATTGACTATCCCCGCATAATCCTGATATTTAGGCGTTAAATACGATTGATTGCCTATATTCAGGGCGGAGTTAAGACTCTTGTTCCTCACTTTCACCAATATTTTAATTTATGAATAAGGGGTACAGACCCAGCCCAGGGTGGTATAGACCTAGCCAGGAATCGAATACGGGACAACCAGCAGCTTAGAAGAGAGGAAACATTTTCTAATGAATAATAAGACGAAATTGTCTTTTTGGAACCTTTCACAATATCACCTACGCTACTACAACGAAACCTTTTTTAAACAATTTAAATAGTGTTTTTCATAATTGAAAGCAAAGTGGACACTGATAACTAACGCGTGAAAAAAAACAGATTCATTAATTATGTAAAGATATGATTCAGTACTCTCTTGGAGTCCCTGTTCTAGTCTAGCGAGGAAGCAGCTTGGCAAAGATTTATAAACAGATTTTAAAAGGGATTTATGAAATTTCATAAATTGTAACAAAACTAATATTTATAGATATCACTTGGCTGTTCATAAACCCTTTAAATCATTCGAGAAAGAACTATCTAAGAAAAATTAGTCAAAAAATTCTCATCAACAAATAAAAAATAATAGCGCAACAAAAATAAAAAATATAAGCCTGTTTGTTTTGAAGACAAATTGTCACCCATTGAAGACAGGTGCTAAATTCCAAGGCTACTGGCCTAATAACAGTAGTAATTCACTTTCATGTGCACTGTAGATTCAAGTGTTAACAAATACTTGTAAAATGGGAAAAGTAGTAGCTAACATTTTGAAAATCTTGACAAGTGCCGACTTGATAACTGTTTATGTTCTTTTCGATGCAAAATGGGAAATGAAATAAAAATATATACAAACTACGATTAAGAGAGAGAAAGAGAGGTCATCCATTATTTAATTATAATTGAAGTAATATTCTACTCACATCTAACACTGAAGATAACTTCATATAGATAACTCCATAGCACCAATATTAATCTGCTAATACAAGTGTGAAACTAACATAGCACTAATTTTCACTTCTTAAATCACTAAATAAATCTGATTTCAGGGATTTATAAACTTTCATAAATTGTAACAAAACTGCTATTTGTAGATATCACTTTGAGTAGATTTATCAACTTTTTCATTTTCAACTCCCACAACTTATAAAATAAGTGATCTCATTCATCCTACAAAACAAACTGAATCGATGAAGAATATCGGTGACATTGAATTGAAAACAACACCTTGTTTCTATACAAAAATGCTTCTTATTCAAATGCTTGTATCTTATCTCTGAAAATGAAGGACTTCTATGGATTAAGATATGTTCAAAAACGCTTTTCAAGTTGAAAAAATTCAACACTTTAATGAATGTTGATAAAATTTGTACTTGTGAATAAATATTTCGAATCAAGGTTCAACAAATTCTAGACTGGTTCGGACAGAATGGAGGTCACGGATGAGATTGTGATAAAATATATGGTTAACAGGAAAAGTTGACCCAAAGATTTTAAGCAGGAAATAAGACTGCATCAGCTGGATGCCTAACAGGAAAGATTAAGTAGAACTCGTTGAGCTAGCAGCTCTAGTTGAGTCAGGTCACGTTTAAAAAGTGAGAAGTTGAATCCTTCCAATTATTACATCTTCTAAACGGTGATCCAGATATCTAGATCCATTAGATTTCAACAGATGGAACTACAATACTGGCACTCTCCTCTTTCATATATTTTTTTCGGAGGCCGCAGACCACGCAATAGTGGAAGGAGAGAAGTCTTTTTTTAGGAGGAAGACTTCTATCAGCCCACATAGGTCTGAGACCTGTGCGTGGGTAATGAATTGAATGATGATGATTGATGAGTTGGACCTACAGTTTTAAGTGGGTTCCGAACCACCGGGACGTGATTTTACAGCAGAGAACAGAGTCTTTTTTGCTGGCTAATCCAATCGGTCACCCTTACAAAGAGCGCCCAGGAGTTTCGTAGCTTATCTCTGATTGAACAGATACCTGCTACGGCACTCGGCTATATTATTGTACATTATATCGGAAATGATAGGGAAGTGATAGCCGCGAGCCGTGGCAAGTACCTGTTCGGTCAGATAAGCTACGAACTCCTGGGCCCTCTTTGTACTGGTGACCGATTGAATGACCAGCAAAAAGATTGTTCTTTGCAGTGAAATCACTTCCCATGGAGTTCGAAACCCACCTTAAACTGTAGATTCAACTCAGCAATCAGCATCATCCACCAACTCCTTACCCACGCACAGGTCTCAGACCTATTTGGGCTTTATCCTCAGAAAAAAAATATTAGCACTCAGACATGTCTGACATGCTGCACTGACTTGTCTTGTACAGTACTTTTACTCCATGATTGGAGTCTTTAAGACGTAATCTGAGAAAAAATAGTGGGAGCTTAAAACTTCTCATTCTGAGATAAACAGTCAATATAATAATTAAATTAGTAAAATAAAACTCAGATTAAAAAAAAATATGAAACTGAATTTTAAATATTTTTTATTCATATTATAGGTTTGTGTAGTCTACCACACTTGTCCATATAGATATGATTTACATAATCCTTATTCTTGTTTTGTGGAGGATAATTCATAACTTTTAAAAAGCCGCTCAGATTCTCATGGCTGAATTACATGCGAGGAATATCAATATCAACTAGGTACATATTAATGTTAAGGCCCATCCAGACAAAGAAACGTAATGCTCTTTTTTATAGCAATCTAGTCAAGTGTTACACGAGTTTAGCTAGAACCGAACAGCAAATCAAAATCAGCTAGAACCGAACAGCAAAAGTCTAGAATGCTAATCAAGAACTCGTCTAGAAAATGTCCTAGAAAGGCCTAGAATTCGTCTAGATAACGCGCTCTATTTCAATAAGTGTCAGTTTGGACGGGCCTTAAAAGAAAATTTCAAGACATACTACAGTTCAGTCAAAGTTCCAAAAAAAAAGTAATTAGTATTTGATTCAAGATCTAGATTAAATATTGATTTCTAGAGAATATTATGGAAATGTATGTGATCTAGCTTCCACATGGGAAAACCTTAGTAATATTATCGTGGAAGAGTTTTACAAATATGGAATCAAACCTTGCTTCGTCTGCCAGTGCTTATAGAGAACATTAAAAAAAGAGGTTCAACATAACCATACATTAAAATATAATTAATAACTACATGTCTTAACTTGAACAATAACTTGTTACGCACAGGTTAAGGTTTTTAATCCATGAGACATCTAATTTCCAACGAATGATGATCATGTAATTTTTTCAATAAATATTTCTGATTTCATATTGAAATGATGTTTTAATTTCTGTCAACTAGTTTTGTTCAATTTTTGAAAACTTTTGCTTGAACTATCAAATATTTTAATTTGTAAATTAAACGTTTATCATTATCAAATCATTGATTATTCCTATAGAACTGGACGAATGAAATAGTATTTTTGTACATCTACATGGATTATTTAAGCATGCAATTGTAATAAAAGAAAATTGTTTCATTGGTCATACGACGATTATGACACACTGTAATAAAGCAATCGCATTACATGAATCACAAATAATTCTCACAAGCAGCCCGAGCCATGTGAATTCTGGAGTCATGATTCACGCTCAAATAAAATAGCGCATATATTTATGTGAATTCCATAAATGCTCACGCGTTCTACAATGACTGAGTAGAGATACAAGCAATTTTAATTTTATTGATGTTCTTTAAATGTTATCATTCATTGTAAGAACATCAATATTCTGTAATTACCATAGCTATTTTACTGGAAATCAGTATTTGATACTTAATAGGGCATGTTAGTAATTCGAAGAGCTGTATGACCTTGACAAAACAAAAAACGGTAAAAATTGAAGATGATGTACAAACCACTTCTACATTTAAAAGAATTTTCAGTTCAAAATACAGGATTCAAGAACTTTAGCATGATGAAAGTCACCAATTTTTAATTGTGGAAACGCTAAGCCGTAACAGAATATTATATTTAACTTGATGTGAACCATCCATTTGAAGTGAGCAAAGGTGACCATAATCATTATAAAATTTATTAATGAGTTCAATGAACTGGCATTATCAAGCTACGTCTGTACAACTTCAAGCACATACATATTTCAAATGAAAAATTAATTTCCCTCATACTATAATTTCCCCCCATTAGGAGATTAGTTAGAACAATCGCTGGAGATGGCTTCTATTGACGGACTAATATTCACATAGAAATAAATGATACTCCATAAATAGAAGTGAGAATAAGGTTCAATTAATTTAATGAATCAACACAAATGAATTGGACCACACCTCGCTTCTATTTGAGGGGTATTATTTATTTACGTGTTTCACAAAAAATAACTTAGTGGCTGCGTTCTAATTTTTCGGGGACGTGTCCTGGGTTTGGAAGAAATTTGTAAATATTGCATAGTGTTCTGCTCAGCTAGTAATCAATATCAATATATTGATTTATGCTTTACCGAAGCATTGATTATTTCATTGACTAAAGTGACTGTTTCCTAATACCAATTTAATGATCAATAAAATATTGATAATGGTGTGGATGGTATACTATTATAGTATAAATAATACCAATTTTATTATGGCAACAATCAAAGGATTCTATTCCACATTTATCATGATTAAAAACAAACCCGTGTTCAGTGACGTAGCCAAGATTTTGAAATGGGGGGGGGGGGGGTCGATTGACCGGGGGGGGGGGGTCTGGGGGTACTTCCCCGGAATTTTTTTGAAAAATAGAGGCCCTAGAACGGTCTTTTTTAGCTCTCCTGGCATTGAAAATTAACACCAATGTCAGTGCTTTGTCTTATTTTACGTTTATATAAAATTTAGGAACGAAAGGGGGGGTCCGGACCCCCAGGACCCCCCCCCTGGCTACGTCACTGCCGTGTTCAAGAGAACGGCCTCGGTCTCAGAGCCTAAAACCAGTCGTCACGTCAGAGGCCGTGAACTTATTCAGGTGCCACTTGAGATCTCCAAACCTGAGCCAGCCTAATCACACATTATTATTACTATTTATTTTATGATTAAAACAGAACAATATACAGAGAAAAGTAGTAGACATCTCACAATAATGTAAGAGCTATCAACTCTCGTGTAGTTAATTCACTTTTCACAAGACTGTTGTATTGTTGATGACAATCAGCAGGCGATGATTTGTCAATAGAATTTCTTACTTCTTTAAGAATTTCAATCATTTAAAGATGGATTTTGTCTAAATCCAATCAATCAATCAGTTTTCTGACAAATATTTGTCAATAATATCAACAAAAGTATTTGATAGAAGAGAGGCCAATGTAAACAATTTTGAAGAGAATTCTAGTTATGAATCTAGAGAAATCGGAAACTTTTGGTAAGATTTCCATTCTAATAACTGTTTATATTGCTTTGGTTTTACTCTCTAGTTTTCTATATTCTATTAGTTGCCGACTACCACACTTGAGGGTAATTGGGTATTCCATTAAATTGTTTAAAATTATTTTATGTTTAAAACTAGATTGTGATGTTTTTTATTTGCAAAGGGTTCTACGATTTCTTGAGTTTCTATGATGATATCCAATAAACAACAGCATCTATGCTGCGCACTGTACTATGATGGCTAAATAGAATGCAACTATTTATGTAGTCATGAAACAGTACCTGCGTATCAGGCCTGGCGCAATAGTCCGCAGCTTCCTCTAAGCAGCCATCGCGTTCATTTTTGTCATGCTCAAAATTAAATCATCAGCAAATATAAGCGAAGATGATGTCCAATTCATTGAATGAATCGACAATTATGAATTTTTACAACACTTCTTCGCTTTTGTTTGTGGATTACTATATTCACTTCTGTCCTTCACAAAAATAAATGCGGTGGCTGCTTAGTAAAAACTGCAATCTTATTTGTGCCAGGCCTCAATCGCGATATTCATCACCGGCTACTCGGCTAGCCTGATTATTTGTAAAAATTTGGTGTGACACACGACTTTTCTAGCCCATTCTGATTAAGGTTAAAATATATTGTAGTAAGCTTGCGTTCTGAAATTAAATTTCTAATTCAACATTTATTTTGTAGGATAGGTAAAAAATCATTATGTTATTGTGATGAAAAAGTAGACTGCGGTACACAGAGGTAAGTTCTCATAAATTTTGAAATAGTTGAGATGTACTATCTGCTTCCAACAATAGGATTCTACATTATAGAAAAAACAGTTGGTACTCGGAAAAACTTGTTTTTTGTTTCTTGAAAAATCAATTTTTCATAAAGTTCGAACTTATTTCTTATTGTAGAAGTTTTGATACTCTGTCTGGTAGGTACTTACATATTAACGCCACCGCAGCAGAAGTTGCGCCAATAAAGAGCAATGCTGTTGTACGTAAAGTAATTGATTTTAAATAAACTGTTTTATTTTATGATTTGCCACAAAAAATTTAGGTGAAGATTGGATTTGTAAATCTGTAGCTGCGGTGTCGTTAATACGTAATTACGCTCCGACTTTTTTGCTCAAAACATGTCTTCGAAAAGCGTATTCCAAGCTCTAAAATCAAGAAAGTTCACTTTCAATCAAGAGTGTGATACCTGTGTGTAACCTGCAATTTCCCCATAAGTGAGATCGATGCCAGTTGGTAGAGTTCATGAATAGAAATTCAGAGCATGAGTCTTAACAAAAATCGTTGCAGCCGTCGACATCAATAAAGTACCTCAATTTCGAATCGCAAATCAACGAGAAGTTCCCTGACGTTCTTAACGAGTAAGAATCTCAGTTTTAAAATGCAAAGTGATTCCATTCAGACTTGAGATATCGTGGCTATATAGAGTGACCACGAGGAATGGGGCATATTAAAAAATAATAATGCTCGTTCAATGTTGAAGCAGCAAATTATTCATCTGCATAAAAATGTAGTGTGTTGTACGCCATTAAGTTCTATTAACATGAAAATATTATAAAAAGTCATACATAGATTTTCTCAAGTGTGAAGCAAATGAGTGTGGATTCTAGAACAGCGCTGTTCTTGCCGTTTCCATATTTTCTGGCGTTTTTATTTTTATAGACAAGACCTAAATCACTCTTAAACTACTCTAAATAGTCTAAATTACTCTTGAAGGGCCCTGAGAATCCCAGAAAATGTAGAAAGGGTAAGAACAGCGCTGTTACAGAATCCACGTTAATCTGCTTGTAGGTACTCACTTGCTTTAGTTACACTTGAGAAAAAAATATTTATGGCTCTTTACAATATTTTTATCTCAACAGAATTTTATGGCGTACATTACACTACATTTTTATACAAATGAATAATTTACTATTTCAACATTGAACGAGCATTATTATTTTTGAATATGCCCTATTCATTGTGGTCACTCTGTACACACATACTCACAGACCAAAGCCCAAAAACCACTTTTTTGAACTCAGATCTTAAAACGTACAAATATCTTACAGTCGATACATTGAATTTTTTTCATTCAATTCTTTTCTTACCTACGGTGGTAGGACTAGGAAAGAGAAATCAATCGATTGAGATAGATTGAAATAACGTTTGAAGTTCAAAAGTTGTAGACGAATGGAATTCACTAGTCAAGACATGAAGACTATTATATTATTCTCAAAATAGTATAACTTGAGCATGTTGTTATACTTCAAATTAGGAACGCAATATGTTGAAAAAGTTTTCTATTGTGAATTATCAAATATATTTCACGAAATGGCTCCCCCCTCAATAGAACACAATGAAACCATCAGAGCAAATACAGAAATGTGTACTATAGCACAATTTTGTGAAAAATGTGCAATATTATTATTTGAGAAACAGATAATTTGTAATCAGCATAATTTGAGATGGTTTAAAGAAAACTCAAAATCAATAATAAGAATTTATTGATTCAAGACAATAATTAGAGAATTCAGGCTACACCTTCAAATGTTTTAAACGATTCATTATCAAGACATATTCTTAGAATAATACAATATTAGAAAAATTTTACGGTGGCAAAATTCAATAATGAATAGGCGTGATAAAGTGGACTGGTACGATTAACACATTGGAAGAGTTGAAAGCTTGGAAAAAGGTAAAAATCTAATAAAATTCAGGATAGTGGAATGTATTTGATACAATGATTGAATTAATATCTTCACACCTCCATCGTTTGAGTTTTGAGCCAGGATGTATGTTCCCGCAATAATTGAAAGCTTCAATCTCTAGAAGTTATTGCACTACTCTTGAATATAGGTTAATATCAAGATATTTTAAAGAATGACTACTATATTATTGAAAGAGTCGAAATTCTAATGATCTACCTATAACTTTAAATCTGAAAACTTATTAGAATTCATATGGTTTGTATATATAAGAATTCACTTCTATAAATTAATGGAGACTAGTTAAGATTATGAGAGTGAAATAATCCCTACAAATGTTAAGATATTGAACGAAATATGTAAAAAAGTTCACTACTTGGAATTCAAAATATTACTAATGTGTGCTAATGAATAAAAATTTTGAGCAAACGTGAAACACTACTGTTATTATAAGAGATTGCGAGAAATACTAATGAAATATATCATCAAGTCTCCATGTTTCAATGCTGAGAGATCAAGGGCATAATTAACTACATCACTTCCAAGCAAGAATAAATAATTGTTAAAATTCAAGAGATTTCTATTATTTTTCTGGAGTAGTTCATTGTTTAATTATTCAATAGCTAAAAATCTCTACAACTACATATTGACTAAGAAACCAATAGAATGGTGAAAATATTACTGTTATAGAATAAAAGATAAGCGGATTGAAAAAATGCTAAGATCAAATTTGAATATATGAGGTTTAAATCATCCAATACCATGTTAACTATGTATAAGCTATATTGTATCATCTAGAAATATCAAATTCAAAGGTACGGTAATGAAGAAAGGTATGTGACTTATAAACTGCAATTTATTTGACCAATCTGAAGGATCAAAACCAAGTAATGAACTACTTCATACGCAAGGGCATGACATTACTCGAAAAATATTATTTGTAGAATAAATTCCACAATACAATCTTCAATAATTGAAAATGGAAAAGTAGTAGACCATTTTCTGATCAAAAATGTTTTTTTCTATAACATTTTTTCAATGTTCCAGCCATGATAACCAAATTAAGATCTAATTGATCGCTGGCGAATCTATTGCAATCTACCTATTAAACTTGGAAAGAAAGAATGAAAATGTTCAAGGACTTCATCATTATCTACAGTAGAAATTTCCAGCACTCCTGTAATTTTTAAAAACTTTAGAATAGCATGGAATATAATCATTTAGGAAATATCAATATCAAGTTATAGAAATTACTTCCGAATTTTGCAATTTGTCATTGGAAGCTCCCATAGAAATTATGCACTCATGATCTTATTAATTTGAAAGGTTTTTGAGAACAGGCAATTTTTATAAACTTCTAGAAATCTTTCAAGGACCCACAAAATTGTCAATGTTTACAAAGATGATTTATTTCTCGTTTGAAAATTGATATGGTTGAAGGTCGAGAGTATGATCAACTAATACTACAGTTATTACCATGATTGGAAAAACGAGGATACTACTTAATAAATTATGGATATTATTCAATAATCCAATGTAAAAGTGAGACATCTCAACTCAGAATTTAATGAAGAATTGAGAAATAGAATGTGTTCAAATCAGAGTTCCCTAAGCTATTTACTAACTCCAGAGTAAGAAATGTGACGCAAAGGGTTTCACATATTTTTCAATAAATTTCGTTCAAGAACTAGTGAAAGTTCTCCAATTGAATAGTCAAAAATATTTAAGATTGGTGGGAAAATACTGATTTAACTAAATTTTTCAATATTTTAAATCAGATAATTGAATGAAAACATTTAAACCTAACAGACTACAGAATCGCGTTCTTATTTCTGGATTTCCCCTATCTTATTTGAAGGTGACTGATCTTATTTTCACATGTCAGTTATTGAATCAATACAAATTTCATGGTGTTGAATTATTCAGAATCTTACAAAACATGAAATAACTAATGTGTCATACAACACGGTTCCTCCAAAAGTATTGATGACGAACAGACACGAAGTGAATATCAATGAAAATAAAAGTATAACGTTTTCTGAATCTATCGATTTGAATTCTCCTTTATCACCGTGCCAGTTTTGTCATTTTACTGTAAGTGATTCAAGCAAAGATTTTGAGCATTACTTTCAGAAAATTTTCATTCCCACAGTACTTCCAAATTGTCCAGGAATGGTTGATAGGATCAAGAGGAACCTTTTTATAGATATCACCCAAAGTTAACTGAAAGAGCTCTTTCTTTTGACAAATTGCCTGTTGTAGCCTACAGCACAAGAAAGCCAAAAGAGATCTTGCGCTTTGCCCCACTCTTTGGGGTCTATGTCTATTCACCAAGCATTTTCTCAGCTCAATTTTTGGCGTAATTAAAAGTTATATGAAGGTTAGACTGTCAGAAACTGATATCTGGGAGACTTTACCTTCATTTTTCCGACTTGTGGTCGTCAGACAAACCCCAGCTAGCCAATAAGAACAATACTGGCGACAAAAATGAACTTCAATGAATTTTGTCAAAATTTTCAATGTTGCTCACCATGAAAGAAAATTAATTCAGAAGTAGAATTAATTTGAGTGAGCAATGTATTACTTAAAACCTACATTTAGTATTTAGTGGTCGTTTCTTTACAGTCTGTACTGTGGTAACTACCTAATTAATTGAGGGGGAGAGTAATAAGTCGCGTCCAAGATTCTGTTAGGGAAAAATATGGTCACCTTATTCTTGGAGACTTTTAGGAAAGCGACTCTTTTTTTTGTCAATATACTGCAACACATTATTTTCAGGACTCAGTTCAGTACAAGTCATTTGGCGAATAGGCTTACTTATTTTATAGTTGGTAAAGTAACATAAGTTCTTTATTGGCTTATGGCAATTTAATTCAACTAATATCAAGCTTCCAGACTAGGATATCAAAAGCGAAGAGCTCATTCTAATAACTGAATGATTTCCGTAAAAGGTTCATCTTGACCTCAACAACCACATCTACGCGCACTCGGCACTACTAAGCAAATGCAAATTGTTTGGAAATACCGGTAGTCTGGCAATTTTTGTTCGAGTTACTCTCAGATAAATAGATTTAGAAAAGATTGCTGTAGAACTCTGTGGAGAAAGAAAAAATAAGTCAAGAATAGACCAAATGTCAAACTCAACAATAGAATTAATTAATGCTGCCATCATAAAGACCCAGCATAAAAGTCAAATAAAAACAACACATCAGGCCTAGAATACAAAGCAAAATTTCAAAGTTTATTATTCAGCTGAAGCTATCCTCCCTGTCATTCTCATCGGGATATTCGAAGTCCTTAGTCTTGACATCAGCATCTTCACCATATTGAAGAATATTATCAATGGTCATCAAGACATCAGCAACATTCTCATCATCGCGAAGATCAAGAGGAATGAATCGCACCAGGCTGAAGTCTTCAATAATTCGTCCAATTGCCTCAGAAAGTCGATGGTGATTTCGTCCCCACTTGGAGTGACTAGCTTCAATGTCAGTGAGCAAGTATTGGGGATCAGGATCCAAATAGTTATCCAACTTGCTACGCGCTGATTTACTAAGCAAATCCATTTTAGTTAGAATGTTCACATGAGGTAGTTCAAGGTTAACCATCACTGACAGCGCTGCCATTGTACCTGAGAGAAATTTTGGTCCATCAACCATGAATTGAGCATCAACAAGGAATACAGCACAAATGTTGAAGTTCCAGTTTTTCAATAAATCAGTGAGTTGGCGAATGGTTTGCATATGAGTGTAGAGTTCAATTTGTCCTGGACAATCGAAAAGAATGTAGTCATCGTCAACATCTTCTCCCAACTGTTCTTTGAGCCAATCTGAATTTTCCAATAGGTATTCCATGCAGAAGACCAAACCTCCATTCGGCCCAAATTTCATGTCTTCGTCTTCCATGGCATCGTCGACGTGAATCAACTCTCTTATGTCAGCCAACGGTTCATAATCAAAGTATTCGGCTGCAGGATCGATATTAACAACATTGATTACTTTTCTTGAGTCTTGAGCGTGTTTAACCAAATTCGAACAGTATGTAGATTTGCCACTGCCAGCGGGGCCCATAACCAATTGAGCGTACCTCATGACGACAGGATAGTGATTCAAAGAATCAATGACACACAACCACAAAAGATGTTGAAATAAGTTAGTTCACTAGTTAGAAATGATATGCTAATCACAACATAGATTGTCCCCAATTGAATCAATGAAGCAAATCTGTAACCAACCTCAAAATCGAACGCGATACAAACCTCGTACGAAATTCAAGAGCTCGGTTTATTTCAAAACGAATTTTATTGCTGAATAGCTAGAAAACCAATCCTATAATGCATTAATCCTAAAAGCACCAATAATTCTTCACTTCTATAACTAATTGAAGGTTTACACTTCCTGAAGAAAAGAACCTCTAACAAATCACTCTGCCATTTCCTACGCACTGGGTGTTGTTAATGACAATTAACAAATCTTAGTAGAAATATTAAATGACTTACCTTGTGATGTTTGTAAGGTTTATTTTCCGTCAAAATTGAGAATAAAACACAAAAACATTAATTAATTGCGAAATAAGTAAAGACTGTTTCAATTTTCGACAAATCAGCGAAAGGTACCTTGATATATTAACTTTTCGTCCATTACTACACAAATACCATAAACGAGAAATGTCAGAGAATAGCCTACAATTATTATGAATGTTGATTGTGATAAATGCTGGTAAAAAGTTATCGATTTTGCATGGAAATGACACTTTCCAATTATTTACAGAATATTCAGGACAAAGTATTCACTATTGAATGAAGGTTATAATTAAGTTGTAGATATATCATACATGAAAATTATATTTATGTACATATCTATCAAAATTCCTCATTTAAAATATTATTTTTACTTTAAATATGATTTATATCAATGATCAATGACGTTTTTCAACATTCAACTCCATTCCATACATCTCTACCAAAAAAAAGCGTAGTTGACTCGCGCGCCAAAATCAAAATTAAATTGTGAGTTGACAGCCAAGTTTTTCGTAGAGAGTAATCTTTTTTTATTTATAGCAAAGAACACTTTCCCTTTCAGGAATAATTCATCTGAATAGCTTAATAAATGTGTCCTAAACAATCCAGCTAACGTGGAAGTTTAAAAATAAAGGGAAACATTTTGTTAAACTATTTTAGAATTATTTGAAAAACATGCTTATTGTTCCTAAAAAATCCAGCTAATGTAGAATGAGACTTTTTTACTGTAGCGGTATGGTACTACCATCGAAATTGATGCATATCATAAGAAAAAAGTATTCTGACCTACCTCCAAGCAATAAGGGGTTGTGAAGAAATTATTTTATTATGTTTTTATTTAGCAAATTTGTTAAACCCTTTTATCAGTCATTTTCATAATCAGTCCTTTTATAATAATAATATCATGGTGACCTGGCTGACTCAGGTCTGGTTATATATGAGGTTGCACCTGAATAAGTTCAGGGCCTCTCTGACGTGACTTAACAGCTGTACTTAGGAAGCCGGGACCGACAGGCTTAAAATGTCCGAAACATGGGAGTAATGACACATGATTTCTATAGATTATCATGATTCAACAAAATCGACCAAGTAAAGGTAGCATTCCGATCTCGGCAGTCGCTGCCCGGCAGCCGTGACACATTGCTGCTGCTGAGCGGCGCTGCCACTATATGCGTCGGATAGCAGCGACCAGGCAGCAACTGCCATTTGCAGTCAGAGAGAATAGAATAGCAATTACTATTAGTGTGAAGTAGTCAAGCAGCAGCCAGTGCAAACAGTTGTTCATTCCGGTTGTGTTCAAATAAGAAGTTTATTAACTATAAATTTAACTACTGTATGTCTGATAACTTGAATAAACGAAAGCGAGAACTCGTGAAGCAACTGATAGACGAGGATCATTGCCAATTTATAATTAAAGTCCCTCTGGCACAAATTCCTACCAAGTGTCCAGAACTGATTTAGGTATTTGTAGGAGAGAGTTTGAATATATCTGTGATAAATTAATCAACATATTGCCAAATAAATTTGTAAAAGAAAAGATCACTCCAAAATTGCTTAATGATGTGTGGATGAATGGGTGAAAAGTAATGAATTATCAGTAACTATCTTTCACTAAAATATGAGTTCTATAATTGTGTTTTTTCATATATTTCAACTTAATATTTATATATATTACTATAGTTTAGTTGGTAAATGAAATCGCTAAATATAGTGTTTAATCTTTCCAATCTGCTATTTAAAAATCCAAATTTTGATTTTGCAGACAATTTTTTCTTATTTTCTTTTCTATTTTTCATGTCTTTTTTATTCTGAATACAGATTTATAAGTTTTATTTAAATTATATTTTTTCTGTATATGAATTGTGTACCTAATAAACAAGACATGCAGAGAAATAATAATAATAGTTATATACATCAGAGTTATATACTTGTCATTTTCATCAGCAAAAGTCACCATTTGAATGCTTTTTACAGCAATTGAATGCTTTCTTCAACTACTATCCCGAGTGAGCAGCGCGACCATACTGCTTCTGTAGCAGCTCGGCAGCGCTGCCAAGGTCGCGCAGAAGCCACGCCCCCTGGCGGCGCTGCCAGGTCGCTTCCATCGGAAAGTGTTGCATATAAATCCATAAGAGCAGTAGGCGCAGCCACGGTCGCGGCTGCTGGGCAGCGACTGCCGAGATCGGAATGCTACCTTAAGATCGACATATTTCACCTTATTTCTGCAACTATTGAACTAATTCCATAGGTACTTATTGCGATGTAGCAATCTATTAATATTACCGTACTTCAAGAGTAGATGTACAGTGCAGCTTTTTTGGCACATTAATCCCTTCTTATTGACAAAAAGTGTTATTGGTTGTCAACATAGGTATCTTGTATTCTTTTTGAGTTATTCTATATCTCTAGTAGGCTAATCATTTTTGTGTTGCCGTACAACGAGAATAGTACAATCCTGTAAAATCCTGCTATCAAATAGTGACCATAATGATTTCAGAATGAATTCTCCAGAAATTTGTCTATTGTTTTTTGCTTTGGCCTTTTGTTTTTCAACTATTGTAGGTACACAGTTTTCATTTCTTCCAGGAAAATAAAAGAGCAATGCGGATTGAATGTGAGAAAATTTGAAAAAGCAGCAATTCTAGATTTTGAACACACGAATGATCCACTTATCAAAGAAGTACATGTTTTCGTCGCCACTGAATTTGAAGATAGTACATTAGAAGAATCCAGAGGTTTGATTTCAAACTAGCCTACTATATTTTGCAGATTGCAGTTTCAATAGGAATTCTCGAACCTATATAAAATTATAGAATGACTTTTTAAATTTATCTTTTAGTTTGATTTACTCTGTATTTAATCATCAATCAAATTATTGAAGCCCTGCATTGTAACATAAATCTCAAATGTATGATTCTTGTTAAGCAGATAATAAGAACATAAGTATAAAGTAGGAATAAAGGTGCTTACATTTGTTATCAAATACAGTAACAAAATAGAAGCATGTTGAGTTTTGATAGTAGCCTACATATTTAGAAGGCACTTAAAATTTAAAATACTGTGTTCTATTAAATCGCTAGCTCATTTATCGCTTACTTCATCATCTGCGGATGTGAATGGATAAAAGCCAATGGGTCTCCTGTCTTTTTGTCAAACGATAAACATAAATAATAAGATGAACATAAGTTTTAATAGCTGGTGAATATTATAGTACAGTATCAATATTAATAACTGAGAAAAGATAACTGACGAGTCTCAGAACAGTAAATATTGACAAACAACTAAGATTTTCAAGTAGGCAAGATATTTCTTGAAATATTAGTATGTGTTGATGAATGATGAGCTGCGAGTAGAACAGCAGATATTTTCACTTAGAAATGCAGAGCTATTTTTTTCGGAGGATGAAGCCCACATAGGTCTGAGACCTGTGCGTGGGTAATGAATGATAGTGATTGATGAGTTGGACCTACAGTTGAAGGTGGGTTCCGAACCACCGGGAAGTGATTTTACAGCAGTCTTTTTTGCTGGCCTATTCAATCGGTCACCGTTACAAAGATGACCAAGGAGTTTCGTAGCTTATCTCTGATTGAACAGATACGTGATACGGCACTCGGCTATCACTTCCCGTGATTTAAAATGAATAAGAAATTCGAATTTTTCTTTCTTACGTGAGGCAAAACACGTTTTCGGACATGCTCTGACGATGGGCTCCCTACCCGAAGACATGTTCTGACTCAAGTAAGAAAGAAAATTTCTAATTCCTTTTTTATTTCAAATAGTTTTGCATGTCATCTTGTTTTTGTGGATAATTACTCTTGATGAATGCTACCCAGCCTTGCAGAACATATTTCTTGACAAAATCAGATGAATATAATGAATTGCATCAAATAATTACACAATGACAATGAATGCTAGCCAAATTTTTCCAAAAATGTTGGTTTGATGCCAACTGCGCTAATTACTATTACTATTGCCAACTACAGAATAACTATGCAATGACAATAAGGGATTCTGCAAATTGCAATAAATTAATCGATATTTTTATATTTTGTTTCAGAGTTACTGCCACAGTGGTTTGCTCCACAAGTAATTCCATTTGATTCCTTATGGATAAACATCAAAGACTGGCTTCCAAAAGTGTTGTTAGGAAAACTATTGAAAGGATATATTTTGTTTTCAGGGAATGATGCAGTTCTTTATAGCAAGATCAATTTTGTAGAGATTTATAACTTATAGAATTTAGGCGTTTAGTAAATTGAACATATGTATTCTAGATTAATCAAAAATAATAAACTCATCGTGGCTGAAGTTCGCATTGATTTGTTGGATCAGATACTGATTTCTCTGTGTACTTCCATCTTCTTTTCTACTGGTATGATTATACTGATCTGATTATAGTGGATCATCATACTACATTATAACCACCATCATGAAAGCAAACACATGCTGTGGAATAGAGTCATAGATTGGAGTGGCGTGAATACCTTCATGCCAAAGCACGTGTTTGATTTTGCAATGGTGATTTCCACGAGTTTCAGAACGCTCACGGTACAAGCACCCTAACAAAGAAATGACTTCGTGGTAGAAACAATCACTCATAATGAATAATAAGACGAAATTGTCACAACCACATTTATTTAAAAAAATATTGAGAAACTGAGTTTTAGTTTGATTGAGATTGATAATGGTATAACAACCGAAACTAGCTTCTCAATATTTTTTAAAAATAATTTTGGTTTGTGACAATTTTGTCTTATTCATTATGGATACCTTCCACAATACCTTCGCCACTACAAAGAAAGTTAAAACAATCACTCACATTTCGATACAGATGCTTTATTCTGTTGAGTTTACTGTCAGTAGTATGCGAAGATGCATGAATAATTGAGTGAAATGGCATTCACGCTCAACATTCAATTCATTGAAAATAACGATTGAATCCAAATAATTATTATAGAGATGGAAAACACCTGTCTGCGTTAATGAATAAAAATATCAATAAATCATGTTTTTACATTTATTAGAAAAAATCAATTAAAAAACAATGTTATCAATATAAATCACCAGAGTTGAAATCTCTCGCTCAATATTTTCGCGAATTTGAATAATTCTGCGAATGTCAATGATGACTAAATATTGAGAATATTTTTGCAATACGCAGTGGAATTCAGAATACTAATGCCTGAAACAAAAAAAAAATAATAATATGAATCAGAATGAAAATTATAGAAGACTTAATATATTAGAGCATAATAAATATTTATTCATTCATTTAACTAAAATACAGTCAATGTGAATACAACATTCTATTGCCCAAAACTGCTTCTCACAAAATTTTAAAGTAGGATCAAAACCTTAGGTTTGGTCGCTGTTTCACTTGAAATTTCACCTTGAAGCACAATAATTATTCAAAATTATATAAATAATTGATAAATAACATATTACTGCATTAAGCAACGACGTAGCAAGAGTATAAAAGTATTGATAAAATATGTTCATTTATAAAGTAGTAGAACTACTAAGTACTTTAAATACCTATTATAAATGCTCTTTAAGCTTTTTCGATTTAGAATTGAATTACCAGAATTATTTAGTCAATAATGGTTATATCTTGACCTTCGATTAACCAAATAAAAAGTCATGCTTCACTTGAAATATACTGTAGATGCATTAATCTCAAAGATCCAAGTTAAAGTTGTCTCAGTAGTAGACTATGTAACAGTAAAATCTGTATAAGATTGAATTATCAAATACAGTAATTCAAATTCAAATAGAATTAAACACAATGCATCACAGATAGAGAAGAAAAATAGGAAAATAGATATAGAGGAGAAGAAAATAGAAATGGAAATGAAGAAGACTATTGAATTAAAATTGTAAATAGGTTTTGTCATGTTCTAGATGCAGTATCTCGATTTAACTGAATCGGGCAACCTGCTAGTATGGAATATAATTCGAAATATACTAAAACCAACCTGCCTCTTCTTGTACATCTCAATCGACAATCTGCGGATGGCATGCTTCAAAAATAAGTGATTTGGAAAGATTTTTATTCATGGCCAGACGAATCAATTTGATTTTATCCATAACTGCAAAGTGATTGGTGGTGGAGGAAGAGGAGGTGGAGGAGGAGGATGAGGAGGATGCACAGTCGTCAGCCAACTCTTCAAGGCAGGATAGCAGATTGCTTGTGTCTTCGGATGAGAGCAGGGTCACGTCAGTCGACTCCAACAACGGCAACGCATCCATGAGAAGCGACAATGTGAAACTGTAAGAATAATCACAGAAAATTACATATATCTGGGAAAAATATCAGACTGAATATTTTATTCATTTATTACGAAGAAAAATGGAAGCATACAGGCATACACCCAAGGCTACATCCTTGAAACAATAAACAGAGATCAACTACCGTGTAAATTATTACAGATAGACGATGATGACACAGTAATTTTAGAAAATCAAAAATAATAGTATCAGAATATTTGGTTGGGAAAGTATACGACCAATAATTATTAATACCAGCAATAACTTCTAAAGGGGAATAAAAATGGTGGTAACTGGATTTTCACATAGATCAATCATTTTAGGAAATCAAAAATAAAAATATTGCATTAAAATATTTGGTTGGATAAAGCATCAATTAATAATGCAAGTGGTGACTTTTGAAGTGCAGCAAGGAATGGTGATAGTTGGATTTTTTAAAAGAATGTGATAAGGAGAAAAGAAGCAAATACGGCTTCAACTATTTGGAAGATCCAGTTACACGTTAACTGCATCTACATGTAGCCAGAATCACTATTTAAAAAAAGAAGGATTCTACGCATGATGGGATTGATTTTTGGAGGATGAAGCCTAAATAGGTCTGAGACCTGTGCGTGGGTAATGAATTGGATGATGGTGATTGATGAGTTGGACCTACTATTTTAGGTGGGTTCCGAGCCACCGGGAAGTGATTTTACAGCAGAGAACAGAGTCTTTTTTGCTGGCCAATCCAATCGGTCACCCTTACAAAGAGCGCCTAGGAGTTTCGTAGCTTATCTCTGATTGAGCAGATACCTGCTACGGCACTCGGCTATCACTTCCCTTATACAAATGATTTACAAATTAGATTTGCTGATACGGGTTTCAAGCACCAGTTGCGTTATCCACATATGCTCTACTAAGCATCGCTCTCGTGGACCTTACAGTCTCTCTTATCAATAATCAGAACCTGATATGAATTTGTTTGATTCAATCACAGAAAGGTAAATAAGATTCCGAGAAAATTTGGAAGTTAAGAAGACTGAAACGAATTTACATAGCTTACTTTTTCATAAGGTTATACACTATGATGAATAAGACTTCAGATTCAACTGATTAGCAGGTTCAGACACGTTTTAGAGCCTTTTGTCTACACACATACAATTTTTCAAGATAATTTTCCACATTATGAATTTATTGATGTGCAATGCTTGTAATCACACATGAGCTTATACCTGAATATTCAGTTATAGGGGTTATTCAGCAAATAGGCACAAAAATTTGATAAATAAAAGTTCTTAGAGATAAAAATGCTCTTAATAGAAATTATAAGTATTGTTCTTACTATTTTGGACATAGTTTTGAAGTGAATAACGAAGTGAGAAGAGAAGCAGCTTCCCTAGTGGCGCCATTTCTGAATAATTGTTGAAATTCACAATACTTTCCTGCAACATAAATTAGTTCAGATCTAAAAATGATGATTTCTATGAAAAAGGCTATACGCATTTTTGGAATCAGTTGTGCATCTTACAATAGAAAAATCTGTATTGCTTATCGAGCTCATAAATACGGGTTAAACTTTATAGAAAACACAAATAAAAGTATTTCTAAGTGAGAAATTTAGCGATTGAAAAGAGAACCCATAACTTTGATGAATATTCACCTTGTATAAATAGCTAATGTTATTTCTCATAATATTTGCATAACATTTTAATGAATCAAATCAAGCTGTCAAATGAACCGTTTTCTCTACTGCATTATTTCAAATTATACCGGTTTTCAGCACAATAAAAATTGTATTTAGTTAGAAAGCGTGAAGATTAAGCTTTCAATGAAATTAATTAATACCTACTATTCCACTGACAGGAAAAGAAAACCTCAATTATATTTCACTTGATTGACTCAAAACCAGCTTCAGTCACTTGTCAATAAAATTTTCAGATTCGTTATATTGGTTTTAAATCACTTGAATACTTTGATAGCTCCAGGCTGAGGCTTAACAGAAATTCAGCTGGACGATAATAAATAATATTTCAAGTTACGGAAACGATTTAACTACGTGTTTAAACAATAAAATTCGTTTATTTACATTATTGTTATTAACACTAATATAATTATGTATAAGCTATGCAGTTTTTACAGCATTTCATGACAACTGATCACTACAAAAAAAAAAAAAGTTATTTACCTAAAAACGTTAGACGATCACTTATTAGCATACATGATCCTAGATTGTCAAGCAGATCAAGGCAATTGAATGATCCACCCTTGGTGTATTCAAGCAACAATTTGTCGGCCAAATGAGTAGCGAATCCAGGATCCTGTGATTTCAAAGCCCAACACAATGCCTGGCCTACTCTTTTCCGTTGTAGACAACGCATTCCTTGTACTTTACAGATACTGTTCACTGAAAAAAGATAAGGAAGTAGATTAAAATTCTATCTTTTTTTTTTAATTTTACAGGTTACATAATGTATAGTTTATTGACTTGTCTACTTCTTTATTATTCAACTTCTGAATACACTTACAATTGGGAGTTTACTGTATATCTGAAACTAAATTCAATCATAAATAATTAATGATTAATTAATGAAATCAATGAAGTGTTAAAAAAATTGTTGTATTTGCAAGTTAAACTGAATGTAAAAAGGTATTCCTACCAGTGTCAGGCATATCTCTTTCGGCCGCTATTTGTATGATTTTGAGAGTTCTTGACTCAGAGCCTGGTTTGAGCCTTGGTAGGAGTAGTTCTAAGCAAGCTCTACCTTGCGTACCACAATGATCCAAGTAGGTTACTCCCACTTGCCACAAAGAATGATGGGACATCAATAGACATCCATATTCTAGGAGTAAATGTACATCAAGGCGAGAGCTAGAACAGAAGATGTGACGAAATTAGATGAGAATATAGATTGCTAAAGTAACTTTGACAACACAAACCTCAACTGCCTCTAATGTACTCTCAAACAAATTACTCAACTCTAATATTATCGTCAAATATTCTGCATAGCAGAAGGTCAGCAACAATTGAGTTTGTGCAAAACGACGTCAGAGATAACGATAACGTTAACTTAAACACACTTTATGCATCTGCCTACCCTAGGACATCTTGTATTAGAACAGGCAGAAGAATTACAATGTTTAGGTTACTATTATCGTTATCTTTAACGTAATGTTAGGCAAACTCTCTAATAATTAAAAAGTAAGATTAAAGAATGAATAGAATTAATTTTTCTTTTGCAACGACTACATTCTAAGATCTCTTTGATGTCTTTAACTTAATAAACATAAGGGCCGTTTGCAAAAGCGAAAAATAAATCAACATTAAATATATTAAATTTGTAATTTATTTACAAAAAACAAAACATATATACATCTCTTGTCTACTATTAAAAACTCAAACAGAATTTATAAAAGCATTAAAAAAGCTCCTAGTACGGAACGGACGATTCCTCCCTTCTCTTTCTTCATCTAAAATTTAATTTTGATAGGAATATGTATTGCAATTAATTATGTTTCATTCATCTTTATTCATTCATATTATTATCATTATTATTATTCTCATTAAAGTATCTTCATTTTTTTCTATTTACTATAAGTTACTACTTAATAATTACATTTTATTATTTAAGTTCATTTCTTTTCTTTTCAATTTATATTAGATTATTTTTTATTTCGACTTCTGAGTTCTGTTGCTTGTATATTGTGCTCATTAAGTATATTATTGTTAACACTAAAAATATCAGATATTTAATATTTTGATGGCAACTCCCATATAGGCTATTCTCGGGAGTGCCTACTTTCTCAATGAATATCACAATGTATTTCTTATGCACTACTTGTGTATGTTGAAGATTGTTGTTTATTGAGAAATAAAATTATTTATTAATTATTATAAATCAACATTAAATTAATTAAATTTGTATAAATCAGCATTAAATTAATTAAACTTGTATAAATCAACATTAAATAAATTAAATGTGTATAAATCAACATCAAATAAAAAAATTCCTACCAACTTACTCGTAAGCCTGAGAATCAATGTTGAGGCGGCCACAATAGTGCAACAGGTTTGTAAGATGTGTAGCCGCCCAGCCACTGTCTGAAGAATGATGCAGTTTCTTTATTACCTAAAAACAAAACAAACAGGAATTTAGTATATAGTATATCTCTTTCTACTCCAAAAAGCCTTGGGGAATCTCTCATTTAGGTGGAAAAGTCGCAAAAATCTGACTTTCTCACGCTCTTAGTAAATGAATAATAAAAAAACACATAAATTTTTCACAGTTAGCTCCATCTTGCTATTTCTAAGTGATCAGATTCATTAAAAGCCGATTTTATGAAATATGGGTGTGTTTTTTGCTCATGATGAGTTGTCATTGAGCGTAGGAAAGCCCGATTTTTGCGACTGTTCCACCTGAATGAGGAATTCCCCAAGCCTTTTTGACTAATGGGTTTATACAATATTTTTCTTCAGGATTGTATTCTCTACTAGTTTTGTCAGAAAAACTACACGTTTATTGTAGTTAGCCACATCGATTCACTTCAAACGTATTTTTATGACTAATATGACTATAACTGACTTTAAGCATCAGTTTCAAGTAATTTTTAAAATTTTATAAAATTTCTCAAAAACGACTGTAGCGATAGACTTGAAACTTGTTTTCATCGATTTTCAGCTCATTTTACTTCACCAACCTACAAGTAAAATGGGGGCAATAGAATTTTTTGAATGAGCAAAATTATAGGAATAGCTGCTAACTTTCGTCATCCTGTAATAAAGAATTTCTGGATCTCTGTTTATCTGAACCTTTTTTCATTATTTTGGTGTGCACACTGTACAACACGGCCACCAATTGGTAACTCTATGCGTAACAACGTGTGTGTGTGTGTGCGTGTCTGTACATACAATAAACAAAATGATAAATAGATGATTGAATTATAATAATTAAAATAGATGTTCGACTATATTTTCGGTTTCGAGCAAAATTCAAAACTATAACAACCTTTTTGGATTGTTTTAGTGCTTAGTTTCAAGATAACTCCCGAATTAATTTTCTTCAGTTGAAAAGAATCATTAACTGTGCTTCAATGTGAAGTTTCTAGTGAAACTTAGACCTAACCTCAGATTTGGACTATTTAGTTGAAATTTTATGTAGAAGTCAGATTTAAGCAAACGCCTTGTCTCCATAAGAAAAAGCCTTGCCTTGCTGTGTCTTCATATTAGTTGTATTTCGGTCATTATAAATAAATAAATTCAAAATGGTTCGAAGAATCAGCAATGAGAGAATTAATGTATGTATAGCAAAGGATGAACAAAAGGGTCATAATATACCTCTAGGATGTTACATTCAAATAAATCCATGATAATTTCATCCAAAATCTTCATCCGTTCTGGTCCTCCAAAATATGCCATGCATGCCGTCGCATATCGGTTTAGTTCGAATGTCTTGACTGTTGGATCCTTGTACAGGAGCATTGCAACCATCAACTGATACCAGGTTTCGCAATGTCCCTTCATTTCATCAACTGAGCTCTCATCTCCACTGATTATCTACAATTAAATCGACAAAATTTTACAAAATAGTATATAACTGATATCAAGGTAAATAGATAATATTATTAAATTACCTTGACTAATAAATTGAATTAGAGAGCTTTGAGATTTTGTTGAACACTTTCCGAGGAGAGAAATTTCACTTTAACCAAATGATTAGAATGAGATGCTCAACCTTTCATTGAATGCTTTAACTTTATTCATAAATGCGTTTTGCTCAATGAGTTTTATTCTCAGGAGCTCGTTTGCATTGAAATGAATGCTTAAATTAAATAAACTATATGATATTGTTAATTTAAACAAATTATTGAGTAAATTTGCAGCTTTGCACTATGGAGCTGTTTATCCCGAGTATATAAAACATTTTACTCCAGAAATGTAAATTGATTTGAAATTGCATACAACATACCACAGAAAGCTATCACTACTGTAGTTGTAGTTACACCTTCCATTACTGATTAGATAGGTTATTCGTATTTACAATGGTTGGATAAGTCATCTTATATCATTCAAATTTATACAAATGGAAATATAATTAAATGAAATACAATTTTATATACAAATGGAAGAATTGCATAAGCTTTGATTACATTGAGTGAGTGATAAAAAATAGTTTATAAGAAATAGCTAGTGGAAATCTTACCTTCATGATTGTGTGAAGATTTTTGTCGGAGGCGAATATGCCAGCTTCTACTTTGGTGGTAACATTTGTCTGCCAAGTATGCCATCTTGTTTTAAACTCTGCTGTTGACAGACCGCCATATACCTGAAAAATATTTAACAAAATGAGTATAGATATTACCCGCTTCACAAACTTACAAGTGGATAACAAGTGTTGTAAATACGAGTTGTTAACGACGAGCAATTAACAAAGAATAGGTAACATTTTTTGATAAGTTAAATACTTTTTATTAATAAAGAGTTGAAGTGGCAGAGGAGTCAGCCACAATTAAAAGCAAAAACCACAGGTACAGGATTTTTAAAAGGGTTTAGATCAACTGAATATAGTACATTCATGGATGAAAGTCACAGTAGTATTAAAGTTGAAACATTATTAAAAAAAGTTACTTTGTTGTAACTAATTTAAAAAACTAACACATATACAGAAGCCGAATTAATTAATTTCATTGTTAATAGCACATTGAGGAATTTGAAATGAATAATAGTAAAACCTTCTCACAATAAACTATTTATTACAGAATTTGAGCAATTCCCATCTACACAAATTAAAAAAACTGATAATGTATTAAAATTATTTATTACGTCAAATGAAAGTTTGTGACAAAATACGTGAATCGACTGTGATCTCCTTTTATGAAGCCAGTAATCAGTTAAAAAAGTTTTTCTACAAAGCTAAATTGGGCACTTGACTACTCATTATCATATAGATGCTAACATCTTTACTCTGTATAAGAGATTAAATTGTTGGAAATATTTAGAACTAATTGGAAATATTGAATAGCAAATGTAAGCCTCTATCTAAGCGGAGTTCTAATTGCTTGTCCAAGATTCAAGTGAGGACCCGCTATTGCAATTTAGAAAATTGACAGTATCTTTTTTGTACTGATGATGCCCACAAGCGTTCGAGACTTGTGCGTGGGTGATGAATGGATGATGATGTTGTTGGTAATGACGATAATTTCAGTAGTAGTAATAAATAGTGAATTAATTTGAAATTTGCATTTCCAAAGATGGTAAAAATTGAAGGAAATATCAACAACTAACCTTGAAAACAGGAAGTGTCTTCAATAAACTTTCTGCCTGCAAGAAGCATTCAGTGTCAGCATTAGAATGCAATCGTAGAAGAGCTCGGGCTGGGTCAAGGCTGCCCTGCATTATAAGGCCGATCACAACATCCCAGTAATCGGCGTTTCTCAGTTCTGCCCCAGTCTCCAATGGACCGGTAAGTATTTGACCGGCTGCTCTTTCGGTGTCAGGAAAATGGAAACGAATCCAGTCCAACAGATGAGGAAGGACTACAGCTCCTGTAAAAATAGAAAATTTCATAATATGACACGAAAAACTGACTGATTTGTTATTAGTCAAGCCAATATGCGTCATCAATATTGATGAAGTTAGATAGATGTAAGATACAATAAAATAAAGGAAGCAGTTTTGGACTTGAGTCTGTTGCACCTTCACACTAGAGATGGGTCGTACTAGGTTTTTCTGATACTAAGTATTCCGAGTACGAGTACGTTCTAATACCTATTCCAAATACCTGTTCCAAAATACTAGGTAGTATTTTATATTAGCCAGTTTGCCAGAGTAGACGTACAAGAGTACACGTACAAGAGAGTATCGTACTGCGGTACTGGTACTGTTTCTCACGTTAAATACAGCACGAATCTTTATTACTCGTGTTAAATACAGCACGAATCTAATTATTGAGTTGCTCTCAAATGTGCTGTAGCGAAATGAGACGCGGACGGCAAGACGCTTGAGCAACAAGAAACTACTCGTACTCGAAATTGTCGAAAGTACTCAATAAGTATTTTTTACTGGAAAAGTACGCGCGTACGCCATACGCAACCAAAGACAATGTAGACGCATGCGCCTACAATCGAGTATAGTGAATAGAGAGAGAGCGTTAGAGTGAGCGAGTAGTTGAATAGTTCTATAACGAGAAATGAGCTATTAATAGCTACTGTACAACTGCAAATTACAAAGCTCCACTCCCACTCCGTAAATTGAGTATAGTGAATAGAGAGAGAGAGAGAGCGTTAGAGTGAGCGAGAAAGAGGGAGCGAGTAGTTGAATAGTTCTATAACGAGAAATGAGCTATTAATAGCTACTGTACAACTGCAAATTACAAAGCTCCACTCCCACTCCGTAAATTGGAGTGGGGACTTGAAGTCGCGTAGTTTACTAGTGTCTAGAAATACTCACAGATATCTGAGTATTTTGTTCTTCGAATACTAGGTGCTAGCAGGACGGTATAGTAAAGGGCGAGGACATTAGACCTATTTCGGCCGTCGTGAGCTCTGCATGCTGTGACGTCACCAACGAGACAAACCGCTCAACCCTAATGCTAAGCAATGCTTTTTCGTTCTCTTTTAGACTCTCTCACAAATTGTGTAATGAACTTTTTTGCATGCAAAAAAATTGAAAACTATCTATTGTTATATACACTAACAGAATGTAGCTTCAAAAGTAATTTATTATAAGTTCTACTCACCAATTTGGTCCAAGTTTAATAAGACTGTATTTTGAGAAAGTCAGCAGAAGATTTTCTTCTAGTCCCGGCACACACATCATGAAACGTTTGATCTTTAATACAAATGAAATTGAATTTGAGATAATGAATTTAAACAATAATATTAACATTAAATTTATTAATATTGAAAATTAATATTATTTATTATTAATTATCTCATTATCTTATCTTATATAATGATCTTATCTGATTATCTTATATATTATTTATTATTATTATTATTAGTTAATAAAATGTATTAAATATTAAAAATCAATATTAAATTTGAACACTAATGTTGCTTTTTCAAAAAGGAATTCTTGTATCTATCTCTTCAATGTTTGGACCACACTTAAAGTGGACGAAATAAGGTTGGGTCCAAGAAATAAATCAATATTATAACTTGAAAAGTGCTCAAATATAAATATTAGTGTTCAGTGTTCAAGTTATTTAGTGTTCAAATTTAATATTGATTTTTAATATTTAATACATTTTATTAATTAATAATAATAATAATAAATAATATATAAGATAATTAGAAAAGATCATTATATAAGATAAGATAATGAGATAATTTATAATAAATAATGTTAATTTTCAATATTAATAAATTTAATGTTAATATTATTGTTTAAATTCATTATCTCAAATTCAATTTCATTTGTATCAAAGATCAAACGTTTCATAATGTGTGTGCCGGGACTAGAAGAAAATCTTCTGCTGACTTTTTCAAAATACAGTCTTATTGAACTTGGACCAAATTGGTGAGTAGAACTTATAATAAATTACTTTTGAAGCTACATTCTGATAGTGTATATAACAATAGATAGTTTTCAATTTTTTTGCATGCAAAAAAGTTCATTACACAATTTGTGAGAGAGTCTAAAAGATAACGGAAAAGCATTGCTTAGCATTAGGGTTGAGAGGTTTGTCTCGTTGGTGACGTCACAGCTCTCACTCGCCCCCACTTTTTGGAGACGGTCGGCTCGAGTCTCTTTACAAAGGAATGTCCTCGCCCTTTACTATACCGTCCTGAGGTGCTAGTCCGTACGTTCAAATACTCAGTAAAAATACCTGTTCCAGTAAATACGCCTCATCTCTACTTCACACTCGTTGTAAATTTGTCACATTAAATAAATAAATTCGATCTCTAAGATAAGAGCCAAAATATCAACGTTTGAAAAAGTTTTCTAGACATATTTTGTTACTGAATGGTGATTAAAACAAAGAATAATATATAATATAGAACGTATTATATGAATATAAAGGTTCAACACAACCAATAACGTTTTGAGAAATGGTAATACATGTAACGATTGTCTAATGATTGCCTTTGATCCACAAGTGAAACGTAGGTTAGACACGAACGAAGTGAATGTTCTAAACATCTCACGAGTGGCTTGAAGGCTGAAAACAATCGCTGCAAAGATTATTTTATCGCCAACTACCAATGACTTACTTTTACTTACCAATGACTTGGTACAATCATTATAAAAATTATTGGTAACACTCTGGAGTTTGATGAACTTATGCTTGAGGATTCTTAAAATAACAATACAAATGGTTGCTAACATATTGAACAACACTTGCCATTTAAAATTGTAATTAAGAAAAACGTTGCTTACCAGGTACAGAATCAACAAATAGTATTTCACAAAGATGCCAAATAAATTCAATATTGTAAAATATCGCCACATACTGCTGTCTTTGCTGTGTACTTAGTTTGTAATTAATGTTTTTATCCAGCTCTGAAATTTGCAGATTTTCTATACATGCTCTTACTATGGACCTGAAAAATACAGAATTTAGTTTTTATTAATTCTTACATTGTTCTTCCATTCAATATCAGAAAATATAAACATAACAAGAGAACAGAATTCTGTTTATTACTTTCATGTATAATTACTTTGTTGAAACAATTGACAAGTCCAGGAGTAACTGTAGAAAATTATGTGGGGAAAATACTAGAGCACATATCTTACTTGTATTACAGGTGGACTGTAAATATCAATTATATGAAAATTATTTAATGGAAAATGTTAAATGTTATGTTTAGAAACTAAGTCAAATGATTTGCTTTTTAAAACAAATCGGTGGTATAATGTTGACAAGTGTATCACTTTTATTGTTGGGGAGACGCTTACGGCTTTTTTATTACGGATGATGCCCACTTGAGTCTGGTCTGGAGACTTGTGCGGCATGGGTAGTGAGGTGAATGATGAGAAACATCCATGGCTGAATGAGATTCCAACCCAAGGCTGCAGGAAACGAAGCAAGCCAGAGCCTTATCTTATCACAGACAAGTGCTCCAAGCACCTGCGCTACCAGAGCCGGCCGTTGGGTAGTTCCAACTCGCCGTTTGAGTATGTTATGGAAAAGATGATGGTCCTATAATGGAGGTTTAATGACTTATACCATGGAAATAAGACATACAAGATGTGTGGCCGGTTGCACACACGCCAATAAAGAAAAACAGCTGGCCCCTGAGCGCCATACCCGAGATCTATATGATTCGAGATTTGGAGCAACTATTTCGATTTTTAAGGAAGTTCAATTTGTCAACATTATATACGTTGTTTTTCATATTGCACTATAGATGTAAGTCATGGGTTCAAACAATAGGTTTATATCGAGTGAACGTGCAGATAATTGAAAATGCAGATATTGTAAGCATGAGATATTATAAGGCTCAAAAATATAATGGATTCAGTCTATATTTTAATTCAAATTAAAATGTTCATTCAGGTCTCATAGAGAAATGTACAATACCTGTATTGCCGGCTCAAAGCCAGAGTTTCAGAGCGAGCACTATTACTTGGAGTTAATTTTTGAACCTCCAGAAAAGTTCCATTCGATTCATTAACCAGCTTTCTGATAATTGGCTCAAAAAGAATCGAATCTGTTCGCAAATTGTGTAGATATGTATTGGTTGGTGCAAATTCACTTGGGTTATCTGAAAAAATGTAAATTTGAAGGCGTTCAAGTCACAGAGAGTATGGATTAAGATTATGGGGGCATGCTCCCTCTGTGAAAGACATAATAAATAAATAAAAGCTTTATTTGTTACAATACATACATTGAATTAGTGATTACATAGCTCACATATATACAGTAATTGAAAATAATATAATCTGACCATCTTTACAATCCAAATTCGATTGAGTTTTTTAGGTTTTGGAAACTAGACCAGGTACCGAGCATAGGCCTCCCCTACGTTCTGCCATCTCTGCCGGAAGAGGTAAAAGACATACTTTTACAATATACTTTTGTGTCAGAAGTGGGTCATAAGAGCCATGCTAAGAAGAGGACCCAGAGCATGTCGAGTTCTTCTGCAAGGAATTAAATATCTTGACTACATAGTCTCTATAGTCTGTTCAGCGAGACTACGGAGTGGAGTAAACAAGCATGTGCGTGCGTGCAAGCCGAGACTCAACGAAGCCCGATTCACAGATAGCCTAGTTTTCGAAACGCATCGAACAGGCAACAGGCCTACCCATTGAAAACTACTTTCAATAATCATTTTCAAACACCTAATTGGATAATACTTCCTGGATTTCTTGTTCCATGACGAACTGCGTTGTTAATATTAACTTTTCATGTGAAATTTAACGACTTGCAGTCGAATATTTGTTAAGAATAAGTATAATAACTCACTTAATCTGGCCGAGTACTTTCGAATCTATGAGATCCATCTTCAGAGGCGTGGGTTCCTAGATCATCATGTCAGTTTTTTGGTTAGAAGTGTTGTGGTTTTTGTAAAATGTGATCAAAAAGTTTGTGAGATTTAAAATTTAGTTGTTCATTGAGAATGTTTTGTTTATTGTGTGTGGTGTGTTTGTATATTTCAAATTGTTCCAAGGTGTTGAGTTCGTGTCCTTTAGATTTTATGTGTAGAATGTGTAGGTTGGTACTGATGTCAGTAAAAGTGTGTCCAGTTTGAATGATATGGTCGGCAAAATTCGATTCAGCTTTGGATGTCAGGGCTTGAAAATGTTCCTTGTAACGTTGTTTGAATGTGCGGCCTGTTTGTCCTATGTAGAATTTGTTAAAAAATTAACAAACACAATAAACAAAACATTCTCAATGAACAACTAAATTTTAAATCTCACAAACTTTTTCATCACATTTTACAAAAACCACAACACTTCTAACCAAAAAACTGACATGATGATCTAGGAACCCACGCCTCTGAAGATGGATCTCATAGATTCGAAAGTACTCGGCCAGATTAAGTGAGTTATTATACTTATTCTTAACAAATATTCGACTGCAAGTCGTTAAATTTCACATGAAAGGATAATACTTATTTATTGTAAATGGAAATAGATACATGAGAATAATGAATTAGGCTATATGAATGAGGTGGCTATTTTCTTATTTTCAATGCTTAGGTAATGTATCCAAACATTCAGCAATCACTGGTATCACTATTATTTAATTATTAGAATTGTTCATAAATTTGTCGATTGAATTATTTTTACCTAGCCTATACATTTGAAATGAAAATACTGACTTGATAACTGAATTTAAAATCTAATATGTTCTTGAAATAATGCAATAATAATTTATTTATTTCACAAACTGGAAGTGCGACATCAGCTGTTGAATGAACAGTAGTTGGCAATGAATGTGAATAGGCCGACCGACCGATGCCAGTACAATTCTCGGAATTCCTCACTCACACACATGCAAAGTTTGTTTACATCACTCCGTAGGCTCGCTGAACAGACTATATATATTGTTTAATGAATATCTGCTTACACTCAACGAGGCTGTATATTGTGATATATCTGCTTACACTCAAAGAGGCTTTCACCATTTTAATGTAAGACCGAGCAATTTGATTGATGTTCCAAAGTGTAGACATGGAAAGACCCCGGACTACTGCTTTGTTAGTGGAGTAAAACTTCTTCCACTTTTCCCTTGATGGATTTTTATCCTCAGCCTGTGATCTTAACTTTAAACCATTTATGTGAAAGAATTTGACTGTGATATTACTTTATTACTTGCACTTCGTAATATATAAAAATTAATATTTTAATTTAATTAGCAAATTTTAATTTGTTATTTACTCTTCATATAAAGATTATAACCTCAATGTTTTAGACGATATACCACATAGCCAAAATTTGTTGAGAGCAGTTTTTTCGGAAGATGAAGCTCACATAGTTCTGAGACATGTGCGTGAGTAATGAATTGGATGATGGTGATTGTTGTGTTGGACCTACAGTTTTAGGTGGGTTCCGAACAACCGGGGAAGTGATTTTTACATCAGCTAGCAGTCTTCTTTGCTGGCCAATCCAATCGGTTACCCTTACAAAGAGCGCCCAGTAGCTTATCTCTAATTGAACAGATACCTGCTACGGCACTCGGTTTTTTGGACTCAACGAATGAAACTATAGTTCATGCAAACTTCAGATTGCAGTACAGTCTGATTGTAATGGGAAGTGGTAGTCGAGTGCCGTAGCAGGTATATGTTCAATCAGAGATAAGCTACGAAACTCCTGGGCGCTCTTTGTAAGGGCGACCGATTGGATTGGCCAGCAAAAAAGACTGCTGTAAAATCACTTCCCAGTGGCTCGGAGCCCACCTAAAGCTGTAGGTCTATTCATTAATCACCATCATCCAATTCATTACCCACGCACAGGTCTCAGACGTATGTGGGCTTCATCCTCCGCAAAAAATGCCATTTCATATGGTAATCTGAGCGCGCTGTTGCCTTTTTTCCGTTAAATTCCGTGAAAGCCACTCACATGCTGTCGTTTGACCACTTGACTAGGTTTGTTCGGTATCTGTACAATTTGGCAACACTGTACCCTAGCTCAGGGGAGTACATGGACCTCCAAATAACCAGTTAGCCTACTCATTTACATTCATGTTATGATCGAGCTGGATAATATTGAATTTATTTTATAATTTGTTGAAGATGAATATAATTTATAATTCTATATAATATATAATTTACTTGACTATTTATTTAATACAGATCTTTTCTAGAAATGAAGTTATCCCATGAGCATAAGCTTACTTTTACAAATATGATATGAATAGTATTCAGTACACAACCGAACTACTCACCAATAGTCGATTTATCGACATGCTTGAAAGCATGTATCCCAAGCTCACCAATTCCTGACCATTGAAGGGTCAACCCAGCTCTCTCACACAGTGCATCAGGAATCAGCTGAAAAGTAGAAAATGCATAACTTAATAGAAGTTTTCAACAAGGAATTAGCCTACATTGTATTAATATCACAATCCACGATAATAAGCCTATGGCCTATAATATGTAAAAACGTTTATTTGGAGGGCCACTTAGGACAAAGTTGGTTGGGGCGTCGCAACTTCAACTTCCTGTCGTTTCAGCGGTCGTGGGTTCGAATCCCGCTCCTCCGTCTGGCATCTGTGTGTAATCATTCACCTCATTACCCACGCACAAGTCTCGGACTTATGCGGGCATCATCAGCAATAAAAAAAATTGGTGAGGAGACCACTACGGGTAGTTCCACCGCACCGTTTGAGCCATGTTATAGGGAACATGGTTGATCTACTATTTTAGGTGGGTTTCGAACCACAGAGTAAGTGATAACAATGAATCAATAAAATTTCAAAGCTTTTTCAACTGTCCAAGCCTAAGATTTAACTGCCTGCGTCTTTTTGTAGAGCAGTGAGATATGATCTGCTAAACGTTTGTTTGCACGCTTCTCTTCTCAAGAAGAAGAAAGGTTTGACTGTTCAAATATTTATATTTTAGATAAGGGCAAGACATTATCTAAGGTTATTGACCTGAATGTCATAGTTTTCTAAACTCATTCTCACAATTGTACCGAAGAAAACTTTCATAAATCTATAATAAAATTTGGTAATTCTGAAGCAAATATGGGTCATCTCCAATTTTCTTGAAATTTACACTATTATGCAAAGTACTATGTAAGTTATGTAGAGCACAGAAAAAAATAAAATTAAGTTTCGCAAACACCCCGAAGTGTGCAAAAACGCATTCAAAGTTGCGTTTTTGAGCCCATGGTAAATGCTGTATTAAGAGTTGATTCCAATTTTCGCTTATGAAAGCGAATATCTAACTACTTGAAATTCACGTAATATCATAGAATACTAATAATAAATCATGTAAATACCTGAAACTTTGCATTTTTCCAACACTGAGCACATCATACCAAAACTTCGTACAGATTAGTCGTATCAACAATATTCATCGTCGTATTTAAAATTAATTTTTTCAACTCATACCCATAATGATGAATCAACCAAATAACGGCCACCCAATCACATACCGTAGTAACGGGCAATCGCTCGAAAAACAAAATTCTTACGAAAACGACTGAATTTCATATATTTATTAGGCTGTCATATACCGGAAATCACAGCCTACTAAACTTATCACACTATATATTTTTAGACAGATACAAAGTTTTTTAAACATTATACGTTGATACAGACAAGAAACCAATAAATAATTTCCTGTTCATCTGCAGTTTAAAACTTGAAGCACACGATTATATTTTTTAGATTAAAAGTGTAGGTTGCCGATATTTGGCAGGTGGTCGATAATTGGTAGGCTTGCCGGCTGAAGTTTATCGGAACTGCAACCGGTCCACCTTATTACAAGCACAAGTGAAACCAATAAACAAATTAAGGTTCACGTTTCATACTGAATAAATAATGCTGTGAGCATGAGGTAAAAAATACTGTTTGCGGGCGGAATTTATCATAACCCAAAAATTCAAATTATGCAGGCCTATAGAATCCAACGAATAAAATTGAAGTTAGCTAGTATTAAAATGAAATAACATACGATTGTTTGTGAAGATGACCCCGAGTCTTGTTTCACAGGATTCCCATCATCAGATGAAAAGCGCTTGACCATTTTATGATTTTATATAAGCACATAAAATGAAAACTACATCAACGCATCGAAGATCAAAAGTGCGAACATAACCTCAATGCTCAAACCTAGCAAACGAAAGCAAGCAAGCAAGCAAGCAATATAAGGGCAGCGCCCTTCTAGAGAGAAGACGTTGGCAACACTGATATCAAATATCACCAGCAACATTCATCAATTAAATGAAAAAATAGTTTTCAATTAGAAGAAAAGAATAAATTATATCATTTCTACCATGAGGCCAAATCAAAAAATTGATACGAAAAAATTGAAATTGGAGGACCGACTGCAAGATAGCGGTGATAGTGATTGGAGTGATGGCAATGCTGTACGTCTACAAATTCAAAAGTACTTATGGTTGGAAATAGTATTCAAACGTTCATCCTATAAGCATTTTAGCCAAGCATTCCAAGTTGAAATTGTAATGTAAAAATATGAAAAAATCATATATTTCAATTTTCTCAAATAACTACATCATTTGTGCGGACAGGAGAATAATACGGTCTCATAAATACCACTCTTTTAAAGAAAGAGCGCTTTTATCGAAATAATATCCCTGCTTTTCCATTCTCCATTATAATATAATATTATATTATAAAGGATAAGTTGATAAACGTTAAGTTATAGAAATAGTCAAATATCTATGTTGAGTTTATAAAAAAATGGAATAAAAACTTAAAATCACTTATAATTGGAAAATTATGACTCACGTTATGGCGTGACGGCCGTTTCACACTGTTATCAAGAGCATCGTCAGACGACCCACAGTACACTAACAGGCGTATGTATACAAGCACAATGAAACATTTAGTTTTTCAAAATAAATTTTTGAAAAATCAAATTTTTTTAAGATACGGTATTCAAAAATGCACATCAGGTTTGTACTGTGGGTCGTCTGACAATGCTCTTAACAACAGAGTGGAACGACCGTCACGCCATCACGTGAGTCATAATTTTCACTTAAAAGTGTTTTTTAAGTTTTTATTATAATATTAGTGGAAACAAAATGGACCTTCAACATCACAAAAAAATTGGAATCTGGATAATTATGATCGATTGATGAAATACCGGTATTGTACTTACGCTACTTTAATAATGAACTATTTATGTAATTTTCAAATAATTTTAATTTCAATTTTTGTATATTAAATAAATAAAGGGCTTCGATATACCAAGTTTCAAGAATCTAGAATCTTCCTTTCAAAAACAAGAGCACAGACGGACAGTCCTACAACGGCAGAATTTCAATAAGACCCAGTCACTCCTGTCAGGTCTTTAATAATTCTGACATTGTCCCAACCACTTCAATTTATTATTGACGTATGAGATACTTACAGAGTTCAATTGATATTGAAAATTACGTACAGTATATCCAAAATTGAAGCCTTATTTGTTTTTAATTAAAGTGGTTGTGATGAATAACAGCATTATTCATCAAAACTCATAACGACAGAACTGTGAATAGAAATGAGACCCTGTCGGGTCTTTGATAAGGAATGATACTTCGTTTTTAAGCACCTTATAATAATTAATCTAGGTACCGTGTACTTACTTGATACCGTACTTGGTGCGTATTCCCACTAGCAGCGCAGCTGTCCCGTGGTCGTCTATATATATATATATATGTGTGTGTGTGTGTGTGTGTGTGTGTGTACGACACTCCTCCAGGTTATAGTATGGCCTTTTCTGGAGATATTACTTGAGTTATGTGGACCCTCTGCTGTCAATGATTTTGATTTCTTTCGGGTATTTTATTGTAAATTTTGACAAATGTATTTAGGTCCACATACTCCTTACCAAGCTAGGAGATATTCACTTGGCACATGCAGGGGCGCACCCAGACTTTTGGTTTGGGGGGGGGGGGGGCTTACCCGTCCTACCAGGTAAAATTTTACTAGGGGGGGGGGGGGGTAAAATTGAGGTTTTGCAGATCTCTTTTCATAAGATTGTTGCCCAATAAAGTTACGTGTGGGGGGGTCATTACTTGACTTTTTAAAGGGTATTAGCTATGGGGAAACAATATGTATCCATCATGTATCTTCTTCTACAGTGTTTCAAGAGTTTAAGATGATTTGTTAGACGGCAGAAAATAAAAAATCATATGAATGTAGGTCTGGAAACGCTTTATTTCAGAAATAAAGAGGGCAGAAGATTACAGCTATTCTCAACATTCATTCAGAAATCTCTAAGGCCTTCATGTAGTTGGTGTGAGTTCAATTGAACCAATGTAAAATACTTGTGAATTCATTTTTTTTGAAATGAGAATGATATGAATGTATAGGCTACTCAATAGTCAAAAACGCTCTCAAAGTTTATAAAGTAAAGTTTAATTGAATCAACACACACTAATTTTGCACGGATTTCTACTTGCTATTCTTGTGTGTTCTGATATATTCTAAATTCTGATTTCATGAGCTCTGGGTGCATTATTTGGAATTAATAACCAAGTTCATACTTTTCAATCTTGAAAACGCCTTCTTTTGTCCTTTTTTGCTTATTTCATAGGATAACTCAATATCACGGTAGTTAATGTATAATGGGATTTTCCAGCTCATTTCACATAGAATGTATTCAATTTAAATGAGAGCTCTAGAAGCCTAGAGTTTTCTGAATGAGTACTAATTTATTGTTTTCTTATTGATGAAGATAGCTCCACTGATCTAGTATCTTTATTTCTGTAATGAAGCGTTTCCGAAGGAATAAGCTTTTGCAATCTGGCAGATTCCTTGCAAATTTTTTTTGCAAACACCTATATACCTTTTTTTAGGAATGGTAGCCGCGATCCGGCTATCTGTTCAGTCAGATAAGATAAGCTGAAAATTCCTGGGCCATCTTTGTAAGGGTGGCGATTGGATCGGCCCCAAAAAAACTCTGTTCTCTGCTATAAAATCACTTCCCGGTGATACAGTCCTCACCTAAAACTGTAGGTCCAACTCATCAATCTCCATCGTCCAATTCTTACCCACGCACAGGTTTCAGACCGATTTGGGCTTTATCCTCCGAAAAATAAAATTACATTATTCCTGGATTTCTTGTTCCATGACAAACTGCGTTGTTAATATTAACTTTTCAGGTGAATTGAACGAATTGCAGTCGATTTTTAATTGAAAATGGACTGCAAGTAGTTAAATTCACCTGAAAAGTTACATTATTACTGTAACGTCAAATGTATTACTGGTCCAAGAGGTTCTAGAGGCTAAAGATCCTGTATTACATTACATGATTGTCAATCGATATGAGTGAAACGAATTATTTTTATTATATGAAAACCTAGCTGCCTAGTCGAATTGAATTCTGCCAGGCTACAAACTCTATTTCCACCTATGGTACTCGAAATAGACGTCTTAATAGTGTAATGCTATCCTATTCAAGCAACTATATGAAAAATGAAATGTATGAGCTCCAGGTTCTGGAGTCCATATTCCACAATCAATTTTCTTGAAAATTATCAACAATTTTTTTAAGACCTCGGGTTCTTGGGGGGGGGGGGGGGCTTAAGCCCCCTAAGCCCCCCCTGGGTGCGCCACTGGGCACATGTGTGACATTCCTCTGTCTGGTATTGTAAGTATGCACGCAGTGATTCATTTGAAATTCATCTTGATTTGTCTACTCTTCGCATCAACCCTGATTCCAGTATGAAGAGCGCTGGCAACGTGAGAATCCCTACTTCAATGAATATGAGTATGCAATGTGCCAGGTAAGGCTGTTGGAACGTTGTCCTGTCTCTTCTTAAGAAGAGTATGTGCTGTGCCCATCAAGAACTGTTTCCCCAGAATAATAAGCCAGAACTCAAATTGCTTTGAAAACAGCCAAATTTCATACCTTCACCAGGACATCGTTATTCAGGAGTGACTGCAGTCGGCGCATCATGAAGCCTACAGCAGTCAGTTTTGGTTAATATGCGCTCAACATGTTGCCATCTCAAATTGTCACACCTAAATATTTTATGATTTCCTCCACACTGCTGATACTTGGCCTCATTTGATTTCAGTATACCATTGAGTATTTTTCAAGGTCGTCTTCCAGATTTGTCAATATTAAGATCTCCGCAAATCACAATAAGAATTTCTTATCATACTTATATGGTGTCCTCCAAGAGTTACATAAAATGATAAAGATTTGCTCGATATGGTGGCCTATAAATATTCAATAATATAAACTTGAGTTTACTGCATTTTATTACGACAACACTCCACAGCATTCAAATACTTCTTCAACTGAAATTGCATTCAACTCAGTTACTAGACTCACTATATAATATATAAATGTTATCATCAAAATTGAGTTTAGCGAGCTTTATTAAGGATCAGACAGAGCCTTTTATTGAAATTGTACCGGTGTCCGTATGTTCATCTGTGCCCTAGTTCTTGAAAAAAAGATTCTAAACTCTTGAAAATGTTTTTGGTATATATCTTCCTCATTGTCAAATTTGGTTTTAGAGTATAGGGGTCGATAAGTTTATACTGTATAGTCTGTTCAGCGAGTCTATGGAATGAAGTAAACAAACTTTGCATGTGTGTGAGTGAGGAATTCAGAGAATTGTACTGGCATCGGTCGGTCGGCCTATTCACATTCATTGCCAACTCCTGTTCATTCAACAGCTGATGTCGCACTTCCAGTTTGTGAAATAAATAAATTATTATTGCATTATTTCAAGAACATATTAGATTTTAAATTCAGTTATCAAGTCAGTATTTTCATTTCAAATGTATAGGTAAAAATAATTCAATCGACAAATTTATGAACAATTCTAATAATAGTGATACCAGTGATTGCTGAATGTTTGGATACATTACCTAAGCATTGAAAATAAGAAAATAGCCATCTCATTCATATAATTCATTATTCTCATGTATCTATTTCCATTTACAATAAATAATAAGTATTATCCAAGTAGGTGTTTGAAAATGATTATTGAAAGTCGTTTTCAATGGGTAGGCCTGTTACCTGTTCGATGCGTTTCGAAAACTAGGCTATGTGCGAATCGGGCTTCGTTGAGTCTCGGCTTGCACGCACGCACATGTTTGTTTACTCCATTCCGTAGTCTCGCTGAACAGACTATAGTTATGTTGTATTTCATTTTTCGCCCGCATAGTTTTCTCACTACTGGAATTAAAATTGAAATTATAGAATTTTATTTGAAAATAATCACGTAATATTAGTCTATTATTCTTAATATTGAATTCACATTGACGTATCTAATGATGCTGAGGATAACAATCCTTGTTTTGTTATTTGAGAAGGATAAGCTGAAGTGGAAGCGAGCGAGATTGGAATGAATTATTGCGCCTGGAGGGTTTTCAGTTTATTGAGATAAACGCTGTTATTTTCACTCTGCTATACATTTCATTATAGGAGGCTACAAAAGACTGAATAGATCTTTGTTAGTCAGTGAAGTGCTTTATTTACCAAAGACTATTGCAAGACATCAAGTTGAAACTTTATTTGAATAATTATAGTGTACTCAAAAAAGAATATTACCAAGATTAAATTGAAATTAAATTTGCGAGTTTGAAAAGCATATTACTCAAACTCACAAAAACATTCTGGAAATGAGTCAAGCTCTTCTTCGGGCACAATTAAAAGCAACCAGTATAATATAGTCCCTTGAGTAATTGTAATTTTAACTTTTTGTTGTAAATTTAACGACATGCAGTCAGTTTTATATTGTAAATATATAAGTACATTAATTATATATTCATAATATAAAACTGACTGTAGGTCCAAGTCATCGTTATGGAACAAGAAATCCAAGAAGTCAATTATAATTTGTGCATTTATATTCTCATACCGTACCAATTTCCATAGAATATGAAATAAATTAAGAAATGACACTTTATAATAGGCGTAGTTCATGGTTTAACTTACAATGAATTTCTTCAGAATGCCGCCATAATTTCCACGTTCAGCTTTACTATCGATAGCAAGAACTATTAAATTTAAACAGAATTTATTAATTTCGTATTCCTTTAAGAGCTATTAGTTTATACTGAAGACTTCCGCAATGGCGGATATTGACAACAGTATTGAATAACTGATGGAAATCGATGAATGCTTCTGTACAAAAATATCAGTCACCACCGGGAATCGAACCACGGACGTCCCAATTGCCGGTCGGGCGCCTTAACCACTAGACCATGGAGACCTTTCTGCACAGCAGCATTCATTTTTAACTTGGCCATATCGGCTCGTATCTCACAAGTTAGTTCGAAGTTACTGACAATTGAACAAACTGACAAATTTACTTAAACAGAATTTATTAATTTCGTATTCCTTTAAGTGCTATTAGTTTATACTGAAGATTATACTCGTCGATTTCCATCAGTTATTCAATACTGTTGTCAATATCCGCCATTGCGGAAGTCTTCAGTATAAACTAATAGCACTTAAAGGAATACGAAATTAATAAATTCTGTTTAAGTAAATTTGTCAGTTTGTTCAATTGTCAGTAACTTCGAACTAACTATTAAATGTCTGAAGAAATGAAGATAGCAATATAGTTTTTGTTATAATGGAGCTCTGAAGTATTCACAATTTTTACAGCATTTATACTGATAAATTGATTATCTGTATTGTGATTATTGGCTTTTCATTACAAACTAATAAAATGCATTAAGGTACAAAATGATAGGATTAAATTTCAAATTCAATTTTGAAATTGAAAATATCATAGTTATTAGATTAGTTGCCATTTGAGTGGACTTTTCAAAATTTATTTATTTATTTTAATTGAGAGCAAATAACGTGTTTCCCCAAATCTCCCTACTTAACAAAAATGATATTACAAGTTAAAATATTAACAATATAAGAAAAAAAGAGAAAAACTGGAGCTGATAAACATATTTTCAGAATAGATAATTAAGGATATGAGAGGAAGAACCTGCAGTCAAAAATGAAAACAAAGATGTTTCGAAATTATTGGTGTTTATTTTATTATGTTTATTCGACTAGTATATACTATGATGATGCTAATGTACATTTTTAACATATCAATTTTAATGTACCTTTGATACTATTAATTATGCCAAAGACCTCCACTACAGCGGACATTGACAATTGCATTGAACAGCCAATGGAAATCGATGAATGCCACAACACGAAAATAGTTAAGATATAAAATAAGGCGCCCGACCGGCAATTGGGAGGTCCGTTGTTCGATTCCCGGTGGTGACTGATATTTTTGTACAGTAGCATTCATCGATTTCCATCAGCTATTCAATACTGTTGTCAATTTCCGCCATTGCGGAAGTCTTCAGTATAAACTAATAGCAATAAAAGGAATTCGAAATTAATAAATTCTGTTTATAATTATTATGTTGAAGATCCATCTTGTTTCCACTAATATAATAAAAACTTGAAACATGCTCTTGACAACAGAGTGAAACAACCGTTACGCCATAACGTGAGTCATAATTTCCACTTAAAAGTGCTTTTTAAGTTTTTACGAAAATAATTAGTCAATCGAACTGCGGAATTGCCAATTCCCGGTCGGACTACTATAGGCCACACTGACAACGTCTGCGTAGTAGCATTCATTTTAGACAGCCATACCGGGCAGAGCTCATCAACGATTTATTAATAAAGGATTACCAATATAGATATTCTGTAAATATTTAGCAATTACATACCTTAAATTGCAAATGCAACATTTTTCTGAAAATTCGTCTACTATATTTTTATTATCTTTTAAAATAGTAAGCTCCTCAACAAGAATAAGGTTTTCTCGTTATTTGTTCTAAATATTCTGGTGATTCGTAACCCACATTTGAAAATGTAGGTCGAACTCGCCTACTCGCCAATCATCATAATCCAACTCATAACTCACGCGCAGGTGACAGAACAATGTGGACTTCATCCTCCAAAAAATGTTTTATTTTTGTTCTTTGCTCTGATGATGTAAACGTCCATATTCTTGAATGGAGCATTCGTAATTTGTTTTTAGTGATTGAAAATTGGCTTTTTATCACAAGAAAAAATCTCTCATATTAACATATTAATTAATTATTAAGAAAATCCTTGAAAAACTGTATAGCTTAAATGTTATAAAAATTGTAACGTCTTTTTCAGAAAGTTGATCACTCTTATTTAATAAATATTGTACTGAATGTTAGTGATTATTTGTTACGACCAGTAACGATCACATCTCAACAATAATAAGGATTTAACAATAAAAACCCACATCAACAATTTCTTTTTTTTTAGATTACGGTACGTCTTGGAGACTACAGTTAAGGAGTATAAGATAAGTCAGATTAACAATTATACCATTTTATAAACTAGTTATCATAATTACTATATCAATTAGTTGAGGTGATGCTTAATTTTGATATGAAAAGAGCTCTAGGACACTATAAAAAACTTCAACTAAATATTTTTTCCATTGTTTTTTGAATATTTCTATATTTTCAAGACTCTTTAAAAACGACGGTAGCTTGTTGTAGAGTTTCCTACCAATATAACTAGGTTTTTGTTTGAATAAGCTACTATTGTGACTCACCAAGTGATAATCTTCTTGGCTTCTTGTATTATAATCGTGTGTTAAGATTTTGGTTAATATCACTCTTTTTTACATAAAATGTAGCTTCATACACAAGCAGGGTATAGTTAGAAGACCAAGTCTCTTGAACAACGGCCTACATGAATCTAATCTATTTACTCTTTCTATACACCTAACCGCTTTCTTTTGGATCTTAAACACCCTATCAAGGTTTTGTTTTGATGAATTACCCCATACTAAGATAGCATACCAAATATGTGACAATAAGAGCCCATGGTAAGCTTAAAAAGTAACTTATTGTCATTCAATCTAGCGAGCTGTCGCAGGACAAATACCCCAGATGAAATTTTACAACATATTTTCTCAATGTATGGAGCCCATGTCAATCGTCTATCCAACAAAACTCCTAGAAATGCAATGTTTTCTTACATATACTATATTCACCCATGTGAAAGACTCAACTTCCGTTTACTATTTCAGTTATATTCTACATTGAACAAAACAATAAAATGCTTGTGAATGAATAATTTATTACTTAAATTAAAGTTAAGTTACCTAACATATGAAAGAATTACAATGTTCATCTTCAGTCAAAGTTCTCATCAAAATATTTTTAAAATGCATGAGAGAGATTAGTCGTTCATGCAGTCAGAATGAAAGGGTTCCATGTAGATTCCAGCAGCACATCCCCTGCTATTACTGTTTCCAAGGTCAATACATTTCCCAGCAATCTTTTCCACCTGTAATCAGATTAGAAATTATTAATAAATACATTATTAATGGCCAAGTGGTTCAATATTTACATTGATTGCTGAATTTATTTCTATGCTGGAAAATGTTTTCTTGTTTGAAAAAGCTTCTCAAATTCTGAACAATAGCCTTATGGGAATTTTAGCAGCCTACAGTATAGAATTTGGACTCATGTTTGATTGGACAACATTCATATATTTCATCTGAAATAATATGCAATAATATTTGCTGTAAATAATAAATTGTTGGCAATTAATAATAATATTCTTGGATTTCTTGTTCTATAACGATCTGTGTTGTTAATATTTTTATGGGTTCTATGTGTAAAATAACGGTGGCAACACTTAAATTTATTACTCGCACTTTATTTACACATATAATCCACAACACGCACTGATCAGTACTGTCTTATAACAAAATAAGCAATCAAAAACAAATAAATCAATATTGTTCTACTAATAAAGAGTTTTCAATATTACCGTACAAAAATCAATCACTAAATTTTAAAAGGCCGATCTAATATTAAATAATAACTGTACAATAAACTGTCCAATAATTTAAGAAGAACGTCAAAAAAGAACAATTAACTTACGTAGCACAAGTCTGTAATACAATAAAGCTATGAGTAGTCCACTTGTATAATTTTAAGAGGTAAAAGAATTATCACCAAAGGTACAATATACGGTAATTAATTATCACTACTGAACAGAACTGTCACTTGTTGTCTCAACAAATTTCAAACAAGACTGAACTAATTTACAAAATTCTCTCTCTTATTTATATATTTTTCTGTAATCTAGAAAGAACTCCATTTTTCTATTAACTTCTACCGAATCCGATAAGATTCCTAAATAAACAAATAATAAGTTCTCGCATATTCCACAATATTCGATTTAGTTGACAAATTTCCATGAGGTTCTAATTAAATATTCTACCAAATTCTAAGTAAATATCATAAAAGTGTCCAAAGAAGAGTAATTAATTGCTTTGTCCAGAGACTTGTTGACACATGTGATAACGCTGTAAATCCTACTTTCCATGTTCACCACACTATTAACTTTTTGTTGTAAATTTAACGACTTGCAATCAGTTTTAGATTGTGAATATATAAAAAATGTACTCACACTTGGCCAAACGTTTTCGAGTTGTTGAAACCCATCTTCAAGCTGTTATTTACAGCAAGTCGTTAAATTTACAACAAAAAGTTAATAATAATACTGCAGTCCTTGAAATAATCCCCTGCAATCGTCTATCTTCATATTTAATAATTGGCATAAACTTGTGTTCCCATGTTTGATTGAATTTTTTTATTTATTTTTTTAAATAAATTAAGATGATAATAGTTATAATTAATACTTTTTTTTTAATAAAATATAATGATCCTGCTGTCAATGAAATAGTCGACTGTGAAATCAGTAGCAAGGCCTACAGGAAGAACCAATATAATTTATAATGATTTGCAAAAATACTGCAGTTGTATTTTTACAAAATTTCACTGCACATGTAAATTAGAAACTGTGTCATCCATCTTTTTATTTTACTAGTTAATCTATTTTCGCTGTACTTACTTTTCTTATCTCAATGTTACAAGTGTCAGGAGTTGATTCCAAATTTCTTAAAAGTTCCTGTAAGAGACATATAGGAAAAGTTTAATTATTGACTACACAAAACCACATATAAATAGGTTATAAACATCATAGATAAAAAAATCCATTTTCAAAGAGGTGATGTGAGTTGTAGAAGAGAAGTTTACTCAACATAACTTATTATTAACTTTTTATGTTAATTCAACGACTTGCAGTCAAATATTTGACTGCAAGTCGTTAATTCTCATAAAAAGTTAATATTAACAACGCAGTTCGTCATGGAACAAGAAATCCAGAAATAAACTTATTAATTCAAGAAAATGTTGAATTTATTATTTCTATCAAATTTATAAAACTCAATGAAAACAATTGAGTCTACGTTTGATTATAAGATCTTCGTTTACAATGTTCATTGAAAAATGATTCAATATTTCAATAGGCTTTCTAAACTTGAGTGGTTCATCTCCTTTCTTTCATAATGATTTGCATACTTGATCATAACTCTCTCTTGATTAGAACAACCCGATAATAATCCATTATCAAGAAATTATTTAACATTATCTCACAGTGTTACTCATTTTTATTTTTAATTAATCTCTCCTCTCCTTATATTTTGTTCTTATCAATTCGTTTGATTTCTCATACTTTTTTCTCCTTATACTTCGCTCTTATCAATTTGTTTCATTTCTTATACTTTCTGTTACTCATACCTGCGCACAGGTCTCACATCTATGCAAGTATTATTTTCCTACCTACCTTTGCATTGTATAATACTGTATATTCATGTACAATCTCAGCATACTCTTATTTGTAAAATTTACTTTTTTTAATTTGTATTTTGTATTCCTTCACAATGTCACAATTGAATATGCTGTATGTTATTTTAAAGAAAGGAATAAATTTTATTTGATTTGATTTTATTAATAATATTCATATACAACGGGTGCGTTACGAGAGAAAATTAAGGCTTCTGATTGGTCCATTCAAATTCTTGGACATTTTTATCGACCAATCAGAGGTCTAGCAGTAAGCGCAACCAATGATTGAATAGTGAGTAATACTTGCCAACTGGTTTATGGGAGTCATACGAGGCATCATCAAGCCACCAATTAGTGATCCGGGCTCTGGGCTTCCGGCTATTGAGGCAAGGATAGATGATAAAATGATGCTCAACATAGTAAATCTCATGTTCCTGAAACAATACAAAAATTTTCTTCATATCATTCATGCATATTTTTGCAGTGAACCCTCAATAATTATTATCAATGAGGCCAGAGTTCAAAAGCAAAAATTCTATTCTACATATGACATAACTACAACCACAGATCAGGGAAGTATATTATTATAAATATTCCATCATTTGTGAATAATGTATTGTAAGTCATAATACGATATGACTTTATTTCGCCCCTTTGCATTCAACCCTCTGTGCTGCATCTGCTTCAATAATCCTATGAATTTTTAAAAGACAATGAAAAATATTGCAGTCAAAAAGTGAAAACTAGTAGAATTTGTCAATACAATCTCCAAATCACCTATTCTACTATATCAGGGGTGCCCACCAGGGGTGGGGGGGGGGGGGGCTATGACGCAGACTGTGTCATTGAATTTCTTGGGGGGGGGGGGGGGGGGTCCAAAAACAGTTTGGGTGTTTAAAGCTGATTGAAACCGTGTTTAACGTGACTACATTCAAAAATATATTACCAAGTCACCAAATAGAATGTCAATTATAACAATAGATTTATAATGAAGTTCATTGAAGGTCAAAATAAAGAGAAAAACACAAATAAAATTTTTCCCACCAACGCTCCGTTTACCAGATATCCGCCATTTTGTATTATTTACAAAATAATTGTTATCTACAAATTTTTCCAACCGATCTTTATAAAACTCGGTAAGTATGTTTAAATAAAATAGACCTACTGTCGAAAAAAAATTCAACTTGGTCCAATTTAAAATTTCAAAATGCGGCCATTTTAAACCTTTAATCTAAAATGGCGGGAAAACGGGAAAAGTTACAAAATTTACTAGGAACAATTTTTTTTAGAAAGTTTTATTTCCAATCTGTCAACACCAAAAACATGAAAATCGAACTAAACATAACCGAGATACATTGGAATGTGTGTTTAAGAGGCATTGATTTTTTTTCTACAATAGGTCTCTTTTATTTAAACATACTTACCGGGTTTTATAAAGATCGGTTGAAAAAATTTGAAGATAACAATGATTTTGTAAAAAATACAAAATGGTGGATATCTGGTAAACGAAGCGCTTGTAGAAAAAATTTTATTCGTGTTTTTCTCTTTATTTTGACCCATATAACCTTTTCCCAAAGTTTGGCACTTTACTTATGGGACATCCTGTTTAGTCATTTCAAAGGAAATAATTATGTTGCCGGGTTTTTCTCGATTCTGGTATAGGATTATAATAATACATTATTTCACACTTCACATTAAATACAAAACATATAATATCAATTAAAGTACAGTACATAGCCTCAGAGGTAAAATTGAATTCGCTAGTTGAAATAAAAAAGAATATGAAATTTTAACTTTTTTAAAATAAATTAACCATCTAAAAATTTCTGAAATAATTTAAACTAGATACACTCAAAATTTTAGATTAAAAAATTTTAACAGAAAATTCTAAAAATATTTTAATAAATTTACAAATAGTAAAACAAATTGAGTAACACTGTGTATAGCAGTTTAAACTAACTAATGTAAAATTTTTTCAACAAAGGTTATTCACTAGATTACATTATTTAACTTGATTAGTTAGAAATTACCTCAATAAATGTAAACCAAGGACAGTGTAACACAAAAAATTAATTAAATATCTGAATAAAAATTTAAATATAAAATCCAATTTCAAATTTAATTTAATAAACCCACAAAATTAAATTAGTTTAATTTATTGAACGCCTTACATAAAAGTACCCTACCTCAGGGGCGCACCCAGACTTTTGGTTTGGGGAGCGCTTACCCGCCCAACCAGGTAACTTTCTTTTTTTGGAAGGGGGGGGGGGAAATTGGGATTTTCAGAGCTTTTCTACAAGATCGTTGCCCTTAAGGTTTATTGATTGTGGAGGGGGGGGGGGGGTGCTTCATACATGACTTTTTAATGGTATTAGCTATGCGGAAACAAAATTTGTCCATCACGTGGCTTTTTATACAGTAGTAATAAATATAGGGTGGAAGATTACAGCTATTCCCATTATTCTTTCAGAAATCTGTAAGGCCTTCATATAGAAGGTATGAATTCAATTGAATCAATGTAAAATTAGCTGAAACGTGCTGCAAGTTCTACTACCACAAATTTGTATGATGCACACATCATTCTGAGACATATGCGTGGGTAATGAAGTGAACGAAAAATTACCTTTTTTGTGTATTTCATAGAATAACTCAATAATAAATTATGGTAGTTATTGTTTAATGCGATTCTTCAGCTCATTTCACATCGAATGTATTCAATTCTCCACCTTTCTCCACAATTCTCTAGAAGCCTAAGGTTTTCTGAATGGTTACTAATTTATTGATTTCTTATTGATAAAGCTAGTTCCTCTCTTCTGCTATCTTTATTTTTTTAATTAAGCTTTCAAGGAATAAGCTTTTAGGAAGATTCCTAGCGAAATTTTTTCACAAACACCTGTATACCTTTTTTAGGGAAGTGATAGCCACAAGCTATCTGTTCAGTCAGATAAGATAGGTTCTCTGCTATAACATCTTTCCTGGTGATTCGGAATTCACTTAAAAGTGTAGGTCCAACTCATCAATCACCATCATCTAACTCATTACCCACGCACAGGTATCAGACCTATCTGGGCTTCATCTTCCGAAAAAAAAACATTCCATTGTTACTGTTAAGTCAAATGTATTACAGGTCCCTGAGGTTCTAGAGGTTCAATTCCGCCTGGCTACAATCTCTACTTCCACCTATGGTACTCCTAATAAAATATACGTCTTAATAGTGTAATGACATAGTTATAAACGCTATTCTATCCGCTAGCAAGTGTGAAATGTAGAGCCTGGAATCTATATTGCGCAGTCAATCCATTTGAAAATTATCAACACTTTGATAAGGATTTCAGGACCTGAGGGAAGGCTTGAGCCCCAAAGCCCCCCATGTTAAGCCACTCCTGGTTATTAACAATAATATTCTAATTGAAAAGGTGCGAAAACATGAAATGTACCAACACTAATCAGCCTGCAGTCAATTTGCTTGAAAATTATCAGCAATTTTTTAAGGACCTCGGTTTCTTGGGGGGGGGGGGCTTAAGCCCCCTAAGCCCCCCCCCCCTGGGTGCGCCACTGCCCTACCTAAATCAATGTTAAAACCTAAAATAGTTATTTAAATAAACTCTATAGTATTTTAGATTAAAACAAAATTTTAATAAAATTAGTAGTACACATGCAATGGTTCATAAGCAATAAATGTGTGTACTGTTGGTCATCTGACGATGCTCTTGACAACAGAGTGAAACAGCCGTCACGTCATAACGTGAGTTAATTTCCACGTAAAAGTGTTTTTTTTTTTAAGTTTTTATTACATATTAGTGGAAACAAGATGGATCTTCAACATCATAATTTCGCCGAGATGTGTAACTTACTTGACTCCAATGTCCACGTCGCATATATATCATGTGCACACGGGCAACATCTTGGATTTTTCAAAAATGCATAAAAATAGCATTTTATTGCCTTACCTCATATTTTCGTAGATCATAATCACATCCAAAGAATACACCATTCAACATCGAGATTAAGTAGAAGATTCAAGTGTAGAATAATATTATCGGCATACTGTAATGCATTTCCTATATTCTATTGAACTATCTATCATCACATCTAAAAATTATTGGAAGAAGATAAACATGGATAAGTTTATGGTAATTTTACTTTGACTTCTTTTTTGTAATTTGTATTATATAATTTATTTCCATTTTGTAATTTATATTATGTTGGCACCTGCTGAAAAACCCACAAGGTTTAGCGGGACCTTTATTTGGAACTTGTAAATAAATAAAAGATTGATTGACTTCCAAAATAAGTAAATTCTCAACTTTTTATGGTAAATTTAACGACTTGTAGTCGATTTTAATTGAGAATAAATAAATATTTACTCACAAAGGCTGAAACGTTTTTGAATTGTGATGGTTCATTTTCAACGGCATTAAAAAATGAATCATCACGATTCGAAAACGTTTCAGCATACGTGAGTAAATATTTATTTATTTTCCATTAAAATTGACTCGTTAAATTTAAGTCGTTGAATTTACGATCAAAAGATAAAATTAACAACGCAGATTGTTATGGATCAAGAAATTCAAAAAGTAAATTCTTGTCCAATTATTTGCGTATTTTCTGGACTAAAAAATTGAGCAACATTTCCAGTATTGAAGATAATAATCACATAAACAAAATATTATTATCACAATAAATCAGCGAATTCAATTTTACCACTGCCTCTATGTACTGTACTTTAATTGATATTATATGTTTTGTATTTAATGTGAAGTGTGAAATAATGTATTATTATAATCCTATACCAGAATCGAGAAAAACCCGGCAACATAATTATTTCCTTTGTAGTGGCGAAGGTGATATTGTGGAAGAGGTATCCATAATGAATAATGTGGTTGTGACAATTTCGTCTTATTATTCCGGCAACAATAATAAAATTGGCGATAATAATAATGTGGGAATAAAATATTATTATCACAATCAATCATCAAATAATCTACGGTACAGTGTCTATTTCTCATTTAAATAATTTCAAAGTATGCAATGAATAATCTACTATTAATTTTGGATGTTTTAACGTAATATTGTTACTTACAACATTTTCTCTGTTAAAGATTGTTTCGTGCTCACTCGAAGATTGACTGCTTGCTGAATCAAATTGACTCGTCAATGACTGGATGATGAATGAGGTCGAATACTATCAGGTATTGATATTTAAAGGTTGATGAAACCTTACCAAGTTTGATAATAGATTGAAAAAGGTTTCATTCCATTCAATGTCCAAACATACCTATAAAAAACATCTAGGAAAAATAAATTATATGTAGGCTATTAATGATAAAAGAAGTACTGTGTGTTAATTGAATTGGATTTTATTTGAAACCCAATTGATTGGAATTGTAAATAAGAGCTGTTGTTGTAAATAATTACTCTTAAAAAAGCAATTCTTATGTTTTGAGAAGCACTTTTCGTGCTTGTAAAAATAAGAAGGGTGCATTTACGTTTCTGGTTTACCGTAGTTAATCATTCTCTACTTAGCAAGTAATTCAGTTTCAAATTAACAATTATGTGGATTTGTTTTTTGTTATTACAACGTTTCTTTCAATTAGACTCGGGAAAAACATGTTTGCTTTTTAAGCTAACTGAACCCCCTTCGAACTCGTTGATGATGAATTCGAAAATGTCTTATAGGTCTTCATTCTCTTAGTTTAAAAAGGCATTCATTCACCAATAATTTGTTTAGGAGTCGTCAGCGAGCCATTTTCTAAAATTGGTGGTTGGAAGCTATGAACTTCTTTTCAAGAGGTTGGAAGTGAGTATCAACTTTTGGTAAGCTTAGATTATTTTAAGGGCAATAGTTATTAAAAAAATAATACACGGTACCTATTGAATAAGAGATTTCATGAGATCAAGAAAATAAATTTATCTGAACATTGAGTCATAAATTATTGTGTATGATATTTGATAAAAAAAAAATATTAACCTTTTTTTGTATTTTTAACGACTTGCAGTCAATTTTAATGGTGAATAAATAATATTTTTACCTACTCACTTTTGGCCAAACTTTTTCGAGTCATGGAGAATCATCTTCAAGGCCTTGAAGATGAGTCTCCATGGCTCGAAAACTTTTGGCCAAAAGTGAGTACAAATATTAATTATTTTCCTGGATTTCTTGTTCCATGACAAACTGCATTGTTAATATTAACTTTTTAAGTGAATTCAACGACTTGCAGTAAAATATTTATTAAGAATAAGTAGTGTTTTACTTACTCTGTAGGCCAAACGTTTTCGAGTTTCAACAACCCATCTTCAAGGCTTTAAGGTTTTAACAACTCCAAAACGTTCGGCCTACAGAGTAAGTAAAACACTACTTATTCTTAAAATTTGACTGCAAAAATCGTTGAATTCACTTGAAAAGTTAATATTAATTATTCACAATTAAAATTGACTGCAAGTCGTTAAATTTACAATAAAAAGTTAATATTAACAACAAAGATCGTTATGGAACAAGAAATCCAAGAAAATAATATAAATGTTTGTGATACAGATGAATATTCGAAATATATTATTTCATTTTCAGGATGTTGAAACTACTCGTCCTTCTTTCTGCTATATTGGCATCAGCTCTTGCTATGAGTGGAAGTCGCCATGAGGCATTTTTTAGACAGCTTCTATCACACTCCAAGTCTCACCTTGAGATGGTAAATATAATGAATTATTTTTATCCGAACAATGTAATACTGATTGACACTGCCTGCCTTATTTAGAGCCAATCAGAACAAAAGCAAAACACAAATACGGTGACAAGAAAATACAATAACATATTATCAAGCTTCACGGTAGGGGATTTAAAAAATCCATGTGTATAGGAAGTATTTCAAACACCTTGAAAATCCACAATGAACAAATTTATTGTAATTTACAACAGTTTGAAATAATTGATTTCGTTTTTATTTTCAGTCTCAACTGATGGTTACAAATAATATGGACTCTGGTGCTTCTTGTGAGATAGAGCTTCATGTTGTGAGTATTTTTGTACCTTTCAAATATTTAAAGAATTTTTTTGCAATACTGTTCTTAAAACAATTCGATAACGCTCCATTTTTGCGAAATTACCACTTATTGTTACTTACTTATAATTTTTTTTTATTTTGATGGTTTCTTTACTCCGTAGCTACTGTTGCATAAGGGTTCGATGTTATCATGTGGCGAAAAGTTAAATTCTCATTCGTTTGACTACAGTATTTTCACTGATACCGTACCATAGAAGTTCTTGTTTTAACCAACAACTCGTCTTAACAGTATTGAATGTTAAATAAATAAAGAGTTTGAATAGATTTCACATTAAAACATGATAGAAATTATTAATAAACTTAATTTCATTGTCAAAGAAAAAATATTACGGAAATATTTTAAACAATATAACGGAAATATTTGAAACAATATAAATTTAATATAGTTTAAAAAATATTTGAAACATTACGGAATACCTGAAAATAAAACTGACTAATAATTTCAGTAAATTTGATGATCACTACACAACCTTTTATTTATAAAACAAAGGAAATTTGAATCTAGTCTCTTCAGCTAAGGGTTAAAATCTATATTACTGCAGCAAATAAAATTCAATCATCTCAGTTTGTTGAGCATAAATTACAGAATAATTAGATTTACAAAAATTATGTCATACGGTACTGTATTTATTAAAATATGTGATTTGTATTTCTGTAGCAATTTTCAAGTCCCTAATCATGTTGTTGGTGTATTATTAACATATACATTTCTGACAAGTCAAATGTTATTTATCTCAAACAATAATGTCCTAATTATGTTACAAATAACACTATGAAGAAGCACATCACATTTCTTTAACTCTATTGGTATGGTATCCTGTCGGCCCTAGAAACAAATACGAGTGCCTGAAAAGCTGTTCAGTTGAATGGAATTAATAATATTTATGATAAATCGGCGGACTATTGTTGCCTAGTATAGTGTATTATATCTGGTTTAAATCATTAAAATTATTATCTGTGATGTTTTCCATGACGAAATACTAGATGAACAATCTTATATCAAAACTGACACTGTATTTCTATTTAAATAGTAATTTCTATACCCACTTATGCAGAAGGGATGAATTTCGCTTCGAAAGAGAAGCTTCTTCATCAGAGGCTGACGAAGCTTCTTTTTAGAAGCGAAAGGCATCCCTCCAGTAAAAGTGGGTAGAAATCACTATTTAAATAGAAATACAGTGTCAGTTCTGATATAAAAATTATTATATATCAATTTGTAGTAATAATAACAATAATTGAAAAAAGTAATGTAATCACTTGGTTTATTATGGAATGATAGACTGATCATTTTTTTCAGACTGAAACCATAAAAGGGCAATGTATCCAGCTCGGCTCAACTAAAGATCGTGGCTGTATGGCAGGAATGTACTTTGAGCCTTTTCATGAGCAATGTTTGGACAACTGATCAAGAGTCTCCTTCAAAATCGATTAAACAATCTTTAAAACTCATCTACAGCTAGGCGATATTCAAGTAGAATTTTAGTGATAAATTTCAGACTTAAAATGTGCATTACTATAATATATATTTTAAATTTGTGTTATATGTTGTCTAGTCCTAATTACATTTTTAAAGGATTATCCGCTTTAACTCGTCTTCTTCTTCCGTAATATTTTTCTTCATCATTCAAGATATTGTACCCAGAGAAAGACCAAAGCACCTCTAAAATTTTCCATCATTCCCTCATTAACATTTTCCTTCTATATCAAATGTTTCCCTCCACTCAAAGATCTCTTTCAGTCATATTAGTGTGAGTTTATCGATGCATTATAGTGTCATATGTTATAGTGTATGTTCATATGCTTATTTGAAAATAAAAAAATACAAGAACTTAGTGGTTTTTGACAATGTGCTGGTTACCTTGTCACTCACTAAGCCAGCAGATTTTTTTTGTTTTTGGTGTAATTTAATCAATTGAAAAATAAATTATCAAATTGAATTATTATTATTATTATTAATAATAATATTAATTATTAAATTAAATTATGGATACAGAAGCGTTTCAAAAAAATATCAATTTTGGTAATTTATTTCCATCAAATTGAACGATGAGAATGAATAATATTCATTGTCATCATTTTAATTAACTATTCTGTATAATATTATTATACAGTGCCTATTCTATAATATACTGAGAGCATGAGATGACTTTCCTTAAGTTCAGTTGAAATAAAAGACGGTTTCTTGTGAAGATTGCGCTAGGCAAACAGAAGAAAGACAAGAAATAATGAAAATTAAGCGCCTGAGCTTAGTTCATCCCCACCACGAAAGATAAGCCCCAATTGAATTCTCACCGCTGACTTTTCCACTGTTGACTTTCTCACTGATCCAGTCTCCACAAATCTTAGCATGAATCATTCGTCTCTTGAAATGTTTCCAGTGTTACTTTCAATATCTCTGTTATTCGGATTTTCCGAATGTGGATCTGCTGAGCAAAATACATCCAATGCTTTGAAGAAGTTATTTGAGTGTCTTGACAATAGCCTGTCCAATGATTCTTATGAGAAGTGTGATGAAAATATAGCATATGGTGTGAATGTTGCAACAGGTAAGTGCATTTATTGAATATCAAATTGTTGTTCCATCATAATTTATTTGATGATGAATATTATCAGATCGAATTTCAAGACAAATAAGACATTTCATAAAAATAAGGCATCTGATTGAAATTCCAATAATTTCAATAATTATTCATTGTTTGAATTGTGAATGGCAATTAGAAAATAAAAATTATAAATAATTAAAATATAAATTTATTACAGTACGGTATTTTTATTTTTTTAAATTAATTAACAATAGATTCATTCGAACATGTATTTTTTAAATTAAATCAAGTTCATCTAATTTGGTCGAATAATTGGAATTTTCCGTTTATGCGAGTAACAGTACCATGCATGAAAATCTGAGATAAATATTAATGTTAATAACTTATTAACTTACAAGGTTTTGTGATTAATTGAATCCTCCTCCTGGTATTTTAATATTCCAGGTCAATTGAGAAGTATCTCAAAGTTTTTAGAGAAAAGCAGTAACAGATTTATGAAAGTTAGGACAATAGAAAGCTTGGCGCTAAGAGTCTTGGAGAAAATGAGAATAAACTGTAAATCTACACTCTGTAAGTAATGAAATTATATTTTTTAGTTGTCTGGATTATTTTCAGAATTCCTATTTAGTTACTGGATTTATTGTCAGTGGAGGATGAAATATAAAAAATCTTGAATCCCAACTTCCAATCCAAAGAGCAAAATCTAAATAATCATTAAAAACCAAGCAATATTTTCTAAAACAATTATAAGTAATTTTCTGGCAATGATTGTTATTATTATTGTGACTAACTTTTACAATAAAATAATACAGACAGAATAAAATTAACTGAGTAGACACCAACTTTGACTACTCGTAAAATTGTTATATAAAGCTGGGTTTTCCTATCTCCGCACTTTCTGCCAAACGCACTACGCTCTCAAATCTACTTATTGTTATACGTACGTTAATTCTGAGCCAAATCCACCACAATTCTTTAGCTTGCATCTGGAAATACTGGTACACAGTGTGTAAAAAGTGAGAAGTTCAGGAGACCTCAGTTAGGAAAACCCATCAAGCAATGTTTCACCTGGACATCCGCAGAATATCTTGCTACAATTTCTTAACGTCGTCTATCATCTCCTCTACGAAATAATCAGAAATTTCTATAAAATATTGCAATTTAATAGCCCATTAGAATTTATTTAAAAATGTAACTGATAAATTGTGCTAAAAAATATTTAATTTTCAGCCAATTTGGGTAAATCTTTCTTTTATTTGAGCTTTTAAAGATAAAAAATTGAAGAAAGAGAAGAATCTATGATTTCCATAAACTTTAGCTTAATAATTATAAATTAATTATACAAACATTATAAATGTTCAATTTTTATCTCAACAAATAAAGATTATAATTGTATTAATTGAAAAGTAACATTCTTATTTCTATTTCGTATTTTTTTATTCTGCAGTTCGTAAATCAATATTATCACCTATATGGGAGAGTGATATGAGTCCTCGAATGTTATTTCCAACAACAGTAGACTTTGAGAATTTCTACAAGAGAGAAGTCTCCAGGATTGGCACGCTGAGTGAAGGCGAACTTCTTCAGAGTGGTCATCCAAATGAATCTGAGTCAAATAATTGCTTGATAATGCTGAACAAAAATTGTGTCATCGATAGACAATGTTTAGAAGTAGAAGCAGAATCTGGAAATACTGGATACTCCTTGACTCATCAAATAGTTTACTGGCAAAACTTCAGACAGGTAAATTTTTATAAGGAAGAGTTTAGAAGGAAGTATCGATTATAGAAATTGAATGGATGGTTTTTCAAAGCAATTTTCAGCAATTCCATTCTAGATAATTTAGAAATAAGTGCCCATATAGGTGTGCAGTCCATTGTCCAATTCTTAAATCAGTTGAAATTAACAATAAATAGTAAAAAATGCCAATACCTTCAATTCAAAAACAAACAATTCAAATGAAGATAGGGCTATAAACGTGTTTGTAAATGATAATCAACTAGACCAGGAAGAAAGCATTGCATTTCTAGGAGTTTTGTTGGATAGACGATTGACCTGGGCACCATACATTGAGAAAATATGTTGTAAAATTTCATCTGGGGTATTTGTCCTGCGACAGCTCGCTAGATTGAATGACAAAAAGTTACTTTTTACAGCTTACCATGGGCTCTTACTGAAACATATTAGGTATGCTATCTTAGTATGGGGTAATTCATCAAAACAAAATCTTGATAGGGTGTTTAAGATCCAAAAGAAAGCGGTTAGGTGTATAGAAAGAGTAAATAGATTAGATTCATGTAGGCCGTTGTTCAAGAGACTTGGTCTCCTAACTGTACCCTGCTTATATGTGTATGAAGCTACTTTATATGTAAAAACGAATGATATTTACCAAAATCTTGATGTACATGATTATAATACAAGAAGCCGAGGAGATTATCACTTGGTGAGTCACAATAGTAGCTTATTCAAACAAAAACCTAGTTATATTGGTAGGAAATTCTGCAATAAGCTACCGCAGTTTTTAAAGAGTCTTGAAAATATAGAAATATTTAAAAAACAATTGAAGAAATATTTAGTTGATAAAGCTTTTTATAGTGTACAAGAGTTCCTTTCACATCAAAATTAAGCATCACCTCAACTAATTGATATAGTAATTAATTATGGTATCTAGTGTATATGACTAATGTTAATCTGACTTGTCTTATACTCCTTAACTGGAGACTCCAAGACGTAATCTACAAAAAACATGCAGGATCAAAACTTGCTGCATGTATAATAACTAAATATACAGTCTTGAACACTCATTTTTGTTAAGAAAATATTATTTGAGGGTAGCAGATATTCTTATTATCTACTTTTAATCAATATTAACATTGAATAGATAGATAGTTTATTCTCAAATAAATAAATTACAACAAAAGAATATTTCAATGTCTTACAGCTATATTAGTAGTCCGAAGAAACAAATAAAATATAAGCTATATAGAAACTAAATAAAGAATACAAAATTATATTATTCACTGAAAGATTTTTTTAGAACATACATTCAACATACAAAGAGTATTTCATTAATTATTATTATTATTATTATTATTATTATTATTATTATTATTATTATAGTAATAATAAGAAATATAATAATAATAGGAAATATTATTTGAGGGTAGCAAATATTCTTATTACCTACTTTTAATCAGCAATATTTAAATATTACTTTTAATCAATATTACTGCATATGTAATTATACATAACTTGATTATTACCGGATACACCGTTTTTTACCTGCAATCCTTATGTATATATAAAATATTTTTTTGCAACCATCAAATTTTATACAGTCCAACTGTCCAATATTATTTTTATTGTTTGTTCCAGATGAGATGTTCAAAAAAGTATGATGGACTTACCAAGAAAATCATTGAAGAAAAATGCCGTAGAGTTTATGCTCAGCAAATATACATCACCAGGCACTACAATCTTGATAACAATCTCTTGGATTTGTTCGTCGAGCAAGGTGATCATACATAACAATCATTATGATTTATAATTATGAGATAAGTTATAGAATGAATAATAAAATTTATTACCATGAGATATAGAAAAATATAATCTAATCTGGAAATATATCTTATAGCATATCAATGTTTGCCATTTTACAGTTTTTATTGTAACATCTTAATCCTCAAAATAATTATTGATATATTTTATCAAGTTTACATATGCAGTAGAAAACAAAATTCTAAGCTTTGATGATAACATTCAAAAAGTAAGTTCATATTTCTTATAAAGTAAATGTCCTGCAGAAAGATGCATTCCGACATTTAGCAATACATCTTTTGATGAATGCTCTTCATAATAATTATAACGTCGAAGATTTTAAATGAATAACTTCTGGAATTTTTTAAATCTACAATTAGATCAAGTCATAAACAATAGCAATAGCCAAAATCTTCGAATTAAAAAACTATGACTATTCACTAAATAGAAGTAGGGTACCATGTTACATTATTATGACCAATGCATTAGATATTATCTTTGAAACTATTAGGTTTATGTTATTCAATCATTATGTAATTACTCTTATGGAATATCAAGGTTAATAGATGACAGGTTGAACGCTCACATAATATGTTATTTCTTCATAATATATTATTTTTCCACGATTTTTTGAATGAAAGAGTTTTTATGATTTACCTGGCGAGAAAAACAATTTCTCAATTATCTCAATAGTTCAGTTTTTGAAATTTTCTCACCCACCCCTTGCCAACCTTCAGTGCAATGAGAAAATGAAGAAATATACGCTATTCAAATAATTATGAGAGATTATTATTGATTCCCCATAGAACGTGAAAAAATTTGAAAATTTCACCGCTGTGACGTCACATTATCATTACCCCAACCATTTTGAATTATCATCTGAGACCGATCAACCGATCTAGCCTACTAATAACGTAATAACCTAGATAAAAATGATCAGCCCAATATTTTTGGTGGAGTATCACAAGAGCTGTTTTGTATACTTTTTATTTTTTTACAGTGTCAGTTTGTGGTATGGAAGGATTTGAAGAATTTCTGAAAACCGAAAATAGAGAAATAATACTCAGTTATCAGATGTCTTGCGGTTGCTACAAGCTTTCAGGAAATGAAAGGTCTGTAAATAGGCAATTTAAAAAAAATACAAACGGTAAAGGATTGAAACTTTAATACTTTTATGAAAAAAAAATACTTTTTTGAAATTGATTAGCCGTTATTCTGGACTCACCATTTCCCAAATATTTTCTCAAATTTTCCAGTTGTATTTAAAATTTGGGATACAAAAATTTGCTAGAAAAACTGATTATTCATTTAAGTTCAGATCTTTTGCAGTAATAAACAGTGTGAAAATGATTTGAAGTGCTGGTTCCGGCAAATCATTCACAAGTTTTGATGCTTGAAAAATGGTAAAATGTCCAATTTTTTTCATAAGAAATCCCTTTATTGACTTTGTTTCACATTTCAAAGAAAAGCTATAATCTATAGGTATTTTTTATGTTGAGAAAAGCTGCGCTTTAATGATCAAGGGCTCTTGAGTCCATAAATGAGAAACACAGTGTTACAAAAGCAAACAAGCAGTTATTCACGCACTTGTTCTATTTATATCATTCCATTGTTTTCATGGTTGGACGTGACTTTGACATCCGATCTTCATTCCCTTGCTCTTCAGATGTCTTTGTCACTCTTATTCTTAAAGTCTGCAACTCTCTCACTCAATTGAATTTCTCGAGACTTCTTGAGATTTCTTCAGAATTCTTGAACAATTGAGATCATGTTCCGTGGCCTTTTTGAAGCGTCTGGTGACCTCCAATTATTGTAATTATACAACTACAACAGCTATATAAAGGAGTCCACATGAACCGTTGAGTTGAGTCTTACAAAAGCTTGCATGACAGTTAGTTTACAAACCTGCGTGACAGATTGTATTACAGATCTCGTGAGAGAGACAATCCAGTGCCAGTGGAGTAAACAGTGCTTTATTCCAGTGTCAAGTCCAAAGACAAGTGTTTACTGTTTGTGCAGCTTACTAATAGTTTAAAGACGTTGTGTTAAGTGATACTATTTGGGACTGTCAAATAACGAATTGGACTGTGTTTTGTAAGTGATTAGTGACTCTTTTTATCATTTCTTTCTACATTATTGTACAGTTTATTGGACTCTAGTTTCTTTTGTTATTGATCAGCCTGTAATTAATTATTCATTAATTCTTGTAAATAATTACCAAAAATAAGTATTAGCTTGTCATTTGTTGATCTGTTTTTTTCTTTATTAATTGAACTTACAATTATAGTGTGTGTAAATAGACTAATTTGTGTAAATAAAGTGCAAGTGTGAATTTTAGTGTTGCCAGCCTTATTTTAGCAATTAAAACCCGTAACAACACAAAGCACAAAGGTTATGAACTCGATCATTTGGCAGCAACAAGGCTGTTGTATGGTACATTTAAAGTATTATGGTATATAATATGGTGAAAAATACACACAATAAACAATTTATTTAGAATTAATGTGATTTATTTCTTATTTTTCAGTGTATCGGAAGTACGCCAGTCATCCTGTATGTATGACGCCCATTTGACCTCCGTTGCAGCTTTAGCTTTGACAGTCCAGTTGAAATACGAAGAACTCTTCTAATTATTTTTAGTTTGCCTTTAAATATTACTACTCATTATTATTAAAAAAAGCACAGTTATAGAGTAAGATCTATCATAGCACAATGATTATAGCTGCAACATCAATTTTTTCATAACTTAAGTAGACCATTTTGGTTCTGAATACGGTATGGCCTGCTTGTCTGGGCCTACTAAATTCATAGCTTAATTATTTTTGTTTTGAATATGGAAGGTTTTGCTTGAGCCTAACACCCTAAACCCTCCATCTTTCACCTGTGAAATTCATTTTTGCAAAAAATTATTTTATTGTGATATTTCGTTTAAATTGTTTTGAAATTTTTTGTTTTTCACTTAATTTATTTCAAAATGGTATTTTTTAAAAAATAAACCTAACGTAATGTATTGACTAAACTTTAAAGTTTTGACCTGGCATATTTTATGATAAACCATGTGAACTTTTTAATTTTGGATCTAACTATAACCATTTTCAGCACGTTAAACATGAAAATACACACAGATAACGCATTATTTTGTATAAATATTCAATCATTGCGTACTACCTATAGTTCCAACTGATCAAATTTTCAGGCTGTCAATTTTTAGTAAGTTACATCAGAAACTGCTATAATAGTACACAAATAAGGTCAGTTTAAAAGGTGATCAAACACAGCTAACTCATTAAGAAAAACGCATTTTTAGGGCTGATTTTTTTGCAAGGTCCCCCCGACCCACAGGTAAGTAGAGCCCCACCAAAGTCAATTGCCCAGGCCCAGGCCAGGATCCGCCACTGATATCAGGTATATTCAAATTATTCTTTTATTAACTTGTTATGTGAATTTAACGACTTGCAGTCAAATATTCATTAAGAATAAGTAAAATTTACTTACTCTGTAGGCCGAGCGCTTTTGATCACATTTTACAAAAACCACAATTCTTCTAACCAAAAAACTGACATCGACGATCTAGGAACACGCCTCTGAAAACGGATCTCAAAGATTCGAAAGCGCTCGGCTTACAGAGTAAGTAAATTTTACTTATTCTTAATGAATATTTGACTGCAAGTCGTTAAATTCACATAACAAGTTAATATTAACAACGCAGTTCGTCATGGAACAAGAAATCCAGGAATTTATTCTTTTAACCTGACTTATTCAATTTTTAGTATTGAACTTATTCAAATATGCCACGTAAAATAAAATCTTTAGCAACTAAAGCTAAAGAAAAGGCAAAAAAGAGAACTTGAAACCCCTGAATTTATTGTAAGAAGTACAGATCGCGCAAATTATCTGTGCGCGTGGACTCATAAGAGTCGGGAAATTGGCGGGCGGGGTGAAGGTGGTTCAGTATGCTTACTTTTCGAATAACATCGCCTACCACAGTACAAGTATAACAATATAGGTTTAAAGTGAACGAAAAGAGGTTAAAATAATTTAATAATCAAATAATGAAAAATAGACAGAAAATTGAAATGTCAATAATCTAATACGCTAAAATTAAAAAAAATATTTATAAAGAATATAAACAAATGGATATATGAACAGAAATTCTATAATTTAAACTAAAATTCAAAGTTAGTCTTTTTTATATAATTAGAACTATCAAATCAAATTCTAAATTCATAATAATAATAATAATAATAATAATAATAATAATAATTTATTTATTAGATCCATAGATTCATATACATAAATATAAGATCTTGTCAATTGTTCAGGTCACAGATACAAACACAACTTAATAGTTATCACTATAAGCTAAAACAAGATACAAATGGCATACGATTGCTTGTGTGAACAACTTTGGGAAGTGATAGCCGCGAGCCATAGCAGGTATCTGTTCAATCAGAGAGATAAGCTGCGTTCTCGTAGGTCCTGTTCGTAACGGTGACCGATTAGATTGGCCATAAAAAAAACTGTTCTCTGCTGTAAAATCACTTCCCGGTGGTTCGGAACCCACCTAAAACTGTAGGTCCAACTCATCAATCACCATCATCCAACTCATTACTCAAGCACAGGTCTCAGACCTATGTGGGCTTCATCCTAAAAAAAGAAAAAACTTCAATTTGTTTAAAATTGTCTTAAACTTTATAGCACGATTCTGAAATTACTAAAAATATGACTTTTTAAAATAAATAAATGTGTTAATATTGCACGGCTGTAGAGTAGCATTGATTATTTGTAAAGAAAGCTGCTTTATTCCATTTCTCTCATGAAACATTAAAACTCATTGTAAATAAATTTCGAATCTCACCCCAGTAGGATCAAGTTTCTAGAAAGCTAGTGATTGAGAAGTACATCGTACAGTACAATTCAGTAAACAATTGATAAAAACTTCCGATGTATTTCAAATAGTAGTAATACTGGACCAAATTAAAGTTACTTTAATTTTTACTCAGTCAGCGTCTTTTCATCAGCGGCTATAACTATATTTACTGCTACTGCATTGCAGAAGCGTACTCCATGTTACAACACAATATTAGAATAGTCATCATTATTGCAATAATATTCATAGCTGCAGCTGCCAGTAGTCAGTGTGTCAGAGAATTCTGTATAATTAATATCTTATCGTATATATTTCTTTATCTTAATCATTTTCAATTATTTTTTATTAATATTATTAGTGTTCATGTAAAATTCAGTATATTTTCATTTTTTTTTTTTGAGAATGAAGCCCACATAGGTCTGAGACCTGTGCGTGGGTAATGAGCTGGATGATGGTGAATTTTTAATCGGGTTAACGTGTAAACATGTATTTGTAACATGGCAAAATGTTAAATTGAAAAATGTTTAAAATATTATCTATATTATCCCGTGATATAGTCTTTTAATTTTTACCACTCATCTCATAATTATGCGATACTTTGTTGAGAGTGCTAAGCTATTTATTCTCTGACAAAAAGGTATTTTTAATTTATGTGAACATGAATGCAAGACGGGTAACACGCTCGCGTCGACTGACAAGTCCGGACTTTTCAGTCGTTTCGTGATATGTTTGTTTGTTTTTTTTATGTATTTTATCATTCGAAGTTTTATTCGCATTGGTGCAGATGCTGCCGATGCACTGCTGAACTCACCCTATTTTTAATATTATTATAAACTTCTACACTTGCACATTTTTTTTCTTTTCTCTCTTTTCAATTGTTTGCATCTAAACTTAAAATATGAACCCCTCACATATAGATGTTCCAAATGAATAATAATCAGTATCATAACATTGTTAATTTTATTATTTATTTAAAATATTTTGATTAATAGTTATATACTTACATTGTTTCTTTATTCATATTGTTCATAATGTTTATACCATATTGTTATTATTGAAATGTACCCATGGCTTATCCGACTCCTCCCCACACACGGACAAGTCATCCAAGTGGGGAGTATATTCAAAATTTATTGTATATAATGTATTGTTATATTATTATATTTTGAATAAAGAATTTGAATTTATATTACGACGAATATGATGATAAAATAACGTCTGTGAAAACCTGATGATGACCCAATGGAAGGGTTGAAACCGGTAGTGAACAAATAATTATTGGATACAAAAACGTAGGTATTTAAACTTTTACCTTTATTAAAAAATTCATCGAATTTGGTTCACGCCGTAAATTCGTTACAAACAGACGGATAGACAGACAAATGCAAAACGGTTGACTTGAAACAGATCGAGACCTCTCTTCGTTCGGTCAACAATCTGATTGTAAACTCGCCCAGTGTAATAGACGTGTTCACCAACTTTTCTTTACAAAGAATATGCAAGTCGGGCTGCTTTGCTTGCTATACTCGCTAGCTTGTGGGCTAGAGAAGTAGCCGAGTGAAATCATGTTTGCTAGTATACTAGCTGCGGGTTTATTGTTGTCATATGATTCGAGATTGACAGATTAGTGAGCGAGTGATAAGTTTTGTGTGTACAAAAGAAGAAGAAGATGAATAAGAAGAAAAGGAAAAATTCCTGGATTTCTTGTTCCATAACGATCTGCGTTGTTAATATTAACTTTTTAGTTAATTTGACTGAAGAACGTTGTATTTACCATAAAAAGATGAAAAGAAAATAAAGAAGAAGAGACTTTTAATAAATTTATTAAATTTAAATGAAAAATTGAAAAATAATTTCAAAATGTACATTAAATGAGATTTGTAGATGGGTTATTAAACATTTTAGAAATCCAGCTTCTATTAAAATCGGGCAACCGGCTAGCGACTTTCAAATGTTTATTGGAGCCGTCACTTGATGTACACATTTTTAGATAAAGCAAGCGAACTGCTTGCGAAATAATTAAAACCAGCAAAAGCAATATATGCGATACCGTAATCTCTAGTTGCAGAAAATAAAAATACGGTACTTGATTTCTACCCTTAATTATTATGCAAAATAAGGAAAATTTGTATAAGAAATAAACAACGATTTATCGTCGTTTTCAAAGAAAAGATAAAAGTTTATAAATGATGATTCGCAGTTTAAATTTTTTTGTTGATAAACTATGTAAGGTAATACAGTCTGTCTGCATTCTAGTTTTAAATTTGAATTCGAAATGTGCATCTTTCAGGTCCAGATAATTTGTTTACTGATATTTGCAGGAAGTCAAAGGTAAGTAGGCCTATGTCATCAACAAAAACATTTTATTAGCTTGAGTTTAACTGCTAACCCATGAAATCAAAGTAATTTGAAGTTCAACTTCTTTTTTAAATAAAAGAGCGTGATTTTTTCAAATGAAACCCGTGTTGTTTATGTTTGCTCCATCCTAATTTGGGGTTTTTGAGAATATTTCAAGGAAGTTTTGATGTTTAGAGATAGGGTTACCAGACGCTTGAGTTTAGAGATAGGGTTACCAGACAGTCCTGGTTTTGAAGCTCTGTCTAGCGTCCGGTCCTGGGTTGCAACTCAGATTTTTTCAAAAAAATAAATTTTGTTCTAAACAAAAGAGTTTAGCACAATTACGCCCGGTATGGTATGTTTCATTTCAAATTGTTATGTTTTCTTGGTAAGTGGCAAAGTAAATTTGATATGAGAAGACAACAGAGTTGGCTAGCAGTAACCAGGAACAGGTTATTTGGCCTAAACTGGCTTTGTTTGCTAGTCTGACACCAAAATATAACACCAAATTAATATTCTTGGATTTCTTGTTCCACAACGACCTACGTTGAAAAAAAATTTACTTTTTGTTGTAAACTTAACTACTTGCAGTCAGTTTTAAATTGTGAATATATAATAAATGTACTCACATTTGACCGAACGTTTTCGAGTTATTGAATCTCATCTTCAAGGCATCCTAGATCGGCGATGTTGGTTTGTTGGTTAGAAGAATTGTGAAATTTGCACACAGCAGAATGTGAACACAACAAATCTATCAATTTCCTTGACCTCTCAATTACAATGAACACAAACCAACAACGCAGCTTCAACATTTACAGAAAACCGACAATGACAGATACCCAAAGACACAGCACCTTTAATCATCCTACACAACACAAACACTCAGCATTCAGGTCAATGCTTACACAGACTGAATAACACACCTCTACTCTCCGAAAATAACAACACTGAACTTAACACAATAAAATAGCTACGGTAGCACAAAAAAACCGGCTACAAACACGACCTAATTGATAAACTCAATCATAAAATAACAACCAAAAAACAAAACATTAACACCACCGACAAAAAATACATCACAAACAAATAGACTAGCCAAAATCTTAAAAAATGCCGGCCAAAATAAAAAAAAGCACTTGCACCCAAAACCACACTGAACACAAACAAATACTATCTCCCAGGGATCTACAAACCGAACTGCTCTGATTGTAACAAAATTGACATAGGAGAAACAGGCAGCGCATTCAAACAACGTTACAAAGAACATTTACAAGCATAACATACAAAATACGAATCAACTTATTCAGACCATATCATTCAAAATAGACACACTTTTACACACATCACTATACCGACCTACACATTCTACATATAAAATCTAAAGGACACGAACTCAACACCTTGGAACAATTTGAAATTTCCAAACACACCACACACACTAAACAAAACATCCTCAATGAACAACAAAATTTTAAATTACACAAACGTTTCGATCACATTCTACAAAAAACACAATAATTTTTCTAACCAAAAACCGACATTAACGATCAAGGACGCCTTTGAAAATGAATATCCATGATTCGAAAACGATTGGCTTATGTGAGTAGAAATATCATTTATTCACCAATAAAGTTGACTTCAGTTGTTGAATTTACCATAAAATGTTAATTAAACCATTGTGCTCTGTATGATTTGAAAAAAAACTTTTTCTCCCTCTGTAATTTTCAATTGATTTCAACAGCATTTGGAATATTATTATTATATTGCAAGGAAGCTATCAACACTTTTTAAATCTAAATATGTTACAATGATTTCATCTATTTTTTGGCCTCTGAGCCAAATCCGGCCCGTCAGTGTGATCAATCCGGCCCACGACAGCTAAGGCTCATATGACACATGACAGACTCAGAAAATATTTTAAAATAAATTGTTTTTAGTGGAGTTTTTCATTGAAAATCCTGATTATGTAAAACTAGATAATAACTCAAAAGGCTGATGTTATTGAAGAGTTTGAGAATCGCTGCCAACATCCCCTTACTGCTAAGTCATATCAGCTTAGTTCTGATAAAATTAAGATTAACGTAGTTGTGAAAAAGAGTTCTGAGTAATCAGGATTTTAAGTGCAAATTATTCGATAACGTTAAAATGATAGCATGCTTGCCAAATTAAAAGTCCTCAGCAACACAAAAAGTTTACTAGGTCATTCAAGGCTCAGTAATGATAAAGTTACTTTCATAAATGAAAGGAATATTAATAAATAAATGAAATATTGAAAATCAACGGTTAAAAATGTATTTTACTAACATCTTTGAAAGGCAAAGAATTGCAATCGCTCGATCAGCCATAGGCATGTACAGAGTTTTGCATAGAGTTTCCAATACTCTACTTCGTGGGAATGTTGTACACACCAAAATATTGAGAAAAAATTTATTTATTTATAATACATACTTAAAAATTACAAACGATAGAGGCTTACAGCAAATGCAAAACAAACCTCATTGAATACATTAGATTGACTTAAAACAAACAAGGAAATCACAAAACAAAAATTTAAACGCTAAGCTAACAAAGAAATAAGTCAAAATACATACAATAATAAGAGACCGGCATGAAATAAAAGCATAAATGAAAATAATCCTAAATATTAATTATTAACTTTAAATAATGAAAAACCAAAATAGTTAGAAAATCACATGAGAACAGTATAAAGAAAAATAACCCTAAACATTTGTTAACTCTAAACAAGAAATAATAGAACAGATAGAAACAAAATAGAAAGAAAGACGAGGAAATTTGAACAGAGGTATATGAAAATGCTTCGATATTTTTCCAATATATTCTGCATATACAGGCTATTTCAGATAGTGTTAGCTTCTTGGGCCTGTTATAATAATCAAGATAATGAGAGAAGTCCTTATAAACATTGGTCCGGAAATGCCTTGTCACAGAATTGCAAACGGCCGAAGTTAGCAGCAATCCCCATTAGTTTATTCAACATAAACTTGTAGTATTTTCATTTTACTTGTGAATTGGTTGGGTTTTATATGAAAAATTCAGAGAAATCAAATAAAGCCAGTTAAAAGTACATTTTATAACATATGATTTTTTTTTAAAAACATATTTTTCAGGTTTTGAAGTGAAAGTTACTTGTCAACCTACAGTTTTTTCTGACAAAACTTACAGAAAATTTTATTCTGAATAAAAACTGTTGAACAACCCAATAGCAAAAACACGCACAAATATACCATTAAAGCAGCTTTTATTGAACCGAAAGGCACTAAATTTTCACAGTAAGCTCTATATAGCTTGCTAATTTTATACTGTAGCAAATATGGAATTGGAGAGAATAGAAAGAAAGAAGAAACATTGGTTCTCGGGGTTATCTGCTATGTAAATGTTTACTTTTAAGCAATTAATTACTCTGCTTTTGACACTTTTATGGTGTTTACTTGGTAATTTGAAGAATGTTCTAGATGTTTGATTGGAAATTAATGGAGTCTTATCGAATGTTGTGGAAAGTTCGACTTCCTTGTGGAAGTTGACAGAAAATTTGAGAGATATCTGAATTATGAAATTTTATATAAATAGAGGTGGACTCTTCAGTTCAGTTCAGTTGTCTTTGAAATTCGTTGTGATAAACAAGTGTGACAGTTAAGTAGTTGTTCTACATTGATAAGTGGCAGTAGTGACAGTTCCCGTTAATACAGACAGTGCAATCCCGTTGGCGCTATTACAAACCGTGCAATGAACTTTCCTTGTCTGTAGTGATAATTCTCTTGACAGTTCTATAGTGATAATTCTTTTACCTATTACTGAATTACGGACTTGTGCTACGTAAGTTAATTGTTCTTCCTCGACGTTTCTTTTTGAGTATTATTGGACAGTTTATTGTACAGTTATTGTTTAATATTAGATCGGCCTTTTGACATTTAGTGATTGATTCGTGTACAGTTCATTGAAAACTCATTATCAGTTGAACAATATTGTGTTATTTGTTTTTAATTGCTTATTTTTCTGTAAGAAATTACTGACCAGTGTGAGTTGAAGATTATTTGTGTTAATAAAGTGAAAGTGATAAATTTAAGTGTTGCCAGCGTTATTTTAGACATAGAACCCGTAACAATACGATTATGCATCAAACTCCGAATTTTATGATTCTCGCAAGAGTATGTTTACTTGCTCGTTGTCGACTACTGCTCTAGAAATTAAAATGATAGACGATTATAAAAAATGAGAATGTTTCTGGCCCGCGGAACTTACTGGGGTTTCTATTTTGGCCAGGAGGCTGGAAAGTTTTGAGAACCCTAGGGATAAAGCAACTGCTTTACATCAAAATGTTTTATTTATTTATTTTCAAGAGTTGCAGAACAGAGTTTTATACTCCTATTACTCTGCAACTGAACAAAAATAATACATGTTGACAGTAATAACACTAAAAAAATATATACTGAGGTTAATATAGAAGAAAAATAATGATACAATTAAATATATAAGAATGATATATGATCTAAAAGGAGGCATCTACTAAGAATAATTCAAGGACTTAACAAAATTATAGAAGTTTTGAGGAGTACAATTGAATATGTCAATATCAGAGGCAAAATAATTAGCTAACTTAACAAATTGATATAAAGGTGAGTATAACATTAAGTTTGTACGACATAATTTTTTATATTGAAATAAATCCATAGATCTTGTTCGACTGTCACAAACATCTTTAAATTAATGAATTATTTCTTTGGTAAACCATTTCGGGCACTTGTATTTCAACTTTTTACGTTTTGGAACATAATTATTGTAAATAGAAGTAACAATCTCATTAAATATACTATAACCGCATTAATCACATCAGATTCAGATATGACATCAATCCAATCAACCTGTTTAAATGCATTGTAAATTGTTATAAAATCAGCATGTTTAAAATCTTAGATCATAAAATAAGATTCCTCATTCAAATCGTGAGAAATATGCGTTTCTATTGAGATACTTAGAGGAGGATGGTGAACATTAGCTGCCAATAATGGATCACTTTCACGATGGACTTTAATATTAGTAAAATCAGAGATACTAAGTCTAAGGTTTTATAATTGTCATTTAAAATCATTCAACATTCTTACATCGTATACGGTAACTCTAGGAAAAATAATAATTGCTTACATATTTCACAACCAGTTCTTAAATTGTAGTTACTATTTGTTGTTTGTAGATTAAAGTCTCCTATAATAATCAATTTTTCAAAACTCATACTATACATATCTAGTTTTTCAAAGAAATCTTTATACCTATCTATTCTTGTCCTAGGTGAGAAATATACTGCTGACAATAGCACAAACGAATTATGAAATAGGAATATCTTTACCCAAATACAATCATCTGCTTCAATGAAAGATAGCCTCTCACATCTAAATCTATCGTGGACAGCAATTAATACACCACCCCAATTCTTTTACCAGATGTTAGAGGATTCCTATCTTTCGTAAACACTCTATATTTATTTGGAAACAATTCCTCAGATGGCACACTGTTACTCTGCCATGTTTCACTAAGCACAATAATAACATCAAATTCACACTCTTCAGTATTCATCCTAAAATCAAACACCTTGGTATAAAATACTTTCTATCTGAATCCTCCATTTGAATGTTCTAACAGAATGAATGGCATAATGATAATAAAACACTTTATGTTCTATTTCAGAAAATAATTTATTTTAAGTTTTATGTTTTTGTGATTCCGGAGATTAAATAAGAATTATTTTTACTTGTATCTTATTGACAATAAAGTTTGATTTAATTTTCAGATCTATAGCAAGTCCGACGATAAGTCGTTCAGTTCAAACCTTTTTGCGGGAAATCTCAACAACAGAAGCACCAAATAAGCATGTTTCACCACAGCTTAATGTAAGTAAATTTGTTATGAATATGAATCCATAGAAAACTATTTCTATCATTAAACTTATACAGTATTTCTTTCGTGTAGTTTATTTTTTTGTTACTGAACAAAACATTATTAAAAAGTAATAGCTACATATAAACTGTAAGCTATAAACTGTATCATATTGTTGAAATTGTGTATCTATTTGAGTAGGCTAATTAAATTGTGTATTTATTCGAAAAAAATATGTGATGGGTTGAGTGGAAGAGAGGACTTTGAGTCAGTGGCGTAGCAACGGTGGGGGGGGGGGGGAGGACCGCCCCGTGTGACAGCCCAAAAAAGATCCAATCAGGCTTTAAAAGGAATGGTATTAAATATTTTTTAATAGATCATTTTTCTAATAAATAATAGAGAAAAATTATGCTGGTTAGGGGTGACATGACATGCGACTGAGTTGAGAGAGATTTAGTCATACGGTTGATGGTTCAGGAGCAGTGAGTGTCAAAATGTGTGACACAGAGGCTGCTTATCATCTAAATTTATTTTCATTATTTGAAGAAATCTATTCTGTTCTACTACACCTGCCACTGCCAATCACCCTTAGAGAATCAGTGGATTTGTTGATGCAGGTGTCAGGAGAGAGTCAAGGAGCGCCCTCGCGGGTACGGACACCCTACATTAACGATGACTGAAGCACTTAATAGAATTTGATTCATAATGTGGGTTCACAGCGTTTACATAAATGGTATAAGGTTTTTCGGTGGGAGCTAATACTTTTTTTGGTCGGCTAATACAGAGATACGTATGGGTTATTAGAATAATGTGGGAGGATGTATAGAAACGCTCAAAATGCAATTTTAGAGGGGTTATTTCAAACTTTTTCCGCACCCCCTCCCACCATTCAAACAAGAGAGTCATATATTTTGTCAACATCGTGAGAATACACCTTAATTTATTCTGAGTTGTCGGCCTACTGTGAAGGGAGAAGATAGAGTTTAGTAGGGAAAGTTATAAAAATTATTAGTTTGATTCGTGAAAAGCATCTCATAGAGTAATATGATTAAATTTCAAGGCATATTATTTCAGTAAAAAAAAATATTAACAGATTTTTTAGAATAAATTTCATTGGTAGGTCTTGTAGGTGCTTTCTATTAAAGCTGCTAGGACTATACCGTTTACGGTGAGTCTTTAGTCAAGAAAGTGAGGTGCTCCCAGGGGTTGGACCCAAACATTTGCCATGACTCAAATTGAGTCACTCAATTCTCAAACACAAAAAAATCAATTATTACCAAATATTATGGTGTAAGATAAATGAGTTTGTGTCTAAAAGCGCTTGAGAGGATTATTTACAATTTTTCTCCGGGGGAAAGCCTCCGCACCACCCTTCTACCATCTATAAAAGAGGTAGTTGTTTTATTTGAAGTGTTACAGGGCTCCTCTAAGCTAATTCATAATTCACATTTTTTCTCTAAATTCCAATAATAGAGTTCTAAGTACTATTCCCAAAGTGAACCAGCTAATGATCTAATGGAATACTCAACTGAATCACATGCTGTTCAAGCAAGATACGGTATTTCAATATTTTCTATTAGCCTGCCCACATTCTGAAGAGTTGCGATATATGCAGGCATAAGCTAATCAATTGTGCGGAGCCCAATATCAAGACAAACATCATCAAAATAGCTTTCAAATTACCTAAAAATCAAAAAATGTCTGAAGCCCGCCCCCGGAGTCTCAAATTTTGAATATCTATTTAAAAATTTATAATTACTCCATGGTTGATATAAAATAAGAATCAGCGAATAAGGTGTCGTTTGTTAACTGTGTGTAATGAGAGTGGGGGGGGGGGGGGGTTGACAAGTTGAAATACCGCCCCGGGTGCCACAAGACCTCGCTACGCCACTGCTTTGAGTCCTGACTCCGCTCTAACCGCCCTTAATATAAAGACAACATTGTCAATCTATCTACAGGCTACTATGAATTAAGTTACTTATAAAATCAGTTAATATCAAAATAATAATAATAATAATATTGAACCGACAGTACTTGAAATTTGGTTTCTAAACTTTTCTCTACAAATTTCGAAAACAATAATTAAGAAAATTAACTCAATGCAATCATAAATGTCTGCTTAAAAACAACATCTGAAGTGTTATTATTTGATTTTACATTGACAATGTTAGTAATATATCCTGTTTTTATTTGTTTGTTTTTATTTGTTTGTTTTTATTTGTTTGTTTTTATCTAGTGCTTTTTATTTTTGTTTCATTTTGTTTTCATTCAGTACTTATTTAGTGTCTTTACTTAGAATCCTGACAAATTAAATAAGTTTTTATTGTATAGTATAATACAGGGATTTCTATCTATATTTCATTATCTGTATTTTACTGATAGCATGAGTAAAGTGCATTATTCTGTTTACACTTATTCATAATTATCAGCTATTTTTTATAATTTAGACTAAACTCACACAAAATTTCGCTCTAGTCCCTCTAGAATTATATAAATATAGGCTAATCAGTTTAGGCCTTTGTTTGCATTCAAACTCTAAACAATCAAATTCAATTTGGTTCCCTATCTCTGAAAGTTTTATATTAGAATTTTTCATTAGCCCAGTAAAGGCTTCTTTTCAAATCAAATACGTTTTTGCAGTTTATATTATATGAAGTAATATGCACAATACCTAATAAGTTTCTTCTGTAAGTATAAAACAATGGGATAATATTGTATCATTCTACTTATAGGGCAATATTGTGCACCTTTTAGCTTGTACGGTATTGCCAATACAGATTGCACGGTATTGCCCCATAATGGCATGACAAAACATTTTCAATCTCAACCTGAAAACAAAAGAGTTCATATACTAGCATTATATGTCAAAATAAAACCCAAGAAAAAATAAGCTATTCAAATCACTCTTTTTTTTTAAATTGTGAAAACATAGTTCACTTACCTCTGTTTCAAAATGTGGCTGTGTTCTAAGGAAAGTAGTCAAAATTTCAAAATTGTTTACCACAAAAAGACGCTGCAATCAACAGACTTTGTACTCTTTGTACTAGTTTTAGCATTCCTCCCACAATCCAGCAGTACTTTCCACTGCTACTATAACTACTACCAGAAGATAAAAGAATGGGGTATACGGTATTACCTCACTGCACGGTATTCCCTCACTTTAAATACTATTATGACAGGGTTTAAAAATGTTCATCAATACTAATCCTTATTGTTTATTATTTTCAAGTACCTTACCAACTAATATGTTCTGATTTTGTGTTGAACACACATTACAGTACTCCAATCACTGGTCTCAAACAAAATGTTCCTTTTATGAGCAGGTATATTTTTCAAATTGCAGCTCTAAAAATAAAATCAATACCGGTAATTTTATAATAAATTAAAAAAAAATTTACCTATTCAAATAATGCGGAACATTGTTTGCATCAATGCTTTTTGAAGTAAATTGAAGTAGTCACAACCACAGGCCTATTATGAATGATGTTGAAGATCCATCTTCTTTCCACTAATATATAATAAAATTCTTGGATTTTTTCCATAACGATCTGCGTTGTTATATTAACTTTTTGTTGTAAATTTAACTACTTACAGTCAGTCAGTTGCTTTGAAGACGATATTCAATACTTCGAAAACGTTCGGCCGAATGTGAGTACATTTATTATATATTCACAATATAAAACTGACTGCAAGTCGTTCAATTTACAACAAAAAGTTAATATAATAAAAACTTAAAGCACAATTTTTAGTGGAATTTATGACTCACACTATGATGTGACGGCCGTTTCACTCTGATGTTAAGAGCACTTGTCAGACGACTCATAGTACACACCGCAGAGTGAACTGTTGATCGTCTGACGATGCTCTTAACATCAGAGTGAAACGGCCGTCACACCATAACGTGAGTCATAATTTCCACTTAAAAATGTTTTATATGTTTTTATTACCTATTATGAAATCACGAAATAAGCCTACTATATAATAATTTCAACAGTCGTTTTCAATCCCATTCAATCAATCAGTTTGATTAAGAATGGCATGACTGCCTTAATAATAAAAAAATTATTCGTAGTATTCACACAGTATACAATAATACAGTGTTTTGAAAGTGACGCATCCCATGAGGTGTAATATATGACATATTCAACATGCTCATGATTAAATTCAATCTTGACTAATCTTGACACTAATAATAATAATAATTTATTCGACCAACAGAACATCCACAGTACATCAACAATTTTCTGTCTGGATATTAATATAGGAACAGTAATTACAACTATGTCGACTATACAATGAACTGTCTATTGTCTAATTACGGCAACCCCGAAGGTATTCCTGTGTGGGGCACCTCCTATCTTATATCATGTCTATAGAGAATGAAAAAGTGCTAAAAACCTATAAAAAATAAACTAGAATAAAACTGTTCTCTGCTGTAAAATCACTTCCCGGTGGTTCGGAACCCACCTAAAACTGTAGGTCCAACTCATCAATCACCATCATTCAACTCATTACCCACGCACAGGTCTCATACCTATGAGGGCTTCATCCTCAAAAAAGAAAAGAAATGTTAAAGAGTTAGATGTTTCATTTGATGTGATATACCTTTAAAATAGCTTTTTAATAATTTCAACTCATTTTTAGCAACTTTCCTTCCAATTTTCTTTGTTACTCTACTTGAAATTGGGTTTCAAATCGATCTTGAGAATTGAGTTGTTTGAATATTGTTATAACCACTTTGTAATGCAAAAAGCCCTATAGGAAAACATTAGACAAGTCCAAGGATCTCAAGAATAGAATAATCTTGAAAAAAATAGATCTGACTCAATTGATGAAACAACTGCTGTGGTAACTAATGCTCGACTAGTACATTCCAATTGTCTCAGTTAGTTGACATTGAATTAAATGTTGCTCAACTATCGATGGGGCACAGAAAATTCACCCCATGTATGACTTCCGCCATTTGATCTGAGGGTTGCGTCATTTCTGAAACACGCGTTATTGAATGTCTATCTTATGATATCGACAAAAAAATATAATACATGTGGTTGTGATATTAGTATTTATATTTCATAAAGTAATTAATTTCGAGAAACCTCTTTAATGCCATAAGTTATGCCGAATACCTCAGTTAATGGCAGTGGCGGATCCATGCTGCTGGGGACATTGATAACTGCATTAAATAGTCAGTGGAAATTGGTGTTTGCCACAACGAAAAATATTCAGTCAATGCTGGGAATTGTACCACTGATCTGGTCAGACGTTCTGACCACTAGACTACACTGACAACCTATATGAAGTCAGTTCATTTTATGTCAGTGGTAAAGGCGTCTTACCAGATCTGTGTTGATCTCATTGATTTACATTGACTATTTAATGCTGTTAACCACGTCTGAAGTAGTGGAGGTCTTCAGCCTAATTTATTCTATTAAAAAGGTGTTTTGAAATTAATCACTTTAACATTCAAAAATTAATAAAAAATGTAACTAATTTCTAAAAAAGTTTCTTTAACTCCCTATTAATATTTCAAGTTTATTTCAGGAATTCAAAATTGATAAATAATTTATAAATTATTATTTATTTAAATTTCGAATTCCTGAAAGTGCTATCATTACCGTATTATACTGGAGACTTCTGCAATGGCGGATATTGACAACAGCATTGAATAGCTGATGGAAATCTATGTTCGCTACTGCACAAACATATTTAGTCCCCGCCAGGAATCGAACCACGGACCACCCAATTGCCGGTCAGTTGTCTTTGCCACTAGACTTCAATGACCCTTCTGTACAGCAGCGTTCATTCTAGACTTGGCCATCACAAGTTGGCTTTGAAGGAACTGACAATTTTGCAAATTGCCAAATAAACAGAACATAATTTATTAATTTTGAATTTCTAAAATAAACATGAAGTATTAATAGTGAGAAGAAGAAACTTTTTTCTCTACCACGGTATTCCTTTACCAAGGCTTTTCGCCTTAACCACTAGACTACGATGACCTTTCAAATTAATAGCACTTGAAGCAATTCGAAATTAATAAATTCTGTCTGTATATTTGTCAGTTTGTTAAAGTGCCAGTAATTTCAAACTAACTTGTGAGATACGAGCCGATATGGCCAAGTTTAAAATGAATGAAGCTGTGCAGAAAGGCCATCATAGTCTAGTGGTTAAGGCGCCCGACCGGCAATTGGGAGGTCCATGGTTCGATTCTCAGTGGTAACTGATATTTTTGTACAGTAGCATTCATCGATTTCCATCAGCTATTCAATACTGTTGTCAACATCCGCCATTGCGGAAGCCTTCAGTATAAATTAATAGCACTTAAAGAAATTCGAAATTGATAAATTCTGTTTCTGTATGGTATACTTGTCAGTTTGTTAAATTGTCAGTCATTTCAAACTTACTTGTAATAAATTATGTTATACAGTAATTTCATCTTTTCAGACATTAATGCATTCCGTAAAAGTTTTTCGAAATCAATGTACAAATATGTATCAAATCAATATGGCACATATTGAATGATAATTCTATTTCCTGATTTTCAATGTATTTTCAGGAAAAAGGAGACCAAGTTTCTGAAAACGATTTCTGCCAATCAGATGGCATACAGGATCAAATTGGGCTGATAATGGAAATTCTAGGGAGAGAAGATAGTGACGTTACAATCCAAACACAGAGGAACTTGTCAGATGAAACCATCCTAGTGCTGGGTAAAACTGGTAGTGGAATAACAAGTCTGGTGCAGTTTTTGACAGAAAATACCAACTTGCTGTCCAGAAAAGTGGAACCTAATACAAGAATAACAGCAAACAATTCTTTCACACGTTATCCTGAAATTATCAACTACAACTCAACTATTACTTTCATAAACACACCAGGATTTCAAGACTCAAGAAGTTCGGCAGACGAAATGATTTCAATATAGCTGTCATGAAGAAAATCACAAATCGAATGAAAAGAGCAAAGATCCTGCTCCTTATGAACTACAACTCCAATGTAGAGTATTTTCTCGAAACTATGCAACACCTGATTGATTTTTTTGTTGATATTGATAAAATTGAAGATCACATTGCGCTAGTTGTCACAAAACAGCCTCTCAGCACATCAGATGAGAATGTATCAGATGAAATTGCATCAGAAGAAATAGACATTGAAAGCATTGTGAAATCCTTGAATATACTTGAAAACAATATAGCACATATACTACTCAAGATGGAAAGAGTTAACGATAAATACAATAAAAAATTCTACAAGCAAGTGGTTAGATTAATACAGAGTCTTCAAATCAGGGACAGAGATGGAACACCGTCTAGAGTCAACATCTTCCTTCATCCGTACAAGTTGGGAGCTTTAAGAAACATGACATTGCTCGAAGACAACAGAAAATCATTGTATAATACTATCAATAACTTGGAGTCAGTTGAAATTGGAAGGCATGACTTCAATTTCAAGTTATCAAATGCAGCTGATTCGTTCCGGAAATGTTTGTTGAAAATTACTACGGACAGATAATATATAAAGATGTCAGAAATAAAATGTATTCCTCTTCAAGCCGTGTAGAGTATGTCAAGTCATTCATTCAGCTATTCAAATTGAACGAGTTAGCGAATAATATTGAAGAAGCAGATTTTTATTACAAATTTTATCGACAGTTTGATTGGATCAAAATGGGGGAATAGGATATTGTTATGGGCGGAATGGCTAAAACAAATAAGATAAATAATAATAATAATAGATTTGTTAATGATCAGTCATTAATATTTTAGTTTATTCTGCAGTTTCTATCCTTACACAAAGGTTAATAGACTTGCATTACAAAACTTATTTTATGAAATAATAGTTATGGTTATGGTACATAACGTATCTGAACATAAGTAGCCTACACCAGCAGGTTGCCCGATTAAATTGAATATTGAATGTGTAATAGCCTATTTTTTCCTTCTTTTCCTCCTCCTAATCATCTTCTTATTATTAAATAAGAAGATAGAGACAGGTTACCTTTTTCTTCTCGTTTTTTTGTCTCCTTATTCTCTTTAACTGTTAATCTATGGCATTTTTAGATACGATCATGCAATTGTTTAATCTGAACACTCGATAATGTTATACCTAGCATGTGTATCACATCAAGGATAGTACCGGTACTTCTCAGTTCTCAGGTACCGGTATTCAAGTTTCTTCATCCGTCTTCAAGGTTACTTCAATTGATTTTCAAGTACCTACTGCAGAAGATTAAATATTCAATTTTTTTTAAAGAAAATTGATTAAATGAATAGATATGCAATTCCAATGAGCTCTTAACATATATTGATTAAGGTAAATTGAGTATATTTTTCTCCAATCAATTTCCTTGAAAAACTGAATATTTATTCGTCCGCAGCAGTAGCCTACTTGAAAATTAGTTGTAGTGAATTTATAGACATATAAAATGACTTGAATACCCAATAAGAAGTACTATCCTTGAGGCGTTGTACATACTATAATATATACGGTAACTTTATATGGAGGCTCTAAATTGAATAATTGAACGAGCGAAGCGAGTTTAACTTTCGAACGCCTTTATCAAATCAACAAATTTGAAACACAGATTCTTGGTATCTTTAGACAGGTTTGCCAATGAAATTGACCCACTCCTTATTCATCCTTTTTGAGGCGAAACAAAAGGATAGGTTCTCATCCCTTCATTAATAATATATCTATATATATTACTATATTTAAGAAAATAGTTGTTTTCACCATATGGAATTCGCAATAGATTTCAAAATATATTTTGAGCTATCATCAGCTGTAAGTGAATAAATGCGATCAGGCTTCTTATAGGATCTCTATAAGCTGATATACTAATTTCATTGCCCTGATATATGGATATATAAACAGCTGTTTTTCATGTGGTAAATATATCTTCTCTTTAGATTGATACACTAATTCCATTGCCCTGATATATATAGGTATATGAGTATGGTAGGTCTTTTTTGTGGAAAATAAATGTGTGTATCAGAGCAACAATGAAATTGAACTTCAAGTGATAGATGTCTTGTGAATTTTATCTAAATCATTTTCAAAACAGCCGTTTTTCGTTACCACCTTCCCCTAAGATAAGCTTCCCAAATGAGTTTCCCTTTTCAAAATTAGTTGTTTGCAAGCGAGTTCTCCAGCCCGTTGGGCTCACTAGTTGTATGATCATATAAAAAATGGCGTCAACTAACAGTTAATCTATATATAAAAATGAATGTCTGTCTGTATGTATGTTCCCTATAGACTCTGGAACTGCTGAACCGATTTTTATGAGATTTTCAGGCACAATTTAGAATAGTCCCGAGATGGTTCCTGTGAAGTTTGGGAGTTAAAAAGTCCTCGCTGAAGGACACAAAAAGGAGAGATCTATCCTTGAAGGAACAGCTGATAGAAGTCAACAGTTTTATTTAATCATATGGCACCCCTTAGCGGCGTTATTTACGCTGTCTGAAACGCAAAGACTTTGCATGTACCGTTTAGATGGAGCCTTGCAGTATGTAGAAAACATATGACTGGGTATGATGAAATGTAATAATAATTATGCCAAGTTGATGACATACGATATCTGCTAACCAATGCAGCTAGAAATATGAAATAAAGCCTCAGGGAGGTGGCGAATAATAAAATCAAATACCTAGCTTCTATCCTCATAGTCGGTTTAATTTTAAAATGTTTCTTCATTCAGAGGTGGTGATTAAGAAACAACGAAGGACCGGAAAACTGAAGGAAACTATGATCGGCTGGAAAAGAGCCGTAGGACCAACTTCTTCGCTAACAGTCCTAGAATGTTAAAATTCGAAATGTAACCTAAGTGGGAGTTAGCGAATCATAAAATTAAAAACTTAGCTTCCGCCCTAATAGTTGTAGGTGGTTTAAATTTTAAATGTTCATTTTCAGAGGTGGTGAGTAAGAAAACAATGAAGGAGGCCTCTCTGATCAGCTAGAAGAGCCCTAGGACTAACTTCTTCCCTAATAGTCCTAGAAGGTTGAAATTTGAAATGTTATCTCAGTGGGAAGTGGCGAATAATAAAATCAAGGAACATTTTTTATGAGAACGCAGCAACGCGCGTCGGGCCAGCTAGTATTCCATAAACCATAGGAGATGTCAAAGTTTCTTGAAAAGGAAATATATTTTGAGAAAAATACTTATGTAATACTTGATTTATGTAAATTAACATGTGAAAGATAGATTAAATCGCGAAGTGACCCAGATGACGTCACTGCATCAGCTGACAGGGCTCGCCAGATGAGCGGAGATGTGCGTGAATACTACCGTATACTATATTGCCTAATTATCTTGTAATTTACTGTTAATTTCCACCATGCACTACTATTATTATAAAAACAAATACAGTATTACCATGATTTATATATGTTACTTGTCTGTATCTGACTTGTCTTATACCCCTTAACTGGATTCTCCAAGACGTAATCTACAAAAAAAAACAAAAAAAAACTTCCAAAATGAATTATACATATATAAAGTTGGTCTTTATCATGCCATTTTTCAATATGTTGTTGACCAGTTTTGTGATTCTAATGATCCTCTGTTCTGCAAGTTTGAGAGTGGAGCTCTGTATAAAATAATCTATTATATGTTCATGTCTTTGGAGAGAATATACAAACCGGAGACAGTAATTCAAACTGCGTAGTTTGGTGTTTGAAGTGATGACAGTCATATCATCGATAACTGAATTGCAATATGAAAAATGTGGGAAGATGAGGGATCTGATCATTAGAAGTCTAACATGTCTTGGAAGATCATCCATTATATTTTTCAATGAATGCATTGCAACAAATAACCTTTTACAAGTTCCAGTAACATGATCTGTCCAGTCAAGTGTACTGCACATTGTTATACCTAGGTTTTTAACTGAGTCACAATAATGTACTAATAGTCCATCAACCTCTGCTTTAGGGATAGAATCAAAATTAATGTTATTTATACGACGAGAATATCCTAAGTATGAGTTTTACTTGCTGGATTGAGTTTCAAACCATTTTTTTCGTCCAGTCAGTTATTCTTGAAATATCCCTATTAATAATATTGCTATCGTTTCATTTAATTGGTTTCTATGACAGCTAAGGTAAATTTGGAGATCGTCAGCATAAGTATATGATACTTACACGACTGAATTGAGGAAGGAAGGTCATTTGAATAGAGAGTAAAGAGAAGTGGGCCTAGGATGGAACCTTGTCGTAGTCTGTACCATAAAATGCTGTAGTTGGTGAGATATTCTATGAAAATTGCTATAAAAAAAGGGTTTTTTAAGTTTGAAGTAGATAAACCTGGTTATTTGTGGATGAAGCATTATTTTTCTCCAATACAACTTGTGTAGAGCACACTTTTGAAATAAAGTATTGGATCACCCAAAATTCATAAAATCGGATTTTATACTGGTCGAAACCCACTGATTTTGCATGGTTGCTTTCCACTTGTTATTCTTGTAAATTTATACAATATAGAACCCTGATTTATGAACTTGGTTACAGTTTTGGCTATCGGGCGATACAAAATTGTATTTTCAAAAGTGAATTCTCCACAAGTTTTGTTGAAAATGGTCAAACCCTATTTTTAAAGCCATTTCTGCTTATTTTTTAATATCTCAACTATAGTAGTAGTAGACTTGCTACATTTTTCAGCTCCTTTTACACAAAACCAATTCAATTTACCACCTAAATGAAGGCCCTACAGTACCGATCTTTGATTATGTGAAATGGTAGGCTACGAATTTCTGCCAAATTCAGCCACCTTTAATCCTGTAACAAAGCGTTTTTTGACCTATGTTTACATGTACTTTTATTCTGATGAGAGGAATGTGTTTTTTCAGCATAGCAAATTCCTCCTGAAACCTGTTAATAGAAAATGTTTCTTGATTTCAAGTTTTCATCATTTACTGGCAATAATTGAGATGGGTGTGACAGAGCAAGTACAATTTTATACATAAAAATCTCAGTTAAAATTTAAATTTCATCTCATTCACCTAAAAATAGAATTATGGTACAAACCCATCCTTTCTTCGCAAATTCCTGCCTTTTTTCATGTTAAAATAATCACAAATCTCCTATAGTAACTTTTATTTCAAAGAGAGTTTTCATCTGCGGTATTTGAAAGTTTTCTTTACTTTTTCTATTTTGATTCATAAACTAACTTATTAATTAGAAATGAGTATAATTTATCTTATATTGTAATTTCCATTTTTGAGAAATATGGAAGATGGAATTAAAATAAAAAATATCCACGTATCTATTAAAATGATCACATACATTGTTGACAGAGACTAAATAAACATAGAGTTATAAAATGGGGCTTTTGTCGTCATAAAATCATTTCAATAACAATACTTACGTATTAATTTACTATATTACCTTCGCGGTTGATCCAATTTACACAGAGATGATGATGTATTGGCAGGTCCCCATCATGAATACAGATTTGTGTACTATCACAAGTCGTTGTGACAACTCAATTCGTATTCATTTTATTTCGTCCTTCTATACGCAGTACCTTGAAGGTTTCTGGTTTTTCGACAGTCTACAGCCTACTAATGAATACTAGTTGACCAATATCGTTGCAAAGGTTTTTTAACCCACTTTGGCAGTCCCAAAAAAGGTGACCAGCTACCAGCTGCTTCGTTAAGCCATAAAAACTTTTCTTTTATACCTGTAAGAGTTGAAAATTGTGATAATGAAAAAAATAGAAAATATAATTGAAGTATGTTGAGATATGATGACTGCATTGAAATTATAAAGTAAAATTCCTATTTTTCTAATTGGTACCAAGTTAAAACGCCAACCTTATTTAGTTCCTAAACCGAATTTTGGAACATTTTAGTCTGCAGTATTACGCTTATGGCTGTACAGTACTGCCAAGTTGCTCAGTAGCCGAGCAAGCCTAGGCTACTTTTTGTTATGATACTTGCAGGATAAAAATAATTATTTCTGAAAAAAATCAACTTTATTTTTTAATTTTTATTTTATTAGAAACCACTGGGAATGTTACATTCTATAATAGTAGGTCAGATTAATTACACATGAGGTAACTTCAAAGAAACTTATTATCTCTAGCTTTATTCACTAAAATTAGTCTACTATTCTCAATTCAACTTCATAACAACAAAAACCCCTACAATTGAGTAGGGAAATAATAAATTTTGATTTGTAAGCAAAGACATTAAATGAATAAAAAGAATTTGTACATACACAATCACGCACTAAAAATACTGTAATATGTAAAAATTCCGTTTTTACATCTGTTATTAATTTCAATGTATCTAATATGCTGTTGTAGATTACAAGTAGCCTATAGTCATTGACCGCCAAATTCATTTGTTATGCTTGACATTTAGCATGCATGACCCCTTACTGACATTACCTACCTATATCAACTTGAGAGCGCCTAGAGTGTATCTAAGACTCTTTTTCCCAAGACCAACTCTTGCAACTATAAAACCATAATTGTCTACGTTTAGGCCGGCATTAGAGTCTGGAATCTTGTCAAAAATTCGTCATTGAGATTCATCGGAAGATTGAAAAATCTTTCAAATCAAAATCAAACATTAGATTGAGATTAATTTGAAACCAGTTCAAAGTATATTGTAGGTATTACTGAGATGAATAAATATTTGTTTAATATTATGTCGAAAATTTAAACATTTTAGGATGGATATAGACTAATAAAGTATACAGATACTTTGGCGAAATTATTATTTTTGTTACACTGTGTCAAATGTGATAATTTAAGTATGCAACCAGTATTCTTCAATAAATATACCTTATTTAGATAAGAATATATTATAATTTTATTTGGAGAAAATTTATTTCTATAGCCAGAAAAGTGACAATATATATTTAAAGTAGAAAAAATTCCTCTTTCTATGGAAAATTAGTGAAATCATCCACTACTAGTATTGAAAAGTGGTTGACATCAAGCAATTTCTTAAAATCTAGAAATCTACATAAAGACAAAAGTACTTATTATGCGAACATGATCATAAATGCATAACTTAAATTATACCAATGAATTGGTAAAATCTGTACTACAATATTCTATAAAACTTGAATCGCGTTTCCAACAGTATGATGATGTAATACTTGAATAATATGATCTAAAGTCTACAGAGCAAGGAAGAACAAAACTAATAAGATTATTGTCTTTATAGATCTAATCATTTACAATTATTGAAATTTAACTATAAAAGGAGTAGTAAAAAGAATAGGGGCAAAAGCGTTTTCAACTGCTTGTAAAGTAACCGTGGTCACACTCACTTTAATTTTTTAAATATAACTCCGACCTCAGTAGAGTGAAAATTATTGCAAAAAACGTTAAATTAGTTGATGTAAAAGTATACCACTATTTCCAAGACTATCTACCATAACAGCATCTTACATCAGAGATATATCGTGGAGAACACTAAAAACAAATTGAGTGACTTGAGGCTTATCAAGACATGATTTGAAGCATGAATCAACAAATAGGTCTACACATTAAAACCCACACTCCATGTTCCATAAAGCACGAAGATTTGAGTACCATAACTCTATTTCCATTAATTTATCACAGTCGTAACAGATCAAGAAGATGCATTTAAAGCTTGATTCGTTGTTGTTTTATTTTGACACTTTTCAAATCAGTTGCAGCCAAATAAGAGAAATAATACTTATTAAACCATGTGAGACCAAACTCAGGCGATTGGTGGGTGCGTTGCCACGTGACCAGTGCTCAAACAGTGCTGCCAACAAATTAAAAATGTGCAAAAATTTGTAAAATAATACACAAAAATGCATAAAGAAAACACACAATAATACATATCAATATGTGATTGCAGTTTGTGTAGAGGGCGAAAGCTAATAATATTGGAACCAGGCTTTCTACAAGTGTAACAAATCACATGATTATGATCAACATAGTAAATAACTCATTTATTTCGTTTAAAAATTTATACCTAATAGTTATTAATTTATGAGTTTCCCAAGTTAACAATTAATTGATATTTATTTGGTTTCAAAAAAGAATAATATGAATTAATCTTTAACTTCCAAGAGCAAAGGAATCGAGTACCATCTACTTTTCAACAAAAGTATCATGGCCACAAAACGCTCTGAAAAATTTTTCCTATTTAGATGTCATTATCAGAAATAGATACATGCTCTGTTGTTCAGTCTCATGATAGACAAATTTGATAAAGTATTGTAGTAATAATAATACTTAATAAACTCACAGGCATCATTTCACTCATAAAATTGAAACATTGAAATATCTGTGATGTTTCCCATGACGAAATACTTGATGAATAATTAAATATCAAAACTGACACTGTATTTGTATTAATTATATGATTTTCACTCACTTATACTGGAGATATGCATAGAAATACAGTGTCAGTTTTGATATTAGATTGAAATACCATTGTAATATTTTTGCTTCATGCAGCACTCCTGTTCTTAACAAAATATATTACTGTTTCACTCAATTTACCTGTGTCTTCCTGCGAACTGGACCATCCAACAATCCTCTCATCACGATTTTGAACTCTCAGCCAAAGTAAAAGAGGGCTGAAGTACTCAAGCATGGGTCTAGCATCCAATCGGCTAGCTCTACCTCTTGTAGCAATTTTAACTACCTCTGTCCACTTCCGAGATGAACCAATTGACATCATTTCACTAAAATTAAAATAAAAAAATAGAAAATGAATTACAATGAGGCAGCCGCAATGGACTAATCGATTAGGGCGCTTATCTCTGATAGGACTCTAACTGACTGCTACTCTACAAGCTACTCTACATCCTGCATATTTTGTCATCATTTACCTCATTTTCCACACATAAGTCTCCGACTCATGTGGGTATCAACAGCAAAAATATATTATCAATATAATCATTCATGACTCATGTTTGATGGATTTTTAGGACCCTATTTAGATTAGGCAAATGGACAAGTAAATAAAGATCTTGATTCAGATCTTACATTCAATATCATTACTGTATTTTAGAACAAAAACACAGTTAATGGTTGTATATATACAGTACATCTAAATTCAATCTTTGATGAAGACTCATTTCAAAATGCCTGAACTGAATTGTTCACCTTAATAAGCGGCCAGCCTCTCTTGATCTGTATATATCGCATGTATGTAGAGTGCCAATATGTCCAGCAGCTTGACAGAGAGCTTCATGAATTTGGAATTGAAGAACTAGAGAGACAAAATACCTGAAAAATTAGAATTGCATTGAAAAATATATATTTAAATAAATAATTCATCCAGGAATAAAACTTGTGCTAGTGAGACTGTACAATCAAATGTTTTATTACTATTGCCCTCATTTTTACCGATGTATTCCATACAATAAGCCTATTTGGAATTTTTAGAAATAGCCTATGGCAGAATTTGTTTATTTTTACTGCTTTAGATTTCCACTACAATATGGACATTATAAAATCATTGGCAAATATCAATTGAAAGTCTGCCATAATATTTTTGTTTGTGTGTTTTTGTAAATCTCCTTAACAAAATAGCTCAATACCGCACAATCATGCTATATATTGTACTAATCAGAAAAGGAAAAATAGACTTGTAATACAATAGTGGAATAGTGATTTAAGCCAAAACCCGCATTTTTGTAAGATATACGATAATAATGTACTTCAATGTGATCTGTGATGATGATAATAATATAATATAGTGTGAATAATTTCACAAAAATGATAAAATAACATAATGGTTGAACTATTGTTTTGACCTTCTGCAAAAAGAAGTAGGCCATAAAGAAATAGGTCTCCAACTAAGTACAGGCCTATTTGCCGACTATACTAGTAATTATTTATTCATCGAAAATCATTGATACAGTTTTCTTTCTTTAGCTGGGTTTGGCTTCTACCATCTTTTCTTAATTGTTTGCCCCATTTGCTTAGAGAACCATATTGGAAATTATATGGATTTAATCTTGCAATTGGATGATGATGATGATGATGATTAATATTATTATTATTGTGAGCATGGAGACAAATTTAAATATTAACACAATCTACTTACATATTGAAAGGAAAACAATAAAATATATCAATCACCACATAACATTAACATTAAATAGCTTAAACAATTTAATTAACAACACCCCAATATAAGCTAAATTTAGCTTCATGGGGTAGCCACTGTAAAATCGAAATGGAATTCTTCCAATAATATCTCACTTTATTAATGATTATGAAATGAATTAATGATATAGGAATTGCAAAATATATAAATTTTATTGTAATTTGAGATTGTGAATTAATAAAAAAAAATTATTATTATTATTATTATTGATATTCTGCAAAGATGATTGAATAATATTCAAGCGCTTTTGCATCAACAGTTTCCACTAGCCGAATTTTAATTTTTAATTTGAAATGTACTGACCTCATGTAGGGCTGGTCAGCTACAATGTGATACTTAGCTGCTGGATCGAAGTCACTTTCACCTCTTGACACTGGAGGAATCACACCTTGATGGTGGAGACGTAGCTCCCACCATCTAGCATTGATTCCTTCGACGCCCTCGGAAAAGATACTCCAACGCCACTAAAACACAAACAACATATCAAATTCAATGGGCCATTTAACTGGATATGAAAGTTCATTAATAAGATAATTAGACTCTTGAAGTCTTTTAATACAGTCTTTAGTCGTCTAAGAAGTATTTATTTGTAGCGCACTCAAATAAAAGGACATTTATTTATTCTTGGATTTCTTGTTCCATAACAATCTGCGTTGTTTATATTGAATTAACTTTTTGTTGTAAATTTAACGACTTGTAGTCAGTTTTATATTGTGAATATATGTGAATATATAATAAATGTACTCACATTCGGCCAAACGTTTTCGAGGTATTGAATCTCATCTTCAAAGTATCCTAGATTTTCGGTGGATTTTACAAAAACCGAATCAACTTTTGCAGACCATATATCAATCAAAACTGGACACACTTTTACTGACATTACTACCAATCTAAACATTCTACATATAAAGTCTAAAGGACACGAACTCAACACCTTGGAACAATAAACAAAACATTCTCAATGAACAATTATATTTTAAATCACACAAACATTTTGACCACATTATACAAAAACCGCAATATTCTTCTAACCAACAAACCAACATCGCCGATCTAGGATGCCTTGAAGATGAGATTCAATACCTCGAAAACGTTCGGCCGAATGTGAGTACATTTATTATATATTCACATTATAAAACTGACTGTAAGTCGTTAAATTTACAACAAAAATGTAATTTATTTACTAATACAGAGTTATATTATAACTTAAAAATACAGAATATAAATACACTTACACTGTAATTATATTTATAATTTAACCAAAATAAAAATAAAAGTGAAAATGAACATCATAGTTTTTCTTACAATTATGAGAATGGAGATTTTTCACGAGTTGTACAGATTTCTTGTGAGAGTCAAGACTCTAGTATTGAATATTATCTTTGAGGACACACATTGAGGACTGAGGATCAGTCTAAATGGAACAAGATGTATAGTTTTCTTATAAATTTTAAGATATATCATTAGCCGGATTATGCCTTCTAATATAGGAGGAACATTCCATTAAACTCCATATTAAGCTATTTCTTTCATTCACACTGATCCTCACTCATTCGCAGGAAGATACCTTACTCAAAGATTGAGCTTTAAAAATGGATGTAACGTAACATTATTCAACTTTTAAAATTATTCGTTATAATTATAAATGAAAAGTTATTACTTTGCAGTTCAAATCAGTTTGTACCATTGCTTAAAATAGTTTAACCAGCAAATTAAGAGAATATTTTGTGTTTAATCACACAATTAATTTGTACAACTTGAGTTATGCAAGAGGTTCAAGTAATTTTATTGAAAGTATAACCATCATTTTTGAAGATACAAGCTGTAGTCATGTGTAGTAACAGTTGTACCGTAAGGAAATCCATGTGCAATGCTCTAAATTTTAAATTTGTGATTGCTTCTTTCGTGACTGATAGCTAGATTTCTAGTCCTCTATTTCATGATATTTTTTACCCTTTCCAACTATTTGGTTTTATTTCTAGTCCTCTGCATTTTCCGGGTGCATTACTGTTCTAATTGTTATTTTTTTTATTTGATTTGTATGAATTGCTTCGGGCCAATAAATTGAATTCAACACAAAAGAATGTACTTTTTCAAAATATTTCTGATTATTCTGATTTTTATCAGTCAGCACCCATATCGAATATTAGCTATAAAAAAGTAACTCCGTCCTCGGAGAATTTCTTACCTGGTCAACCAGATACGAGAATGGCAAGTAAGCAACCTTATCGAGAGCCATTTCTAGTAGGTAATTGATATTGGTTTCTGAAAAAATGGCATAACTTCAACATCTTGTACTTTCTTTCAAAGCATTGTAAAATAACGAAATAAATATTCTTGGATTTCTGGTTCTATAACTATCTGCGTTGTTCATATTAACGTTTTATTGTAAATTTAACGACTTGCAGTCAATTTTAATTACTCACTTTGTACTCACTCTTGGCCAAACGTTTTCGAGGCATGGCATGAATAGTAGCTTTTCTTGCTGGAACTCCGGAAACGCTTGCTCACCCGAAAACGTTTGGTCAAGAGTGAGTACAAATATTATTGAAATTGACTGCAAGTCGTTAAATTTACAATAAAAAGTAAATAAAAATTATTATGAGAGAAATAACGGTTCAACAATTTCTATTTTCTATTATTCCCGAACTGAGTAGCTGATCCTGACGACTGAAGGCAAGACTCAAGATTTGGCACCACATTATACTTCTTATCATATTTTCCAAACATAAAAAGCCATAAGCACATGCGGGATGTAAATAAACTCATGTTCAAGAACATATAATGAAACACAAAAAAATAGAAAAAGTAAAGTACGAAATATTCCAATTAAAATTCAAAACAATATATTTGAGATTATGCATCATATTATCAAATGCTCACCTTTTATTTACAATTCTATTTTTTCTAATTATTTATATACTTAATTCTACCTCACTTATACTACAATGTCTGATTAATGAATTTTCTGAAATTACAAAATATTAGTTTACCATAGTCATCAGTTATATTATTTAGCAGTCCAATGCGGTGCATGTGCCTTGGAGTTGATACTGATAGCAGAATGGCATCACTAACCGCTTCATGGAACGCTTGAAAAAAAATAATAATAATCATTTTATTTGCTTTCGGATTAACCATACAAAATAAAAATAAGGAAAGTGATTTAATGTTAAAAAGCGCTTGAATGAAACAAATCCATATTCCATGCTGATAGACATTATCATTCTGAATATTTTATTATTTCAATAAAATCATACAGGATAAAAAATTCTCTATTTTAAAAAATAAACTATTAATAAATATGATAATAAAATATAATATAATGATATAATATCATTAAAATAATAATCAATATTAATGACTAATACTGATTGAAAATGCCTTGACTCGAAATTATAGAAGAGTGTTAATAAGATTGAAGTGGCTTTTACAACATCAGTATTATTCATAAATGGATATCCACAACAATATCACCATAACCAATACTAAGAAGATTAAACAATGAATATTCTCATCTATCCTACAGCGCACTTTTATGTGTGGTTAGACAACAATGGAACTGTTTGTATAACTATCATAAAAAATATAAATATCGATAACAAAAAATTAATTGGTATTTATACTACAGTATAAAATTGTAATACCAAATCGTATTCTGATCATGGAAAATGAAATTTTAATTTGTTGCTAATGTAATTATTACAAAACCTTCATAATCTTCAACCTCAAATGAAATTCTATATTCCGGTATCGTTTCTGTTGAAACCAAATTCCTTTCAGTCTTTTTTTTTCTTTCAAGTTTGATTTAATTTAAATAAATAAAATACTGTACTGTATTAACAGAATTTGAAAATTTATAGAAATTAATTCCTTACCTGGATTAGCACCATCCCTGAACAAAATAGGATTTTCCGAGTATTGAAGATAATATTGAATATGAGTCATTTCATGATGTGTGGTTAGTAACTGCTCCATCGTAACCTCTGTACATTGTTTTATTCTGAAATATTATTCAGAAGATTTATAATAGTGCAGTATAAGTGAAAAATACGTGTAAGGTGATTAATTTATTTTAATTTTCACTCAGTATCATAAAGGTATTATCATGTATGAGGATTGCAAAAGACAGATAAAATTCAAAATGTATTCATTTTTATTTCCATTATCTTAATATTATCAATGATCAACGAAAGATTCCCAAAGTGTGGTATTTCTACCAGACATCACTCAAAAACTAGTTGACATGAATTTTACTCAAAAACGGAAAAAGTTTGTAATTGTTTTTTGGAACTTTTTAAATTCATCACAGGAATTTTAAATGGATTGAGCACCAAATAGGCTCCTTCTTTCCACTCTTTTTATCCATGGTATTTGATTTTAATGTAAGTACCGTAACGGAAGTGCATTATAATTTATTAAAATTAATTTAATTAGACCACAAACTTTGGAAATGAATATATTGTGAAAAAATTTGTTTTCTAATATTTGAACCTGTAGTCCTTGCGGTTACAGAAATCCCAGGCTGAAGCTTTACATGCAGCCACTCTGTCAGTTGGCCGTTCAAGCATTGACTTGTGCCAAAACTCAACAGGCATTGGTTTTAGTCCCATTGAGGTGAAAAATTCTTCTGCCGTTTGAAACATCCTATAAAGCATAAAAGTTGAAAATTTTAATCAGTATTTATTAGATTGCAGATTGATAGATTGCATGATTACCTGTATAATGTTTAATCAACTACAACAGTTAACTGAAAAACACTTTAATGTGGAAATAAGCAATTATTTGTTTATTTGTGATGAGGAGATGAATTCATAACAACTAAATTATAAATAATAATAATAATAATAAATAATAATATCTGTGATGTTTTCCATGACGAAATAAAACTGACACTGTATTTCACTTTTAAATAATGTTTTACTCACATATATTGGAGATGCTTGAGGAATGCATTTCACTTCTGAAAAGAAGCTTCGTCAACCTCACGAGCGAACGAAGCTCGGGCCTCACAGCGACGAAGCTGACGAGAGGCTGATGAAGCTTCTTTTCAGAAGTGAAATGCATACCTCAAGCATCTCCAATATATGTGAGTAAAACATTATTTAAAAGTGAAATACAGTGTCAGTTTTAATATTAGAAAAATAATAATAATAGTAATAATAACAGAAATAATAATAAGCGTATGGCTTTTAAGGGGGACCCTTACGGGTAGTTCCACCTCGCCGTTTGAGCCATTTAAAAAAAAAAAAAAAAAAAAAATGTTTTGGGGAACATGATAAACCTACTATTTTAGGTGGGTTACGAACCACCGAGTAATAATTAAGTACTGTAGTTTCCATATAACTTGGCAGCAGTTTGGTTCAGATGTAGCAAGTCCTCTCCCATCTTCTACACGCTGCCAAGTTATATGAATAATACAGTATAAGATTCTACTGATTGCAAAATCAGTGTTTGTCTGTACTAAAAAATACTGAAAGGTGAAAACATCCTATAAAAAATTCAAAATTTAATCAGTACTGAATAGATCAATCTTTTGTCAATATAGTTATACTTCAAGCATTGATTACATTAAGCGAGTTTATAAACTAGGTACCCACAGGCGAATTTCTAATCTGATTGTAAACTCGCCCTTCATAATTATTTTTACAAGCTATCAAAAAGTCTGCAAAAAAGGTAAACGAGCTTCACTCGCTACTCGCTGGCTTGCGGGGTTGCTAGTAAACTAGCCGTGTGTAATCAATAGTAGCAAAGCTGCGTGTATTTTTGTATGGTTGAACAATTAGGGACTTTTGGCAACTGAGCGAGTTGGAAGTTTTATGTGTACAGAGTCACTATATATCTCTCTATAGCTGATTCGCCTACTTTTAGGCTAGTAGCGAGTAAACTCGCCCAATATAATTGAGGCTTGATACAAGTGTGGTTCTCGTATAGTTACAAATTACTGTTTGTCTGTTCTAGAAAATAAAAATTAATACCACCACGATAATAAAACTAATTCCGTACAATGCTTAATTTATTCAACTAATTAATTTCATGGAGGTGAATAAATACATGAAAATAAAGAAAATTTCAAAATGAAGATTAAGTTAGCTAAATATAGTTCGCCAACATTCGACCAAGGCATTATTAAATTGTAATTGAATATAAGGTGATATATTACTGGTGATAATCTGTAAAATCTATTTTCTTTTGTTGAATAAATTGATTTGAATGAGATTCGCTTATCCTTGGATACTAGTGAGCGATAACAGTCTGAATCAACTTGAGATGATTTCTATAATTTTTGGGTACATTATTGCACATTAGGCTACTTACCTCAAAGGAGTGTATCCTTGTCTCAGCATTTCCGGTGTAACGTCTGCTCTCCTTTTTCCAGGGTAGGGAAGTACAATATCAAAAATGTTCTTCCAGCTCTGACCCCACATATTTCCTGTTGCATGGATAGAAACAGAAAACATTCAATCTTGATGAGATAATAGAGTAGGCAGAGTAGCCGTGTCTGACCAAGTACTAAAAACAATCGCAAAATGCCAATCACTCGCAAAAACACCCAGATGCACGAAAGAAAATTATATTTGACCACCGTGATATGACGTCATTTGACGGAGCCAGTGCAACGACTTCCCTATTGACCTCCGTAAAGATGACGTCATCTTACGGTGGTTGAATTTAATTTTCTTTTGTGCAACTGGCCGTAAGTGTTGATATTCAATAAGAAAGTATTACAGAAAACAACTTGTTATAGTTAACTTTTTATTGAAAATTTGGAGTCAATTTTAATTGTGAATAAATAATATTTCTACTCACTATTGGCCAGACGTTTTCGAGTCATGGAGACTCATGGAGATTTATTATTTATTGTGAATAAATAATAGCCCTACTCACTTTTAGCCAAACGTTTCCGGGAGATGAAAACTTTTGGGGAAAAGTGAGTAAAACTATTATTTATTGTGAATAAATAATAAATCTCTATGAGTCTCCATGACTCGGAAACGTTTGGCCAAAAGTGAGTAGAAATATTATTTATCCACAATTTAAATTGACTACCACAAATCGTTAAATTTACAATAAAAAGTTAATATTAACAACGCAGATCGTTATGGAACAAAAAATCCAAGAATTTATTATAGTTCACATAAGAATCGTATAAAAGGATAAACTTATTGCTAGACGACACTCTAGAGCTAAATGAGTCCACACCCGAGTCTAGCAAGAGAAAATTATAGATTGCTCTACGAGAGCGCTCAATTGCAACACATGTATTATTTTAGAAGAGGCAAATATTGTGTAATTATTGAATGAAATAATTTCCTATTATTTCAGATTTACAATAATTACAGAAACATCTGCAAATTTTAAGACAGTATTAGAATACTAGATTACTATACTAAGAAGAATAAATGAATAAGACACAGGTATTGATGGAAATAATAATCTAGGCTCGAATGCGAAACAGTTTCAAAAGCTTTTCTGCGCATATACGATAGATAAAGAATATTAATAAAATATAATTATGGAGAGCAAAGTTATCAAGTTAAAACTACCAAGATGTCTAACTTTAAAAATAAAAACAAAATACATATTGAAGAAGGAGAAGATAAAGAAGAAGACAAAGAAATGTTATTCATTTATTTCTAATAATACTGTATTTTAATGCTCAGAAAAAACCTAAGGGGTTCCTACTATATGAAACCAATAGAAAATAATTTAAATATATTAAATAAATTAGGAAAAATTATTTAAATTGATATAGAAAAGGTAGGAAAGAATTTTGAATTATCACCGAGAATGTGAGCAGGAATTGGTCCATCAGGTCTGACTCTTCTAGGACCATAATAGTCAGCCAATTTCCTCCACACATAAGCAATTATTGAAATTTATAGAAAATTATAGAAATTTATAGATTTTGATGATATAGAAAAGATAGGAAAGAATTTTGAATTCTCACCGAGAATGTGAGCAGGAATTGGTCCATCAGGTCTGACTCTTCTAGGACCATAATAGTCGGCCAATTTCCTCCGCACATAAGCATGTAGTTGTCTGTAGAGTGGTGATAACGATGACCAAATTTCGGTAATCTGCTGGCCGAATCCTTCATCTTCGTATTGTGACTTCTGTTGGTCACCTGCGTCTCTGAACCCTGACAAATATGGATCATATCAATAATAATAATAATTTCTCTGGATGATGGAAAACACATCCAGAGAAGTTTATTGATATAAGCTCAAACATTACAATATATTATTAAATAGAAAACAGTGATTTGATTGCTAAATTAAAAAAATATGATTCCCCACTATGTGTCGGGGTGTAAAATAATTATAAATATTTTTTTTTGTTTTTTCTGTGATGTTTTCCAAGACGAAATACTCAATGTACAATCTAATATCAAAACTGATACTGTATTTCTAGATGATTTTCTCTCAGTTTTACTGGAGATAATGGAGGGAAGCTTCTCTTTAGAAGTGAAATACATCCCTCCAGTAAAAGTGAGTGAAAATCATAATTATATTAAATAGAAATACAGTGTCAGTTTAGATATTAGATTTATTTTTTACTGATTTATCCACAACTTTCTACAAAATAAGCAAAACTGTATACAGCCCATAATATATATTTTTTACCTAATAAGTGGTTTCAAAAAAGAAAAATTAGGAAAATTGTGAGGATATGTAAAAATTTCACTTTTAAATAATAATAGAGAAGCCCTTTTAGAAACTAATGTTCCTGTATTGTGGCGTATTTTATATGTGTGATTACTCAAACGTGAAAAATTAGAACTCTAGAAACGAGGATTAGTTTAAAAGTTGTTTGGGTAGACTGTGATAAACTTTTAGTATACTCCTACTACTTTGAGTTGAATGAGATAAGGCTAAGTGGAAAAGTACGGGATTGTGAATTGAGAAAATGAAAATTTCTTCAAGCAATTGTTGGGGGTAAATAAAGAGAAATAAGATACCTCTGTAAATTGAGAATTTATTGAAAAGTTCTGTTGTGAGTGCAATACTCCAGAAAGAAGAACAATGATTATTATTTTTAATATTCTCATTTCAATATAGGGTAGTGTTATTATATACGATGAATTAATAAATTATCATGAAATATCTTCTTATAAATCTAATTGGTAGTTCTTGATATTTGGAAAAAGGATTTCTAATCTAATTAATATGTTCTGTTTCAGATATGGCTTCCTTAAACTTGTCAACTTCAACTCACTGTCTAAGCCATATTGACTAATAATATTAGACGAAACATTTCTGAACAAACAACTTAACATAATGGTTCAGTAGTAGTCTATTAGTCTAGTTATAATCCACTCAATACCAGTGCTGAGATTATTCAGTAAATTATCATGATTCAATAATTAAACGATGGTTTTCTAATCTTCATCATTCATCATTCATCATTCATCATTCATCATTCATCATTCATCATTCATCATTCATCATCCATCATCCATCATCATCATCATCATTCTTCATCTTATCTCGTGTAAAGTGAAGTTGGTGGAAAGTGAATATTAATCTCATTCCATATTCGGAATAAGCATTGTTTAAAAATTACTTAATGTTTTATTAATTCTTTAATAATAGGCTACAGGAAATTATTGCACTAGTTTGTACTTCATTTTATAGTAATTCATATCAAATTAATCAAATTCAATAACTTTTTCCAATAATCACCATTTATTTATTTATTACATTGCAAAAGTCACAATCAAAATCTAATCATGTCTTGTGAAGTCAAAAAATCAATATGTGACCGCCCTATTTGCCAGCTCATTCACACCATGAAGCTCAGCCAAGAAAACGTTTATTCATTTCCACGCCAATCAAAAGTCTATTTGTATTCTTACCATTCAGTTTGGCAGCCTCATTGATGAGTTCAACGTATCTTAAATATTTATTTCTTATTGGAGGACCGACAGCGTCCCTCCAGGCTCTCCAGACATGTAACTGCTCTTCGAAGTCCCTTGAATGAGCCAGTGTATGAGCGATCTCTGGAACAGTAAAGAGCTTATCAAGATAAATTTATCTGGAAATAACGCAAATTTCAAATAATTCTCGATTCTCTAAGAATTCTCTAATTAATTTGCGAAATTCAAATAGTATAAGACAAAAATTATAATAGTAACTCATTGTAAATTTAACGACTTGCAGTCCATTTTAATTGTGAATAAATAATATTCATTCTCACTTTGGCCAAAATTAGGAATATTATTTATTCACAATTAAAATTTACTTCAAGTCGTTAAATTCACAATAATATGTTAAGATTAACAACGCAGATCGTTATGGAAGAAGAAATTCAAGAATTATTATATAGGCTAGTATAATAATAAAAATTATAGTCAAGATTATAAAAATTAAATTATAATTTAATACTTGAACACAAATCATCTTCAATCTTCATCTCCTCTTAAGACTCACCTTCAATCTCAACAGAAATGTCTTGAGTATACCAACACAGTACCGGTACCATACTTCTTGAAATAGAAAATCTCTAATGAATCTCGCTGGGTAGATATCCCTTGTATACTATTTCTCTGCTGTACATCCAATATAACTACTCTGTTATTCTTTTAATTTCCAAATGGAATAAGTCACTATATATTCCATCAATCAAGACAAACAAAGACAACGGAAAATCTAGCAGAAAAGCATTCCAAGCATCAAAATGATATTCCTAACAACGAAGATGAAAGAGTGATCTTTATTGTTTATATTTGTATTTGTGTTTTTGTATTACCTACATTAGTGCTTTAAGTTAGTGTGTATGTACGCTCATATATTAGATGTGAATCCAATATTTGCTAATAATTCATTCTGACCCAAAATTTGAAGATCAATTTTATTATATTTTGTAGTTTCTAATATATTTTTTATTCCGGTATGTTATTTAAAAAAAAAAATAAAATCATCCATATTGTTACCTGGCTCTAGCCGAGAATCGCAGTAAACTGGAGCTAGGTCTGATTGAGGACATACTCTGGCTGTTGTATAAATATCTTTCATTTCCTGAATCAGCTGTTGCAACTGGAACATTAAGCAAATTGAAGGTTTTATATTCAATCATTTCTACTATTCAAACTAATATTCAAACTTGTATTCAATAAGAAAATAATCCAATTAAAAGGTTACAATTGAAAAATAATCGTAAATATTTCAAATAATAGAGAGAACAAAATAGCCAAAAAAAACAATCAATGAAAAATATCAATTGAATTTTGATTTGAATGTTATTAATGTGATGAGAAATGATCAATAAAAATTCTACTTACTCTTGTAAACTGACTAACAATATACTGAGTATAAAGATTGACAGTATAATGTAAATAAGTATATACAGCAGGTTACCCGACTCAAATTGAATCTGGGAATTTAGAACGTGACATTATTCACAAATTCAATTTAATAGTGTATTTTGTCTTATCCATTTCCCTTCTTCTCCTTCTTCTCTCCTTCCTTTCATTCATTCTTCTCTATCTCCTCTTCCTGCTTCTCCATATTTTCTTCACTCCCTTCCTCCCCGTATTTCCTTCTCTTCCTTCTTCTCCGTATTTCTTTCTTCCTTTTCTTCTTCCTTTTCTTCGCTTAACTATGAGGCAGAGAAAGAAAAGAAGAGAAAAGGAGGAGGAGAAGGAGGAGAAGAAATTGAAATTGAAATTTATTGAAAAAAAATTCTTACAAAATCTTAAAAAAAGTATAGTAGAGTACCGGTGGTTCGGAACCCACCTAAAACTGTAGGTCCAACTCATCAATCACCATCATCCAATTCATTACCCACGCACAGGTCTCAGACCTATGTGGGCTTCATCCTCAAAAAAAATGTAGAGTACATATATAAAAATTCCTACATAGCCTAAACTAAATTGTATTAAAAAGAACATTTCTGGCACTGTCAACAAAAGCTTAGCTTGAGTGTTGACAATGAGTTGCAGAAAATAAAAATAAACAATTTTAAAATAAATACAATCAGAAAAAGCGGTAAAAACAAACATGATTAAAAATAGTAAATCTATGTAGGTACTCCAGTGGAAAAAACGAAAGATTGTAGTGAAGGACTACAGAGAAACAAAACCTAATGGAAAAATGGAAAAACCAACGCCAAACATGCAGAAGACAATAAATTGCCTATTGATTGATGATTGCCACATGAAAACAATACAGTATGTTGGGCTAGTACAGTGATAATTTGTATTTATGCTTAATTTTCCGAAACATGGCTAAACTACTATTAAACAATTTTGAAAACATAATCTGTTTCATTGTATAGTTAATTTGAAAAAAATATTTGTATTTATCCATTCATCTATTTTACTTTTTAATTTCCTATTAATTTTTTTGTTCAAGAAGTCTATTGGTATTTTATTTATTACATAGTTGCAATAGTATGGGAATTGGTGTCCATTTATGGAGAGATTAACAAGATGTATATTGAATCGATTTGTATTATTAGTGCGTATATTGTAGGGGGTAGTGTGAGCTGTAAATGAGTTTTTGTTTTTATTTAAATATAGAATTACATTTTTATATATATATATTTTTTTGGGGGGGATGAAGCCCACATAGGTCTGAGACCTGTGCGTGGGTAATGAGTTGGATATAATAATAATAATAATATCGTGTAACCTGGCTGGCTCAGGTCTGGTGTCAGAGTTATCAGGTCGCACCTGAATAAGTTCAGGGCCTCTGACGTGACTTAACGACTGTTTTTTAGGCAGCCGGGACCGACAGCTTAACGTGTCCTCCGAAACACGGGAGTTGGATGATGGTGATTGATGAGTTGGACCTACAGTTTTATATGTTTGTCTAAGTGTCGGTACATTGAATTCAGTGAAAATTTCCCTACTCGGATACAATCGTGGTCTTCCCAGTGCAACTCTAATTATGTGTTTTTGTAGAATAAAAATTTTGAAGTGTGTATCATAAGCTGCACCCCACACTTCAATTATTTATTGAAATATAGAGTGAGCATATGCAAAGTATATTTTTTTTATTATGTCTGATTTATTTTGTAGAAAATGTAAGTTAAATATTTTAATTTTGAACATAAATGGTCTATGTGCTTGTTCCACCATATGAAAAAAGAACATAAGAAGGAGGGGGAAAAGTAGATGAAAAAGAAAAGGAGAAGAAGGAGATGGAGAGGAAGATATTCCGATTCAAGTGAATACCTGCTAGTATTTTATAAAGAGCTTGTTTTTTATTATTACCTACCTCGGTATATTTGGCATCGGATAGAGCTCCTCTTCCTCTGGTTGTTAAGAGTCTCAGTTGTCTCCGCGCCACTGGATCAGGCAAACGGGTCCATGAGAAGCTGGTGGCTCGCTTCCATGATACCCGGTCGAATTTCGATTGCAGGTTCATTGCTTCCACCTGAAAAGGCCCAACAGATGAGTTACAGCCCACTATTCTACTGGATGGATTTAGAAATCGAGGACCAATAAAATTATTAATTGAAATCAATGTTCAATTCCCATTCAAAGTAATTTCTTAATAATAAAAAGCTTATTGCTTTTATTAGAGGGAGACCTTTAAGGATAGTTCCACCTCGCCGTTTGAGCCATGTTCTGTAAGGAACTATTAACCTTGATACACAAAAACACAGAGTACCGGTAATTCACAACTCAAAACATGAGAGGAATTCAAATTCACAATCAGCTTTATTCAGGTTTGTACACAAAATTACAGTAATTATAACACGCCTCATAACATAGGGGACTCGAATTCAAATTCAGCTTTATTCAGGAATTTAAATTATCCTACTTCATTGGAAACAAAATGTTCTGAATATAGGCCTACTCCCCTTTTGAATTGTTAGTCCGTATGCAGATAGGAGATGTTGGTTGCAAATAGAATATTCATGAACATATTAGATTTAGAAATAAGCATGAACAGTAGAAAAAGCTTACACATTAAAAGAAGGAAAAATAATAATAATAATAAATTGAACTGAAACAAAGCGAAATAAATTATGTGACGTTGAAAACAAGAAATGAAAAAGAATTAGATTTATGTTTCTGTATTTGAGACCACTATACAGGACAGCATCTTTAAAACCATTGCTTTCTCTGCTTATTCATTTCATATAATATAGTTGTATGTTTGTATGTACTATGTACATGCATGTAGCCTATGTATAGATGTACAGTATTAAAATACATGAAAACTAGAAGAATATAGTTTTACTTATAATTATAATTATTATACTGGAATACTGGGTGTGGTATAAATCGGTATAGGAATAGCCTATAGTTGCTTCTACCAAGCTTCGTTCAGCATTATTAGAGATATCATCATTAGATGAATACCAGCATCATAGTATTATAGAACTTGAATAAATCATCTTTCTTCTATTTAATGCAGACAAGCAAAATTCATAGCATTGTCATTTTCGTACTTAACATGCAAATCGAAAAATGAAGAGAAAATTCAAGTGAACACTATTACTTTATTTTTTTCTCTTGTATTTCACATAAAAAAATATTTGTAAGCTCACGATCAGACGCAAGTCTTGTGAGCAATATGTGATTATAATGTACTGTTTTTTTTTTGGAAAGTATTGTGTATTTATTCACAGAACAAGTTCTACAAGGAGTCAATAAATTCTTATTCTTATTCTTCAGAAAACACTATTAAAACAAAGCATTCCTACTATAAATACTGCAATAGAAAATAATCACCCGTTAAAAGCAGACAAATTCAATAAAAGCCCAACTTACCATGCGTTTCTTGTTGTAATCTGTTATGTTGGTAGTGAAGGCCCATTGTGCTTCCATTACTTGATTACACATGGAAGAAGCCTCATGCTCATACTCCCATAAGAACCGCAGTGCTTCACGAAGATTGGTATCTCCTTCCTATAAGTGAGCCGAAAAGATTTAGACAATATTAAACATGAAAATATGTTTTGTTTAGAAAGTACCGTAATTCTCAAAATAAATGATAAATTCTCCTTCAGAGTTATGGGCACTTCGGAAGGCTCTCCAGACTGTTAATATTTAATGTTTTATTAAATTCTTGGATTTATTGTTCCTTAACGATCTGCGTTGTTGATATTAACGTTTTATTGTAAATTCAACGACTTTCAGTCAAATTGATTATTATTTATTTTAAGAATAACTTTCTAAACCTAACATATTTTCATGTTTAATATTAGATAGTTCAATAAAGTATTTCACCATGGAAAACATCATTACTACATCAAACAATTTGACTACAAGTAATTGAATTTACAATAAAACGTTACAATTTTATTATTTCCAAATAAACTGGTATATATATGCATTCAGGATTTACCGTACTTTGATAGATATCACTTTGTTAATTCGATATCTAATATAACAATTGTTGTGTCACAGAGTTCCCTAACAAAGAATATCATATTTAAATATAAAATAAAATATAATAATCAGATAAATAATTTAATAGGGTTGTAAGACGCCGAGTGGTATAAAAGGTAGTCAAGAATGTAAAACCGAAGGAATTAAAGAAATATCTCTAACAAAAAAGTCTAAAACTGTAAACAGTACTTATGAAATCGGTACCATACGTTTAGCAACCGCTACTAAAAGCCGGTTCTTCACTATCAGTGTGACACTAAAACAGCAGTAATGTATTTGAATGGTGCTACTCAATCAGTGACAATTATGTAACTGATAATATAATTATAATTATGACAATAATTCTCTTGAGGGGAAGTTACTCCTTGTTATTTATTGCATATTTTTTTAATTTCATCTTTTTGACAATCAAAAAAACGTTTTTTATTTTTAGGGAAGTTTGTTCAATATTAGGGCTTTCCCTATGTCCCTCCTACATAAAGTATACGTTCTTATGATCAATTAAAGGTTTATTTTTATGCTATAAAATAATTATATATAAATCTATTTTGAATAGTTCAAATTCTGTGATATTTTCCATGACGAAATACGGTAGTTGATGAACAATCTAATATCAAAACTGACACTGTGTTTCTATTAAAATATTATTTTCACTCACTTATACTGGAGATGCTGGAGGGATGCATTTCACTTCTAAAGAGAAGCTTAGTCAGCCTCAGCTTCTCTTCAGAAGTGAAACGCATCCCTCCAGCATCTCTAGTATAAGTGATTGAAATTAATATTTTAATAAAAATACAGTGTCTGTTTTGATATTAGATTCCAAATTCGCGTCATATAATAAACATTTGAGCATAATTCAACATCAATCCAGAATTTCTGCCAGGCTGTTAACGATTTCAAGTTGTGGAAGAGAATCACCAAACCATGGCAAGAAAATATCTCAAATTAACGAGATGTTTTCTGCACAACAGACGAATTGAATCAACTGCTTTTTTGTCTGTCTGAATCAAATAAAAACCGAACTACTTTTGAATTTAGTCATTGGGATGTGTAATTGCATGAAAAAGAGTCCTTGAACTGTGCAGTAATGCATAGCATGACCCTTACTTGAATTGACGGAGCTCCCTGTTTCTGGTTGGTTTATTGGGATGAATGCTCCAGCAAAGAGAAATTATATTTATTATTGATATAATTTCCATATTTATAGGTTTTTAGTGGCTAGACTTAAAATTTCTACAGAAACTGTTGTAGAGAAACTGACTCATTATTATTTTATGAAGAACTTTCACATTTTCTCATGCGAATACTGACTGGAATTTTCAGATTCTTCATGAAACCTCTAATATTAGATCTCAATATATGATAAATAATTATTTTAGGGTAAATAATTCTGAATAATAAATAAGGGCTCCAGGAAGTAATCCCCTCTCATTTAAATTGTTCAATTATTATCGATTAGAATTGTGAACTATAGAGTTTATTAAGAAATAAGAATAAGTGATAATATTGAAGTGAATGTTTTTAAATTCTACTGAACTTTATTTTCACGAATAAGAAAGTAAAAAAGACAATTCATTTGTCAAATAATGGAAAAGTTCTACCATATTTATAACTGGAAACAGTGAAAGATAAGATTATAACTTCACTGTATTTTTATTTTTTAAATTTTCTACAGCTAGGCATAGAATTTTCATGCAAGATTAATTATTAAATTAATTTATACCTATAAATTCATCATTAAGATTTTTTGGTTCATATACAGTACACATTAATTATTGAGGCTACATCTTTCAATTGTAATGGTGAGGTGATTCTCAATGAAAATTCGATTAAGTTAATTGTTTTAATAAAAACGATGCAAAATAATTATTTTCAAAAATAGTAGAGTATGAAACTGTTTTTTAAATCCTCCTATAATCTAAAATATTTCGTCCTAGCAAAACAAAGAAAGGAACAGAAAACAAAATTAAAATTGAAAAGTTGAGCATTTACTAGTTAAAATGTACTAAGTAGTACGTTCGCGTTGTATGCTCTTTGGACAACAAAACGTTGAGTTCTGAAGAGTTATCTATAATCGTAATCAGCTATGGTACTATATACATACAACATATACGGTAACTATATAATATTTACATTGAGTCTAAATCATTAATTTGTAATGCTAAAGTGATTGGTTTATTAATTAATAATCCTTGTTATGGTGTATCTCAGCCCTACATCAATGAATTGTAATGATGAGATGGTATTAATTATTATAAATAACCCTCTTTATGGTATAACAACCCTTGGTTTTCCTTTCCGTTTATTATTGTTCATAGTTTTAAAATTTAAAAAATATATATTTCACGTATTTTGACGTGGCTATCTTTCCATTTTTCAGTAGTTATGTAGAAAGTATCAAGAATTTTTATTAACCTAACCTAACCCACATTTAATTTCAAAATAGATTTGGATCTGCTGATCCTCCATACAATTCCTCCTGCAAATTAGAAAATTTGACAGCATTTGCCTTGTGATAGACTAATAATAACAGGCTCTAAGCTATAAACTCCACGTTTTTCCCCGACTGGAAAGAGTGAGAATTACTTATCTACAGAAAAATAGTGAAGTTATTACGATATTACAGTTCTAGTTCTACGTACGGAAGTCTCTTTGCTCTACTGGTTGTGATAGTGGTATGGCATTAGCTTTAGCTGAGAATTTGTGACTCATAATAGAGAAAGTTGAAACTTGACATGAGAAAAGTATAAAATTATAGAGAAATCTGAAGACACGTCATTTTGAACTCTAGTTCAAATATATTAATAGAAGCTGTATTGAACTTAGAAACTATATTCTTCTTTTTCCCCTACAGTCTACATCATAATTTTTTTAGCTCAAATGGATAAATATTAAACCTTTAAGAAGCTGTAATAAACCTAGTGTATAGTAATTAGAATCCAATCTATATGCGTTCTAAGTACCGGTACCGTACAAGAGAATACATATCATACCGGCATTGGTTCATGAACTAGCGATATCCAATCTATTAAATGATTGGAAATTAAAACAAAAATTTTAATACATCTGCTTGAAAATATTTGGTAATTCTTTTCAATCTACTGTTAATTATTTACTACTTATTATCTATATTCCTGATTATTTTGTTATTATTAACAATAAATATTTTATATATAAAAATTAGTACTAAGGATTCCTAACTGTGTATCACATTTTTTGGCAAATCAACAAAGCAACTTTTTCCTAAAATAAATAATGTACTTTTACAGAATAAAATAATTCTTCTTTTTAAGCGAAAGTTGCTTAAAAGTAGGTATTTGTCATGGAGAACAATCAGAACCAATATATTATTAATCAGCAGAGATTCATTAACTTAATGAATTAATGAATCAGATGAGAGATTTTCCTTCAGAATTGAAACATCACCGCGGTAATTTGCAATATCCCGTGGGGATACAATACAATGTATATTTATGTTATATGAAAAAATTAAGAATGGAAATTAATTATCAGAAACTCATAGTTGAGGAAGCATTCCTGTATTTATGAAAAATAATATTTTTATCAGAAATTTTCAAGTAAACAGATCATGAAATAGCCTAGAAATACCGTAACAAAAAGATGTTAACTTTTAATATCATGATCCAGTTTATCAACACTTCAGAAGAAAACATACATTATGTATGAAATAAATTATAAATAATAGTTAGTCTATGCAGAGTGATCACATGAATAAGTATATGGAATAGATTATGCCTTTGAATGTAAGTTATGTTAGTAAATGATTGATAGACATAAGAGAAGTAACTTCTTTTTTATTTCCACCTTCTTTTAGTCCATGATATCAGTGGGGACAATGTTGATTATTCGATTGTTGAGCACCGCCCATTCTCACCTTGATCTCAAGGGGAGATGGAAGATTCTTAAAACTATCAGACTACACCCTTCCAAGTCAAGTAGTGTGATACATTAATTGACTGCAGAGACCTTGAGTTCTCGTTTTGGAGGTAAATTGGAATAACACCGTACAAGTAAACATATTCAAAAAGCTCTTGACTTTAGATCTCTTTTGTATTGAATGGTCAATAATAAAACATTTGTGATGGAATTTTGCTTAAGAAGATAGTGTGATCTCTATTGGCCATGCCATTGAACTCTCTCTATTGACAATATACCATTAAACTCTTCTTGACCGGAATATGTGTTGTGTTACAATAATGAAATTAAAGAAGTAATAAATTATATGTACGGTACCAGAAAGGGTTTTATGGTGTTTAATTAAATAATGATTTTCTTATGTTTTCCTTTCCTTTTAAATTAAGTTAACCTGTTCAATTCACTGATATGAAACACAGATTGACTGCATTTTTTCATTTTTTTTATTATTGATTAAATTTTCTTTATTATTCTCGATATTGGTAGCAATACTATCAATATCATATTGTAGCGTGCACTATCTATTTTTATTGCTTTATTCTATGTTTATTTTTCAAACTTATTAGGACTCTGCTCTTGTAAAGCAAATATATTTATTACTATCTCATAATATTATAAAATTTGAAAATAGATTTTTTTTTTATTTATAAAATGTTGGCCGAATAAAACCAATACGGTACCTAGTTTAATAGATATCATTAATACATTAAGTATATCATACGTCTCACATATGATTCAAATTTGGGCTGCATGTTTTGTTTACTCCAACAAATCTTCAATATTGTTTTCTTTTTTAATTTCATCTAGATTGAATTTAACACGAAAATTTTACTGTAATCTGTTTCAGTAATACCGTCTCAGTAATATAACTGAGGAGAAAATTGATTATCATTGACTTATTCCTGTGCAATGTTGAAAGCCTTTGTTTTCAATACACGCAGTACGTTATTCAGCTAACACGTACAATAATTATTATCAACGAGTATGCATCTGAGTTCCATTGTAACACTGGAGAATTACATGCAGTAATAAGTCACGCTTTGTAATCACTGTTTCAGTGATTCACATACCATATTAGTGCAACATTTGTGGCATATAAAGAAAAAGTGCAAGAATAATTTAATTTAATCAAATTGGTAGCTATAACACACAGAAATTGAAGCTTCTACGTCCAAATGAAATACAAATAATACTTAATATGCTATAATAATCAAATTTATCTGTGATGTTTTCCATGACGAAATACTTGATGAACAATCTAATATCAAAACTGACACTGTAATTCTATTTAATAAATAATTTTCTTGGATTTCTTGTTCCATAACTATCTGCGTTGTTAATATTAACTTTTTAAATTTAACGACTTGCAGTCAGTTTTAAATTGTGAATATATAATAAATTTACTCAAATTTGACCGAACGTTTTCGAGTTATTGAATCTCGTCTTCAAGACATGCCTTGATCATGAGATTCAATAACTCGAAAAGGAATGCCTCTTGACTCTTGACCAGGATATTCAATAACTCAAAAACGTTCGGCCAAATGTGAGTACATTTATTATATATTCCCAAATTAAAACTGACTGTAAGTCGTTAAATTTACTACAAAACGTTAATGATTTTCACTCACTTATACTGGAGATACTGGTGAAATGCATTTCACTTCTAAAGAGAAGCTTCTCTTCAGAGGCTGATGAAACTTCTCTTTAGAAGTGAAATGCCAGTTTTGATATTAGCGAATCAGATTTAAATAATTTGGTGGCTATCACACTCAAAATTTGTATATTGAAGTCCAAAAGCATGACCTTCCTGGATTGCCCGCATCAGCTTATTAAGTTCATCAAAAGCTTTATTCCAAATATTTCACAAAATTAAACTATTTCCTGCTATTTCCATGAATTTTCTCATGCAATATAGTAGCAATCTAACAATTATAAATTGATGATATGTCACATTACTGAGAAAAACGAACAATAATAGAAGAAAAACCTTGTGACATGTAAACCAGTATATGCAGGTTTAGAGTTTTGTAAAGTTAGAGTCAGGAGTAATGGTTGATATTCAATTTTAAAAGATAAGTGGATAAGAATCATTTATCCTCTATTTTTAATTTTGAAAATAATATGAAACTCAAGTTTCATGAATAGTGTTATAGTCTAATAATATTTCAGTTGATAGAATAGTTAGAATCTCATAAATAATAAGTAATTAAAATAATCTTTATCATACTTCTAAGCTATCATTTTTATATTTTTATTAATATCATCTTTGTAGTGTATTGCATATCAAAGAAAAAAGTGGAATATTGGAACTGTTATTATAGTATGTATAAATTATTATGCAAAAAAAAAATATATATATATCGCTGATGACTTTCAAGTTATGCCTTGCCTTGTAGTGTCTTTGAATTGAGTGTAATTTCATAATAATTATTGATGAAGAATTTTACTTTGATTCTATTTTAACTTTTGTTTTTTTCATGTCTAGAAAAATGTTATCATTTTATTGATAATATGAAAAAATTGATTGTGAACTTCAATGGCAATTTATCAAATTCAGAGAACTGAAGAACAAGTAGTTTTTCTCAAGCTATATTGGAAGATAAAAAATTATCTATAGCATTCATTAAAAGGAATTTCGAAATTAATTACCTCGCAAAGTAGTTTTTGTTGGAATCTGGAGAACGGAGCACAGGACTTATTACGAAAAAATAATAAATTAACTCATAGCTCTTTTTCAAATGAATGTAGTGCCAGTACAAGTACCAGTATATTCTAATACTCAGAACAAAGGTAGGAATAGAGACAATGCAATCACAGATGGGTGAAAGTCCATAACTCCAGCCTGGAATAAACAACTGCCTATACATGGCAACGTTCTATTTCCTTTTGGGAGCAAACTGATGTAAAATCATTTTACATTTCATTCATTTCAATTCATTTCATTCATTCTACAAATCATTTTAGTAAAACCATTTTTAATCATAACAAAAACCATCATTCCCTTAAATAGTCAACTGTACAAAAGACTGATATTTTAATCAATATTAATTTTTGCTTATTATGAAAATCCCAAAGCAAGACAATTTTGAAAACTTAAGTGAAACCTTTGTATACAGAACTTAAAAATACCAATATGCTTGAAAATATGTTAATACAATGTATTATTATTTATTCCACTTCTTGTTTTCTTTTTCTTCAAATTAGTTTTAATTCTGGAATTTTTTACTCTTCTTTTTCAATAACTATACAGTTCTAGTATTTCAAAATAAACACCATTCAAGATTAATGGATTCGATTAGTTTCTGAGATATGATATTTTGGAGTAAATAGATACTGCATCAATAGTGCATGACATTATTTAGTACTATTGTTGTACAATAATGTATTATGATTTTTCACCATTTTTTTTTTTTAGTTTTATTTCTTTTAAAAACAGCAGTTGGTGGGATCAAATACAATGGGCAACGTAGTTCATCCAATGATTCTCTATTTTTTGGACTCCTTATTTTTTATTTTTGGGTGAAAAGTGTTGAATAATTAAATTTTATTTTGATTTCTTTCCGGAGGATGATGCCCACATAGGTCTGAGACCTGTACGTGGGTAATGATTTGGATGATGGTGATTGATGAGTTGGACCTATAGTTTTAGGTGGGTTCCAAACCGGGAAGTGATTTAACAGTAGAGAGCAGAGTCGTTTTTGCTGGCCAATCCAATCGGTCACCCTTACAGAGAGCGCCCAGTTTCGTAGCTCATCACTGATTAAACAGATACCTGCTACGGCACTCGGCTATCACTTCCCAAAACTAAAAACTAAACTTTCAAAATAAAACCCAATCAAGATTAATGGATTCGATTAGTTTCTGAGACATGATATTTTGGAGTAAAATTTACTCCAAAATATATAATAGATGAAATATATACTGTATATTTTATAAGTTAGATAAAATATATATTTAATAGAAATAGATACTTCATTAATAGCGCATGGCATTATTTTAGTATTATTATAATAAACAATAATGTATTACTATTCCTTCTTCTTGTTTTTTTTCTTCAAGTTAATTGTAAGTCTGGAATTTTTTACTCTTCTTTTTCAATAACTATACAGTTCTAGTATTTTAAGGTTCTTGTTTTATATTTGTTGCTTTTACGTGCTCAACTCTTATCCTGCGCACAGAGTTTTCTTTGCCGGTATACTTGCTTCTTCAGTGGTTATTTAGAATGATTCTTACTGATGTATTTTATTTCCATATTGTAATGAAGAAATTTTTATGATGTCTAGTATTTAAATCCAATTTTCATATCCAACAATATATCAATTTAATTAAAACTTGCAAAGATGCTGATGTGCACGGTAGTACCTGATGCAATACTGATAGTCTACTATTATCAAGTCTCCTAATAAAGTGTTTGTTCGCTAACAGAGCAATCTTCAATTACATAGCCTATTAATAATTTGTGCAGTAAATGAACATGTTTCTGTTGAAATCAATCCATTTTGCTATTGGTTCTCATTAAATTAGCAAAAATAATAAGTCTAATTGTGCCATTTTGAAAGAGGCAAAAATGCCATTTTTTACATATTTTGGAGACACAGAGAGTGTAGAAAGATACTCAATGTATACTGATAAGAAAATCTCTCCAGTTGAGTCAAAAACAAGATGCGGCCAGCAATAAAATGAGCCAATTTGGTTTTATATTTTGCATGATCACTACCACTCAAATACGGTAATCCAGTGGTTGTCAAATCACTCGATGGATCAAAATCACATAGTATTGAAAAATAACTAAATATTGAAACTATATTTTTTTATGACTTGGAAATTAGTATTTTTTTAAAATAACTTTTGTGAAATTAAACATTCATTTGTGTTTAAACGTGAGAGTTATATATTAATAATTATTAATCTAATTGTTTTAGTTTCAATTCCACTTTCAAAATAATTTATTTTATAATATACTAGAAAAACGGAACTTATCAAAAATTTGAAAAGGCGTGGAAATAAAACAGAACTTTATAAGTTATAAAATTGAAAAACATTGTGAATTAGTAAGTAATAAATATTAGTATTAGTGAAAGAATGGATACAAATCCTGATCTCACATCACTAGTTATCAGATTTTAACATTTGAAAGAGAAGATTTTAACAGTGGATGGAACTTTATAAATTAAACGGAGATTTTAACAAATTCCCATTTTTTTAAAGCCAGACCATGGAGTTAATTTTAAATGCAGATTGTTATATGAGATGTGATCCTTGCTAGAGGATTTAAATTAACATAACTTACCCTTTATTATTAAAATGGATTCAATGGATCTTAATCTAATATTAAAAAACAATGTATTAAATTGATACATTCAATGCAAATGATTGAAACAAGATCATTATTACTGTAATGATAACTCTAAAAAACAAACAGTGAATAGGAGTGATTTCAATTTAGATTTAAAACTAAATTAAAGATAGCTTCAAATAATTTCAAGTACTAAAATAATTAAATTTCTATCAAATTTTCTTATTCCTTACCTTAGCAAAAGGTGCATCCTGGGCACTACACAGTACATTAGAGCACAGCAATAAAGTAAAAACACTACAATACCGTAATGAAACCATGCTATCAAATAGTAAAAATCAATTTAAGCATCGGATGCGAGGTGCGAGGCCCTACTGTAGTGAGTGAGGAGGCCCGATGAGCGGCATAGTGTTATGCTTGGTGACTCTCTCACTAGAGCATGGAACATCCTCGCATGCTACCAACATAATAAACGAAAATACTCCATTAGATCCTGGAAAGTGAATAAAGTGATTTGATAGGTACTGATAAAGTATACCACGTGTATATAAGTACTTCGATATAAATTATGCGTTATAGTTTTAACAGTGTTTGGTTGGTGTGAGGGTAAAATCCTTTTTTCAAACAATTTTTGAACAGGAGTAAAACAATTTTTCAAAAAGTTGAGTGAGGGGAGGGTAAAATCCTGAATGAATTCTATCTAAACTTGTTAAACTAGACAAAATCTTAATCAGAAAAAAATTACATCCAGTCCACAATCTACAATAATTATTGAAAATTTAAGAAGTTGGGGATTAAAGGTTTATTCAAGTAGTTATAAGTTTTTTCAAGAGGTTAACGTTATGTTAAAATATATATAAATATACATATTTTCATGAGCACCACCCTGTAGTAATCTAGTCCCTGATACATTTGTCTAGATATCTATAGCTTCAAAATTAATTTGCTCATTGTGGCTGTTTAAAATTCTTATGACGACAGCATCAATCCATCATTTATTTATTTACAAGTTCAAAATAAAGGACCAATAAATGTTTTTTAAATAAATGTATCAAGGATTATGGATCTCCCTCTCAAATTATGTCATATTTTCTCTCATTTTTTTATCTCAACTATTTATGGGCAATAATATTATTATTTTATTAATTTGTAATTTTGAAGATTCTGAGAAGCAGAACTAAGGAATTAAACACATGCCTACATTACTGATTGATGTAAGAGAATTTTAGAAAGCCACAAACAAGATTTTAGATTTTTTTCAAGAAAAAGAAACAATTTGTATACTATGTAAAGAATATTACAATGTTACAAAAATATTTAGAGTTGTTAGCGAAGTTTGAAAATTTGAAAATAAAACTTAAGGTGTGACTAGTAATAGTATCCCTGTACTTCTTGCAGGACTATGCTAATTGATTTATTGTAGTGATATCAAGTTGTTTGAATTCTTGGATTTCTTGTTCCATAACGATCTGCATTGTTAATATTGTCTTTTTATTGTCAATTTGAGCAAGTCGTTAAATTTACAATAAAAAGTCAAGTTGTTTGAACTTCACTTGTTGATAAATTAATGTGCCTTATATTTATTTCACGATGTCCAAACGTCACTTGCTGATAAATGTGCTTTTCAGTTTACTTCATGTATTAATGACACTATTCAAATGTACTTGTAAATGATATTGTTGAGAATGAAGAAGATTCAACCAATCAATATTCTTTGTACTATTACATATGATATATATGATCACATATAAAAAACAAAGTTACAAGTTTCTCATCAATAATAATGTATGCCTTCAACTCCTTCTTGATTAATTTATCATTCATACAGTTCACTCTTGATTCATCCTCTTCCAATCTAAGCTAGAGTAAAGACTGTCTACAAACTCCAGCTCCAGTAGTATGCTCTCAACCTCAACCAGTACAGCGCTGTACCACAACCGATATAATAGTAACTGTTCCAGACAAAGTTATTCGTTGCGAAATTGTTGACAATCATTATGCTAACATCCAGATCTCAAATTAGCCTACATGTAATTTAAGGGGGAAAGACAAAGAAAGAACGGTGAATTTTGACGGGTGAAGGAAGAGCTAGTGAGTGCCTCCTGACCCGTCACTGGAAAAGTTCATGCGCTTGGTACATTTTGTTGAGCTAACTGATAAGAGGGAGAGAGAGAGAGAGAGAGAGAGTGTGAATCAGAGGAAGAGTGAGCATGTACATGGTATATCAGAGTGGAAAAGGAAGAAATAGAGAGAATGAATAAGAAATGCATTGGAAGAAAGAGAAACAGAGGTATCCAGAGTGTTATGCATATTTTTAACAGGTCCAAAGCATACACACTGTGGCAGCTGGGGCTCCCGACCAAAGAGGCCTCAAAGGGTTAAAAATTTCAAAAAAGGTCATACACTTGTAAAAGGGGCTACCAAATTTACTTTCTCTCCCGAGGTCAACACTCACTTTCCGTATCCATGAGCAAGCAAGCAATAAATTATATTATGCCTACTGTATTCACAAAAATTTGTTGCCGATCGGGCATTGTCACTAGCATTGAATAGTTCCTCCATCGTAAAAGGATTTAGGATTATCAAGCCTTAGCCGTATCCAAGGGGAAGGTGTTGGTGGTTATAACCCATCCCTATTGACGATGATCAAGCACTAGAAAAGATGCACATAGACCCAAATTGTGCGCAAAACGGATGGATACATGTCAAAAGTTGCTTAAAATTGTGTTTTATAGAAATTATTAGAAACAGAATTTATTAATTTTGAATTCCTCAAAGTGCTATTAATTTACTGAAGACTTCCACAATGGCGGATATTGACAACAGCATTGAATAGCTGATGGAAAACGAAATTTATAAATTTTTTAGTTACTTAAGAAATTATTATTAATTTAATATATTAATTATTATTAATTTAATATATTAATTATTATTATTATATATTAGATATATTAATTTGTTAGTTACTTAAGAAATTATTATTCAAAAATTTTCCGAGGGAATAACACCCCTGGTCCAACTCCAAGAACAAGTTTGAAGATGAGATCAGTTATAATTTATTGATTGTTTAAAACTTCTAAATAATTTACAGTAGCAGATTTTATTGAGAAAGTAAATATATTGCGCAAAAAGAATGAGCATAAAAAATATATAGATTCTTAAACATTTCACAGATAAGATCATGGTAGGGTGTGGAGTTGAATAATATATAATAGTTGAATTATATTGAATAGCCTTTCCAACTATGGTTGAAAGAAGTGGAAAAAAATTAAGGATCTGTGATAAAAGAAGTTAAGAGCCAAAATGATCAAAAAGCAATCTCAGAAAACAAGCAAACAATCAGATGCAACCTGTTTCAATAATAATTTACGGACCTAAAAAATAGTTGCTAATCCAAATACTGATTCATTTTTCATTCTGTTGGTCATTTTGGTATTGATAATAATTATACTGTTCAGGAATTTTGTTTATGATTTTTGAACTTGTGCAAATAAGCTGTCTCCTGAAAGATTCAATTTCAGTTTTAAAGGTCCAAAATTTATTTGATGTGGGTTTCAAACTATATTGGCTGATGACAATGTTATAGTGTTATTAGTGGTTCTGTAGGCCTATTTAATTATATACTTTATTACGACATCACCACATACAACTGTCTGACAGTCATAACATTAAATTCAATTAAAAGAAATATAAGTTATCCATATATGTCATATACGAAACCATTATAAATAATTCAATAAAAGTCATCATATTAGTTGGAAAAATTCACGGTTTATTTAAAATTGATACGATTATTAGCTTCTTCTTCTCAAGATGACAATTGTAACAGCCTCCCCAAATTGTTATACCTAACTGTATTATGGATTGCACGAGTGCATAATTAGCATACTAAACAGTAGATTTAGGTGGTTAAGGTTTAGAAAAATATAATTTTAGGCCTATATGGTGAGATGAGTGAGAGGGCTAAACATAATGGACTCCCTTGAAAGATTTTTCCTTGAAAGACACCCAGTAGGCTAACCATCCATTGATTGGTTCATTCACAGCAGCCAATGGCAAACTTTCAAAAAAGGTCATACACTTGGAAAGAGTCCAAATTCACATGCCCAAATTCACTTCCTGCCATGGAGCTCCTAGATACCTATAATGCTCACTGAAATAAATGCAGGATTTCCATTCTGGACAATGACTTCTCATCACATGTTTGGGCTACATTGTGTATAGAAACTATAACCTTTCACATCTCTCAGTTGCTGCATTCAGGCCTTTATGTGGCTAAACCATAATGTAGGTTAAAATAAATTGATTTAAGCTTTTTTAGACATGAACCTAAACTCCTTAGAATGAGATTTTAGAGGATAAGCTCCTGGCTGTAGCAATCCCCCCTCCCTCATTCGGCCATCCTGGATGCACCTATGTACATTGAAGGAGGTGAGCCTCATTCTGAACTGCACTATACATACACACAAAATATCTGTGTCAGCTGGTAAACTGACCCATTTCTGGAAGATTAACTAGCTCGTCTGGTCACTCCTACTCTCATACAATATGTTATGTATGGTAGACAATGGCCATGAGCAGTAATTTTATTCCCCTACACAAAAATGGTAACTGTACTAAAACAATCCCACGCCTCCACTGAACAACTCGATTTTCCTCTGGAAAATCACCCAGAGTCTGCAATGGGTCAAAAAATGTGTTGACTTCAAGCGTCCTTTTCAACAGGCTGATACCCAAAAAGTAGATACACATTTGTCACATTTGTCTGGCACATTCCAAATCTGTTGCTACTTTCTTCTTACATGGTGCGGGACAATTCCAGCAAGAGGATATATTGTGCATGGGTGTCGGCTTCAGACACCCAATAAGCTAACAATCCATTGATTGAACCATTCAATCAATCAATCAGTTTATTGTCAGTAAGTACAGCATAAGGTACAGTAGACATAGTCAGGTACAGGCACATAAATAATTACACAAATTTTGACAAGAGTCAGTCACAAAAAGAAGAGTAGGTATCGTACATACAGCATTGTATAACTTCTGCATCAATACTATTTGATTTTGTATATTTCGTATGTATTATCATGTTTCTGATGTTGATGTTTCTTTGTTATGAAAGATGAATGAATTTGAATTTGATTGGTTCATTCACAACCAATGGCAAACTTTCAAAAAAGGTTATACACTTGAAAAGAGCGGCTCCAAATTCCCAAATTCACTTCCCACCATGGAGCTCCTATAGAGACCTAGCTAGCAGCTTGATTGTTATGGCAGATTCCTCCTGAAACACTCTGTATATTGAGAAAATAAGTAAACAATGTAATAATAAACGAGAGAGAAGAAGCTACATGAGAGAAAGATAAGAAAGTGAGCAGAAAGAGTGCCCGTTATAGAGCGAGTGATGTGATCAGAGAACAGCATCCACGCACAGGGAGCCAGTTGCCAGTTGGGACTGCTCATCCAAGTGCTGCTGTGGGTTTTCAGGGCAGTCAGCAAAGCGCATTTCCGTGTGGCGAGTAGAGTGTAACGATAATTATGCTATCTTTGTCAGGAGCAGCACAGTTATCGTGACATCTGCACGCAAGAGAGAAAGAGAGAGATCGAGTGTGTAAGAGAGGATGCAGAGAGAATTAGAAAAAGTGCCCGTTCGCACATGTTCGCATGTTTCGATGAATACGCCCGAATTGGGCGTCCCCCGATACTTGTCGAGGTCTTCGATTATTTCTCTCTGACACACTCTCTTTGTTTCTCTTAACTCACTCTCTCTATATCGTTTGTCCTTCGACCTGCGCATCCTTCGTCCTGCGAGAGCTTCCTGCGTTGCCATCAGGGCCGCCGGTACTAATAAGGGTGCGGTAGGGCAATTGATGCGCTGCTAATCCTAGTGTATCTAATCGGCTGTTGTAGTTGTTTCTGCAAAAGGTCTGCAGCCGCCAACGACCGATTGCTGGAACGAAATAATTTATTCAAATCTAAAATTGGCGAAACTGTTCACAGCAGATTGAATTAGTGTAACTTACCTACACAGATTGTAACTGGTTGTAAATTTATTGAAGAAGTGTTGAGTGATTTGTTACATTTATGTGAAATGTATTGATTAAATTCTTGGATTTCTTGTTCCATAACGATCTGCGTAGTTAATATCAACTTTTTCTGTGATGTTTTCCATGACGAAATACTTAATGAACAATCTAATATTAAAACTGACACTGTATTTCACTTTTATCTATTGTGTACGTGGGTTTTAGTGGGAGGGGGGCTGGATGAGTTAATTTAAAGCATTTTATTTATTATTATTTTTATTGACATATGCTTTCATAACAACTAGTAATTTTATATTATTGACCAAGTGTGACCTTCCTGTGGACTCATTCCCGCGCACAGGCAGTAATTGACTATTTCGTATCTTTTTCATCTTTTAATGGTAGTAGTTTATATTAAATTTTTATGTGAGTGATCCTTTTATTATTTTTACACTGAAAGTTTGTTGTAAGGTTAGGAATTTTAACAGTATGAATAATATTTGTACTTCAAATAATATCACTAGTTTGAACTTGCATTGCTTTCATAAATAATATATATTACTCTGTAACATATTATAATTACTCAAATAATTGAGTAAATATTATAAATCATATGTGTGTAGAGTGGGGCTAATGTAGACAATGTCCACAGTAGCCCCTATGTACTCTGTCCACTCCAACCCCCATAGGCCATTTTAAGAAGAAATAGTTTTGACTTATGAAAATGAATTGAAATTAGAGGGTTTCTGCCTGGATAATCAAGATAATATGAAGAATATTTGAATTCAATACTAGAAAACTTTCCAAATATAAACAATTTAATGATATATTACCTTGATAGATGACGAAATTTTACAGTTGAAGCGCCAAAAACCGTGTTATTCTTTTTATGAGCTAACCGCAAATGCGATCGACTCCAAACCTACACACATGTGACAGGAAGTGATGTTGCCAACCTAAGAAAACTTCATTTCAAAAATTGTATCAATATAAATGAGAACAGATGACTTGTCTACACCAGCCCCGTGTCCACAGTAGCCCCACTCCCCCTACACATTATTTTTTTTTTAAATAAACATGAATTTGATTGATTGATTGTTCTACTCACTTATATTGGAGATGCTAGAGGGATGCATTTCACTTCTGAAAAGAAGCTGACGAAGCTTCTTTTCAAAGGTCAAATGCATCCCTCAAGCATCTCCAATATAAGTGAGTGAAACAATATATAAAAGTGAAATACAGTGTCAGTTTTAATATTAGATTAACTTTTTATTGCAAATTGAACGACTTGCAGTCAATTTTAATTGTGAAAAAATCATATTACTAGATTACTACTCACTTTTGGTCAAAATTTTGGAGAGGAGTCTCCATGACTCGAAAACGTTTGGCCAAAAGTGAGTAGAAATATTATTTCTTCACAATTAAAATTGACTGAAAGTCGTTGAATTCATAATATAAAGTTAGTATTGATTACATTGTACAAATTATTAGAGTAAATTGTTTTAATCACTGTAAGACGGTGTCCGTGGAGATATTATGATAATTAGATAAATAAATAAATAAAATAAATGAAATTTTATTGTCATTAAGCAACATTGGCAATAGACAAAGTCAACCTTATACTAGAGATTTTTACAAGTAAGCATGATATAGATAGAATTATACATGTAACTAACTTAAAGTAAACCTAAAAGGAGTTCACATATTAAATTAGTATATAAATACAAGGCCCAGTATATGCTTTTAAAGAAAATAATTATCTAAGGGATTAAATATCAATAGTTATTTTAGAATCAAAGAATTGTTGTATAGAATACATTGGTGTTTTTACTAACCAGTTGAAAAGTTTTATTTTGAATCTATCTGCAGTCTCACTTATTAAACTTTGCGGTATAACTTATTGTACCGGGAAGTGATAGCCTCGAGCCGTAGCAGGTATCTGTTCAATCAGATAGATAAGCTGCGTTCTCGTAGGTCCTGTTTGTAACGGTGACCGATTAGATTGGCCAGCAAAAAAAGACACTGTTCTCTGCTGAAAATCACTTCCCGGTGGTTCGGAACCCACCTAAAACTGTAGGTCCAACTCATAAATCACCATCATCCAACTCATTACCCACGCACAGGTTTCAGACCTATGTGGGCGTCATCCTCAAAAAAATAAAAATAATTTGAACTAACATAGGCAACTCTACTTGGTGAAGTCAAATTAGGTGTTAGAAAAAGACAACATTGGTTTTCCTGTTAGCATATCCTCAAAAAAACAAAAAACAGTTTCAGTCCTATTATATTGTAGTTACTCATTGAAGTAGTTACTCATGATATACAAAACATAAGATGCAGGATTGGTGTAACAATGTCATTTACACCGTACATAATGTTTAGTTAATGTAATGACATAAATATATCATGATATAGTCTATAGTTGAAGAGATGCGAAAATTTTGATATGCAGATGCAAACATCACCATTCATAATTCTAGCTGATGATTTTCATCCACTCACAAATTTATGTCAACAGGACAGTCAAAGGTTAATAAATTGACATTTGCTAATTTAGTTTGGCAAATATAGGACTAAAAAATAACAAGTCGATTTTAGGGTACTTGCACATTGGAGTATCTAATACTGGATGACAATCACCATCACAAAATCAAACTCATGCTGTAGAATGGTGTAGTATTCAAGTTGTGTCTAAGTTAGATGTTTCAATCTGTTAAACATTATTCTAGTACATGTGCTTGATTTTGAGATGGTGATTATCCTAGAATATAATTTAGTGTCCTAATGTGCAAGCACCTTTTTGAACTAACTGTTCAGCTACTGTGCTTTAGGATAATAATTAATTGGCTGATCAAACTAAAAGAAAATTCATAATGGTTAAAAGCATTACTTTCCTCAAGAGCTTTTCTTGATTAAGATAGTTCACCGGTAATTAATAAGTATATCATCAAATTTCTTTAATATTGTTACCCTAACTACATGATTGGGTATATGCAGTATACGGTACTAACTCAGTGGTTCTAGTTATTTGATATCACAGTGTTTGGTCAAGTTGATACAAGTAAAAATGTAAAAAATAAAAAATGTAAGACGCATACACATTTGAAATCGTGAATGAAATTATTGTCATCTCTATTAGCATGCTCAGTGAACACTCTATCCTTGAATATTGCAGGACTTTTTATCTCTAATTTCTTGGTTCAAAAGATCAGTCATTATTTGTCTTATACGTCACTTGTACTACAACAATTGAATTACATTCATTATTCTGGGCCACTTTTCATCAGAGCACAAAGGGGTGCATGTCTTGTCAGATAAACATAAGAGAAAATTAAATGTCTGCCAATTTTCTTGAGAACTCTACTACGACTAATTGGACTGTAATTAATAAGTGAAGGGCAAATTTGTGTTGATCTTAATGTCTAAATTCATTTCTGCGATGTAATGCGACACATTTTTAACACTAGTTAAAGAGTGATTAAATACATTTTTTTTCACTTATTGGGCTGAGCACTGCAATCTTCAGTTGATAAGGAATAAGATTGAAATAGGATTTGGATAAGCAAGAAGATTGAACAGATAGGAGAAATAAAGACATTAGCGGAAGTGTGTTGTGAAGATAAGACGAATATTATAAATAATACAGTTCTAATACTAGTAGAGCGATAGTACTAATATACAGTACAGTACTATAATTTCTGTCATTATAAAGATACTAATAGTTTTGATAAATCCAAAGAGGTGCCAGTAATACAAGCTTGATAAAAACTTGACTTACTATGAAATTTCTTGAAATTTATATTTATTTTAAAATGTATATATTTTTTCCAAAGGTGCATATAGATGTATTTCAATACTTTTTGGTTTTGAATACTTAATGCTTGAACAACGGCAGCTTTTTATGACTTAGGGAGAGCCAAAAAGCAGCAGCTCATAATTTTGTTTATGTGAAGAAATACATTTTTTCTAGAAAAATGTTACAATTAGTATTGAATTACAACTACTTAGATTAGAATTAGTATATATATTATAATAGTACATTTGGGAAACTACAGTACTTAGTAAATTAATTTTGATTAGAAGATGGACATTAAAATGGATTTATTTTCTGCAAGGAGATTTTTCAACTCATGCTTATCAAAAGGTGCATTTGGTAAGCAAGGTGCAATTCTTTTTATTTTATTATAAAAATATTCGGCCTGCCTCTGTCCAATCATTTTGTTCTTAAAAACGGAAATGAGATTCCTTCTCAGGTCATATTTGACATGTATATTTATGCAACAGTCCCTTTTAAGTTGAATTAGTTTATAGATAAATAATAATCTTACGTTTAGAACATTGAGATTTTTAAAAGCTTCTTGTGAAGAGCTACTTAAGGGTACTTTTTGAATAATTTTAATAATTTGTTTTTGGATACGTAGGTATTAGGTGTGTGTTGAGGACACCACCCCATCCAATGATTACATATTGAAGAAGAGACTGAAAAATAGCAAAGTAAACTTTTCTCAAGAGATCAATGTTTAGGACACATCTTAGTTTATAGAAAACATGATCAAGTTTTTTAAGTTTATTGGCAAGTATTTCTAAGTGTTTAGTCCATCTAAAGTTTTCGTCTATTGTGAGGCCAAGATATGATACATATTCCTTATTTTACATTATTTACATTACCTTAGTTACATTATTTACACTAATTATTAAATTATTATTGGGCTTATATCTATTTTGCAATACAAAAGTTATGTAACATGTTTTATCAGTGTTTAAGATAAGTACTATTCATATGTATTATCTTGCTGTGCAGAACTGACCTTTTTGAGACGCGGCGGACGCGTTTCGAACTATGTTGTTCTTCTTCGGCGCTTGGTTGCAGACTTAGCAACCAAGCGCCGAAGAAGAATAACATAGTTCGAAACGCGTCCGCCGCGACTCAAAAAGGTCAGTTCTGCACAGCAAGATAATACATATGAATAGTTCTACTGCAGTTCACGAAAAATGGATAACCACAACAATAATTAAGATAAGTTTATTTGAGTATAGCCAATCATACACTTTAGAGAGCCAGTAATTAGCACAATTGAAAGATTCTACCCATAGCAAATATCAGGAGGGTGTCATCAGCAAATAAGATAAGGTGACCATCAAGATTCAACTTACATAAATCATTTATGTAAATAAGAAATAAGGTGGGACCAAGGATAGATCCTTGAGGTACTCCACATGTAATATTCAAGTCTCCACTGTAAGAATTTCCTACCTTAGTTACTTGAATTCTGTTATGTAAGTAGTTAACAAAAAGTGCATGTAGTTTTCCTTTTATACCTATTTTCTCAAGTTTTTTCAACAAGAGTTCATGGTTGACAACATCAAAAGCTTTTTGTAAATCTAGGAATATACCAAGAGGTTTTTTTGAGGTGTCAAGATAGTTGTAGATGAGTGATGTAGCATGCAGAAGGGCATCATCACAGCTTTTACCAGTTTGAAAACCATACTGGTTTGGAGAAATTATATTGTTAGATTTTAAATACTGAAGAAGATTTTTATTGATATATTTTTCAAATATTTTGGATAAGTTGGATAGAAGAGATATAGGTCTATAATTTAGATAATCCTAATTTCTATAATTAGGTCTCCTTTCTTGAAAATAGATAACTGATTTTTTTAACTGAGTTGGGAAACGTCCATGATCCATGCATAAGTTGAAAATATGTGCAAGTGGATCAGCTATGAACAATTTACAGAATTTTATCAGCTCAATTGAGATGTTATCATGTCCACATGATTTACAATCTTTAAGAGCATCAATGAGTTCAATTATGTCTGTTCTTGTTAATTTGGGAAGGCACTCAATGGAGCAAGAATTCTTTTTTACAATGGGTGAGTTGAGAGTTGTATTATTATTCCTGTTATTTTTAGCTAAAAGGGAGCTCCCAATAGAACTGAAGTATTTATTAAAATGAAGTGCAATGTCTTGTGAATTGTCTATTTTGACACCATTTACTTTGATATTTGTGACTGGAGTTCTCTTTCTTGTAGGTCGATCACCTAACTGATTGATAAGTCTCCATGTTTTAGTTGGATCATGAGAAAATTGGTGTGCAAAATAGTTGTTTTTGGCAGATTTTATGATTTTGTTCAATAGGTTTCTAAAGTAGTTGAATTGATTTATTAGAGATTGATCAAGAGGAAGACCAAGAGATTGCCTATAGTGGTTGATGGTTTTCATTTTGTGGAATAATTTCTCCTTGTATCTGATTGATAATACAATACCTTTAGTTATTCATGATTTGATGGGAATGTTATTAGAGTTGAAGGAACATTTTTTAGTAAAGCTACAATTATGTACTATTTCACAGAAAATCTCAATGAAAATTGTTTGGGCTTCTTCAGGATCACAAGAGTTGTATACATTATGCCAATTAACAATATTCAATTACCTTATGAGAGAGTTATAATTTATCTTATTAATAGAAAGCGTTTTGTTCTTAGATTCGTTTTTAGAGACAGTGGGAGAATCAATTCCTAGAATTACTGGGAAATTACCAGTAATACTAATATTTAATATCGCTGATCTAAAAAAAAGTTTCAAAGGGGCTTTGGATTTGATAAAAATATGATCCAAGCAAGTGCTTGAATTTCGTTCAACCCTTGTGGGTTGCTCAATAGCTGGAGTAAAGTTCCTTACCAAAAGGTTAGAGATATAACTGAAGCTCACGTTGTTCCTATGTGAATTTATAAGATTTATGTTTATATCACCCACAAGAATTGTGTGAGTGTTGCCACATGTGTTGTCCAAGATATCATTCAGTTCTGTTATGAATTGCTTGGTACTAGAAGAAGGAGATCGATAACATGCTAGAATATTGAAGGATTGTGAGAAGATTGACATTTTTATAGAAATCAAGTTAGCAGTAGTACAAGGAACAGAATTAAAAATAGGGTGGAGAATAGTATCAGACCTAGTAAAAATAGCTAGGCTATCAAAGCTATTTAATTTCCTGGATTTCTTGTTCCATGACGAACTGCGTGTTAATATTAACTTTTCATGTGAAATTTAACGACATGCAGTCAAATATTTGTTAAGAATAAGTATAATAACTCACTTAAACTGGCCGAGTACTTTCGAATCTATGAGATCCATCATCAGAGGTTCCTAGATCATCATGTCAGTTTTTTGGTTAGAAGTGTTGTGGTTTTTGTAAAATATGATCAAAAAGTTTGTGAGATTTAAAATTTAGTTGTTCATTGAGAATGTTTTGTTTATTGTGTGTGGTGTGTTTGTATATTTCAAATTGTTCCAAGGTGTTGAGTTCGTGTCCTTTAGATTTTATGTGTAGAATGTGTAGGTTGGTATTGATGTCGGTAAAAGTGTGTCCAGTTTGAATGATATGGTCGGCAAAATTCGATTCAGCTTTGGATGTGAGGGCCTGAAAGTGTTCCTTGTAACGTTGTTTGAATGTGCGGCCTGTTTGTCCTATGTAGAATTTGTTACAATCAGAGCAGTTTAGTTTGTAGATCCCTGGGAGATCGTATTTGTTTGTGTTCAGTGTGGTTTTGAGTGTAAGTGCATTTTTTATTTTGTTTTTTGTTCTGAATGAGATGGTGTGGCCGGCTTTTTTGAAGATTTTTGCTAGTCTGTGTGATTGTGGATTAATGTATGTCATTGTGATGTATTTTTTGTCAGTGGTGTTGGTGTTTTGTTTTTTGTTTCTTATTTTATGATTGAGTTTGTCAATTAGGTCGTGTTTGTAGCCGTTTTCTTGTGCTAGGTATTTTATTGTATTTAGTTCAGTGTGGTAATTGTCGGTGGAAAGCGGTGTGTTGTTGAGTCTGTGTAGCATTGACCTGAATGCTGAGTGTTTGTGTTGTGTTGGATGATTGGAGGTGCTGTGTATTAGGGTATCTGTCATTGTTGGTTTTCTGTAGATGTTGAAGCTGTGTTGTTGGTTTGTGTTCTTTGTAATTGAGAGGTCTAGGAAGTTTATTGAATTGTTTTTCTCATATTCAGCTGTGTATTGAATGTTCTTATGTATTTTGTTTATGTATGATCGAAGTTGTTCACATTGTCTTTTGTTTCCTCTGTATAGCAATAGAACATCATCTACGTATCTGTGCCAGTATATTATGTTCTGTGAAAATTTGTTATTAAAGAGTATATGAGTGTTTTCGCAGTGTTGGAGATAGATTTCAGCAAATATGCTTGAGATTGGTGAGCCCATTGGCAGTCCATCAGGTTGTGAGTAGAATTTGTTGTTGAAGGTAAAGTAATTTTGTTGAGTGATGATTTTTAGGATGTCTATTATTTCATTTATATGTTCTGTAGTTGTGTTGTTGTGAATAAGGATGTTCTGTATTATTTCTATTGTTTCATTGACAGGTATGTTGGTGTATAGGTTTGTTATATCGAAAGATGCAAGAGTGGAGTTGTGAGGAATTTGTGTGTCTTTTATTTTTGCGATAAGATCGCTACTGTTTTTTATGTATGTGTTGTTGTTGATATTAATTAGTTTTCTCAGTGTTTGATCTATGTGTTTTGCTAGTTTATAGGCAGGTGCTTCTTGGTAGTTTACAATTGGTCTAATAGGTATGTCGGGTTTGTGAATTTTGGGAAGTGTTTGAAGTGATGGTGCAGAAGGGTGTATTTGTTTCAGTTTTCTTTTTTGTGAATTATTAATTCCCACCCATATTAAATCCACATTATTAAATCCACACCCACCCATAAATTCAGAAAACCACACCATAAAAGAATTGAAACACAAAGCTCTAACTCACAATCTCACCTATATCAAAGCAGACAAAGGCAACACTACAGTTATAATAAACAATGAAGAGCTCAACAAAAAAACACTTGACTACATAAACAAAAACAACATTAAACAACTACACACCGATCACACAAATGTTTACCAAACAAAAATCAAACAAATAATCAACAAGACAAATCATATAATTAATAATTCACAAAAAAGAAAACTGAAACAAATACACCCTTCTGCACCATCACTTCAAACACTTCCCAAAATTCACAAACCCGACATACCTATTAGACCAATTGTAAACTACCAAGAAGCACCTGCCTATAAACTAGCAAAACACATAGATCAAACACTGAGAAAACTAATTAATATCAACAACAACACATACATAAAAAACAGTAGCGATCTTATCGCAAAAATAAAAGACACACAAATTCCTCACAACTCCACTCTTGCATCTTTCGATATAACAAACCTATACACCAACATACCTGTCAATGAAACAATAGAAATAATACAGAACATCCTTATTCACAACAACACAACTACAGAACATATAAATGAAATAATAGACATCCTAAAAATCATCACTCAACAAAATTACTTTACCTTCAACAACAAATTCTACTCACAACCTGATGGACTGCCAATGGGCTCACCAATCTCAAGCATATTTGCTGAAATCTATCTCCAACACTGCGAAAACACTCATATACTCTTTAATAACAAATTTTCACAGAACATAATATACTGGCACAGATACGTAGATGATGTTCTATTGCTATACAGAGGAAACAAAAGACAATGTGAACAACTTCGATCATACATAAACAAAATACATAAGAACATTCAATACACAGCTGAATATGAGAAAAACAATTCAATAAACTTCCTAGACCTCTCAATTACAAAGAACACAAACCAACAACACAGCTTCAACATCTACAGAAAACCAACAATGACAGATACCCTAATACACAGCACTTCCAATCATCCAACACAACACAAACACTCAGCATTCAGGTCAATGCTACACAGACTCAACAACACACCGCTTTCCACCGACAATTACCACACTGAACTAAATACAATAAAATACCTAGCACAAGAAAACGGCTACAAACACGACCTAATTGACAAACTCAATCATAAAATAAGAAACAAAAAACAAAACACCAACACCACTGACAAAAAATACATCACAATGACATACATTAATCCACAATCACACAGACTAGCAAAAATCTTCAAAAAAGCCGGCCACACCATCTCATTCAGAACAAAAAACAAAATAAAAAATGCACTTACACTCAAAACCACACTGAACACAAACAAATACGATCTCCCAGGGATCTACAAACTAAACTGCTCTGATTGTAACAAATTCTACATAGGACAAACAGGCCGCACATTCAAACAACGTTACAAGGAACACTTTCAGGCCCTCACATCCAAAGCTGAATCGAATTTTGCCGACCATATCATTCAAACTGGACACACTTTTACCGACATCAATACCAACCTACACATTCTACACATAAAATCTAAAGGACACGAACTCAACACCTTGGAACAATTTGAAATATACAAACACACCACACACAATAAACAAAACATTCTCAATGAACAACTAAATTTTAAATCTCACAAACTTTTTGATCATATTTTACAAAAACCACAACACTTCTAACCAAAAAACTGACATGATGATCTAGGAGCCTCTGATGATGGATCTCATAGATTCGAAAGTACTCGGCCAGTTTAAGTGAGTTATTATACTTATTCTTAACAAATATTTGACTGCATGTCGTTAAATTTCACATGAAAAGTTACTATTTAATTTATGTGGTATTGGGTGAAAATCATAGCCTGGAATTGAGTAGACCTCGAATATTGTAGATCTGCACTCAGGCAAGATTATTATGTCAAACTATTATTATGTCAAAGTTGCTAGAGAGCATTAGAATTCTTCAAAGTTTTTGTTTATACTACTTATATTTAAGTGAATTAAGGTAAATTTACACTTTTTAAATTGAAGATTGCATTTAGTGATATATCTATGTTTTTCAGATTCTGTATTGAATCGTAAACTGATTTTGATGAGGTGAGATGAGATGATTTTTCTGATAATGAGGTGAGTAATTACACAAAATAAACAAGGCTGAACGTGATTCGCACTCGTGACCGCAGGAATAGCAGTCAGCCAGAGTCTTATCAGAAGCAAGCACTATAATGGAATCAATTTATTAGAAAACTGTATCGGAAAACCAGCGGCGAATTCTCCGAGCTTATTGAACAGCTGAATTTATGACGAGTATAGCGACAGAGAATTTCCAGAAAACGCTTTGAAGTCACTGCTGGAGATGCAATAATATGGTTCATTTTTTGACATAATCCGTTTGAAAAACGAGTTGTCTGTTCTATATTCGTCATAGACAGGCTATAAAGTTTCCCAATTAGTATGCATGCATATTTTGTAATTTTATTTTACACACATTTATTAATATTAATAATTTTAGACCCATTTTAAAAGAAAAAGTAATATATTCATTGTCAGCGCATGTCCAAAGGTTTGTCTGCATTCGCTACTGCGGAAAACTCTTTTAAACAGAATCTTTTGAAATCTTTTTAACAATCTAAACTAATTTACCTTAAGTAATTACTCTTTTACAAAAAATTATTATACCTCAATAAATATTTCTTCATGATGTTATCTTTTCTGACATTGAACTACTTAGGAGAAATGTCTATTGTGCATTGCTCTGAATAGTGCAGATAAAAAAGGGCAAGCTTATTATGTTGAGCTGATGTCATTCACAGCTAGTTGCTAGTTTTGGGTTAAAATGAACATTGCCTTGAACAGGTTAATTCAAGGCGAGTTACACTTTATGTTATATCTCACTCACGCACTTTATTACTGATCTTTTCCTCTCACCTAGTTTTTGCTTCTTGCTGTATTTTTTCTCTCTCTGTTCCTCCCACACTTCTAACCCATTCTTCATCTTGCTCTCTCTCTCTCACACACACACACACACACACACTCTCTCAAAGAAGAACATTAGAAAGCACTTATACAATGAATCACACACTGAAGCTCGGTTGGCTACTCTCGGTACTCAATCATCAAAGAATTTCCATCAATAGCCGTACAAGGAAAATGTAAGCCTGAATTATTTGTAAACCGAATCTTTTCATGGTAAATTCATCTCAGTAGTAAGCAGGCGACACACCGTTGCATCTTTCTAGTGTGACATTGGTAGTATGACGTATTTAGTTGACAGTAGAGTAATATTTTAAGATTTTCAATTGCTTTTCACTTCACGTTAGTAACTTGAGTGCTGAATTATCTGTCTACCGATGCTGGGCTAAATTTGTTACAACGTGATTTCTCACATATTTTATAAATAAGAAAAGTGCCTGATACTTTTTCAAGTGCAATTTGGAAAGTAAAATTGTAGCTGTTGAGATGTAAGTGCAATAACGTTTTTTAGAATCTATAATTAAGCAGATACGGTATGTAATTATATTGTCATAAGACTAGTTGTTATAACTTGTTAGTTAGAAGGTTTTTGTAACTTTTATAAGGTGTGCTTATTTTAATATTGCATTGGGTAGCATTTATTATAACATTATTACCATTGACAAAGATGGCGTGGTTTTTTGGCGCCAGAGGCAAGATTTTGTCAAGCCCCCCTCCCATGTGATGATATGACACTACATAAGATTTCAACCTATCACCTATATGTTACCAATCATTGTTTGCTGCAGCCTAATTGTGAATTCTAAGTTGAATCAAAATACCGCAGTACAATCTACAAACTAAAAAATGTGTAGCCTAGGCCAGAATATAATTATTTTGAAATAAATGTCCAAGTGATTTATTAGAAGTCTTATCTAAGTCTGTAATGTTTTCTATGACGAAATACTTAATGAACAATCTAATTTCACAACTGACACTGTATTTCAATTTAATATATTGGTTTTACTCACTTATATTGTATATGCTAGAGGGATGCATTTCACTTCTGAAAGCAGGCTGACGAAGCATCTTTTCAGAAGTGAAATGCACCCCTCTAGCATCTCCAATATAAGTGAGTAAAGCCAATATATTTAATTGAAATACAGTGTCAGTTGTGATATTAGATTGTCTTATCTAACACATACAGTAATTTGTAAAATATCTGTCAATGGATTTTCCATAAAATCTTAGACTTCTTGGAGAAGTTTAGCAGGATTTTTTAATATTCAATTATTATAAATGCTGCTATTTTAAAATGAGCTCTTCTGGGTTTTGAAAGCCAGTTCCGTATGTTTGTTGATGTGATCGTCAATCTTGAACTCTGAAACGGGAATAAAGCTTTCATCCAAGTTATCAAAAAAAAATTCAACGCATAAAGGAAGAACATTGATTTTTCCTATTGTATCTTGAGAAATAGTACTTGGTAAGTCAACGAAAGCAGCTCTTTTCCTGGAATGAACAAGGCGCTGACCTGCTGACCAAGTGTACGGGGAAACTACAACTCTGATTTACTTCAAAAACACGTTTTGAACTTTTAAAGCGATTATTTTTTTTCAATTATTCAATATACAGGATATACAATTTTGAGTGACCCAGAACAGCCCGAAACTCTGAGGAGGTCGCAGATGATAGACTATATGACTGTGAGGTTCCTCTGCCGGGATTGGAAATGAAATATTGAAAAACAGTAAGTTTTAATATTTTCACAATTAAACTTCCTGCGCTAATTACAGTTTTAAACTTCCTTGTTAAACTTTCTTAGCAGAGCTCCCTGTTACTTTTCATGCATTGAACACTATGAGCATGTTTTGATTTTATTCACATTTCAAGTAGGTCGCAGAATGTGTCTGATGTAAGTGCGCCTCTTAGTGGCCTTGGAAAGGGGCCCGCGGGGTTCAAGGGGTGCCTTTAGGTTCATAGCTCGGGCCAATATAGAATTACAATTTACGATTTCTCATCCTATGAATCAAAAACTACTTTCATTTACACCTTAATAATATTATGAAAGAGAGTTTGAAGATTATTCTTCGAACACAGGCTTAGACCCAGATCATATTTCTCTCTATTTAGAGTCATTAAGGATGTATGTAATTCTAATGAATAAATGAAGTTGATTTTATTTTTATTTATTTATTTGGAACAGCTCCTTAGTTGACATTTTTCAATAAATTACATGAAAAACCAGATACTTAAAAAAGCTTTCAAATTTCTTTTACAATACTGCTTCCTGTGTTTTGTATCAAGTGGGCAATAAAACACTTGAATGTAACCTGAAGCTAAATCTATTTGTGGCATTGGTAGCCTGAATAAGGTAGGTACTTTTTTAAATTTGATATTTGTTGAATCATGAGGCACTGATTCCAACCGTTCCAACCCGTAAACATGTTATCTGAAATAAAAAAAATCCAATTTCAAAGTGATTTGCGAGTCAGTCAAATGTGAAAATATCAACTGCACTTTTTCAATTAAGCTCATTAATAGTGAGGCTATTGTGAATCTAATCAATCTATTCAATTCTTAAAATGAGCACCGAAGTTTAAGGATTTTGTTGTAATAATAAAATTTCATTCACAATTGTTAGATTTTTTCGGTAATTCAATATATTTATTTTTCAGCTGCTGTCATGAATACCATTATAAATCCAATTCCGATCTTGGTACTTGCCTTAATTTTCCAAGGTAATATATTTTTACTCTATCCAACTATAGATCCTCAATGGACCATGACAAAGTCAGAATGGTATTTTTCAAAAAAATAATGTCCGCAATTGCACTGAAACCCAGCAATAATTTATTTTTTATAATACTGTAAAATGTTTTTAATGGTATCAATGTACAGTATTTAGTGTATTATACTTCCTACAAAACTGACACTCTAGTTCTATTCAAAATTGGTTCTACTTGAAATAGGTGTTTACTTTCTTCTGAAATACATTCCTGATATCCTGATAAATATCAAAATGCTATATTTATAAAATGAAACTGATAAAATTACCGTACTTGAATGTAATATTAATTTTGTAGTGACTGTGATGCAGTATTAATTATGAACCTATGTGCAGAGAACTTATTTTATTAGTAATATATGTATAATATTTGTTTGAATCTATCTCTATCTATGTTTCTTCCTCTTTCTCAAGTTTCAAATACATACTTTACTTATAGCCACAGTAGGTTAGAATACCTTTCAAATACTTCAGTCTTTGAAGCATGAAAAAAGTAGTAGTTTAAGCACATGAACGTTTGCTTTTCAAGTCTTACCTATTTGAATAAATGGAAATGAGCTCAGAACAAAGGGCATCTAATTTGTTGGAGCTGAGTAAAGATTTAAGCCTGCTGATGGTCCAATATATATTTTTGCTGCTCTTGTTTATTTATTTTTAATGATGCCCACATGAGTCTGGTACTTGTGCGTGGGAAATGAGTTGAATGAAGATAAGATCCAAGGCTGAACGAGATTTGAACACGTGACCACAGGAGTAGCAGCCAGTCAGAATCTTATCTAATCAGAGACACGCACTCCAACTGATTGCGTCATCTTGTTTCACCTCTGAATGCTTATTCTTTTATAAAAAAGTAAAAGGCAACATTTTTAATCTTCAGCATTTGCTTGAAGAAACAAGTTTATCTGTTGAAAGGTTATTTATTGAGCTTCAGTTGGAAAGCTCTGGTATAAAATATGCATAGCTTGATTTTAAAATTATCAATTGCGATCTCTAGATCAACTGACTACTACTGAAGATGATTATTTAAGAACTCTTCTAGAAATACCAAAATATCCCCAATAGAATTAATTCCATCATGGAAATTAGAGTTGCCTTGCTCCCAAAATTTATTTAAAAATGCTCAACTGTTCTGTAGCCTACGTATCACAAATAATCACAGAAAGAAGTAAAAATCAACTTAATGCATTTTGTTGTTGTTGATAATCATTTTCTAATAATAATTGTTATGATAATGGGATTTTTAAAAGGAACTTGTTTTCTCTAGGTTGTCAGAGTAATCAAGATCCTTTCCATTTCGGATACTCAAAACAATGTAAGTAGCTAATCAATAACATTACTTATGAAATTATTTTCAATCAATATTTTAGTTGAGGGTTATTGAAAATACTGTAAAAATGATGCTTGCCAACAATAAAATTCATCTTTCATGTAGGTATATCTACTATTTTAAATACGGTAATGTGTTTTACCATTTTCCCCCACTCAATCATTTTAAAATTGAGATTCACGAGAATGAAAGTAATTGACTTTTAACAGGCTATACAGTCACACTTCATTCATCACGAAATGAACCTTCCATCTAAGTCCTACATAAAAATATAATGAAAAGATATTCATATGTTTTGCATGAGCTTTCATTAATCTAAAAATGCTTATAAAAGTCAAAAAAAAGTCTATTTATGATCGAATAACAAAGGTTTACAATGCTCAAACACTCCTAATTGATTATATTTTTCCCTTCTTGATGAAGCCCACTTGAGTCTGAGACGAATGAGACACCCTATGTGGGCTCCGAACCGCCAAGTGAGTGATAACAATGTAGATGTCGGTCACCCTTCCAAGCGCAGCTCTCGTGACTTAACATCCTGACACCGCGCTTAGCGAGTTTGAGCGCAATGAAAGTAATATATTAAATATTATTGTAATAAAATTAATAATTTAATTTGAAAATCTTATTGATTTAATAGTGTACTGACTTGATAATAAAATTGTTTTTTAAACGTTTTAGTACAGAAAGAATGGGTTCACATGCCCAACACGAGCTGTGGTGGTAAACACCAGTCACCAATCCACATAGATTCCAAAATTGTCATACCAGAGCCGATTCCAGCCCTAGAAATGATCGGATTCAACAACATGTTCCTTCACCCATTGAATCTCAGCAACAATGGACATTCAGGTGAGAAACTTATTCAAGCAAAGAAGGAATTAATGTGTGTTGCATGAAATTTATTATAATTTGCAGATGTGAAATGCATTAATTTTTCAGACCAACAAAACGAATAAGTATATGTTTTTACTTTGCTTGAAAGCTGAGTAAAATAAACCTAACCTAACCTAACCTTACTCAACTTTGTTTTTGATAAACTGCCATTTGCTGAATTCATAAATTAATTTTTTTACTTTACTAATTTAATCATAATTAATCAAAATTTTAATTTAATTAGTATTTATATATATAATATTAATTAATATGCGTTTGTATATTCCAATGGTATTTCACTTCCAACTTGGCTTTTTCCTTCAAAGAAAGCACTATTGAAAGTACATGTTCGAAAAAGCAAATTTGATCCATTGGTGGAGGAAGTTGGCATCCTTGAAGTCAACCCACAGTATGTCAAGGTGTGCCTTGAAGACGGGGCGAGAGACGACAGTTTCACTAAAACACCTAGCACCTCAGAGGGTGAGGTGATGACTGAGCCAGACGAACGTGAGACAGAGCCAGAGACAATTAGGCCACAAGAGCCCGAACCTTAAACACCCTTCAATCAAGATCAAGGAAATCAAGATGACCAGCATACAGAATCACAACCTTCAACACCCCTCAATCAAGATCAAGGAAATCAAGACGACAAGCATGCAGTATCACATCCTCTGCGACGCTCTAATAGAGCACGCAGAATGCCTTTTCTCTAAATTTTTAAAAGGAAGGAAGAATATGTGATGATACATACAATTTCTTATCATATGTTCTATATCTCTCACATGTTCAGCTTTTACAAGTTTCACTTTTAGTTTTGGATAATAAAGCCTAGATACCAGAGGTTTTTCATTACAAATATTACAAAGAGGCTCTAAGATGGAAGCACCATCTTATATGGGAGCTTCATAAATTCTAGATGGCGCTCTAAACCAATCTAAAAAAAGTTGAAAAACTTAAATATTCAAAATAATCGTAACAGGATCTTTCTGTTTTATATATATATATATTACAATATTTTATACTAAGGTGTGAATGGAGGTGATTTCTTGCACATTTAAAAAAGCATCTGTTGGGGAAAAGTTGACAAGCCTAACTCTGCCAATTCGCTGAAAGCCCCCTTTTATTGTTCATTCAACATACGGTATTAAGGTCTAAATAATAATTGTACAAGCAAATATGAATACGTCCGATAATCTTTGGAAACTCCCAAATACTTTGAGAAACAGCTCTAAAATTAGTAGAAAACTGAAAAATCTCCAATTATGCCAAACTAGGTCCTTTTATGTAGCCTATGTTATCTGAGTGCATGTGATTTCTTGCATTAAATATCAATATTGATATTGAAAATGGTTTCTTCAAGAACTGAAATTTAAGCCTCGATTTAGTACACTGTCCGAAGGTGCTTGTACAGTAGAGCGGAACGATTGTCACACCAGGTGTTTTATTTTCACTTGAAAGTCAATCTTTGTTAGCTATTGATAATATAGAAATTATTATTGACCTTATAATGCTCACAATATACATATTGCTGATTATTTTAGTTAAATGAATAAATAAATAAAATCATGTACGTGTCTAGGATCTCATATGCAGTTATTTTTAGTCATTTAAAAAGTATACTACACGCGTTTATTGTTTTTTTTCCAAGTCCATCGTTATAATATGATAATTATGGTAAATCATTTCATTTAAAAATTGATTATACAGAATAGTTTTGTGTGAGCATCATATGCCATAGTGTAAATCATTGAAGTTTGAATATTTACTCGTCAAATTGGAAAGTTCTTCAGTCCAGTTAAGTACTTATGTGAAATAAAATTAATACTCATGTGAAATAAAATTCTGATCTACTTTTAGTCCAACTAAGATTGCCTCCCACTGACGGTGGAAGCATCAAAATATTTGGAGCTCTTCTAGACGCCCATTACAGAATGGAGCTGCTACATTTCCACTGGGGCGACACCAACTGCAGGGGTAGCGAACATGTCATCAACCATGTCAGGTACTAACAATATAATAATTGGGAATACAACAGTTAAACATTATTACGTTAATTGAATTGAATTATTAAACATCTTTGATGTTTCAATGGCGAATCCCTTCCGTTTCACCGCTATTATAAAATGTACCGTTAATTAAATTCAATTAATTATCTTTGATGTTTCCATGGCGAATCCCTCCGGTTTTAGGTGAGTAAAAACAAAATCTAATAAAAAATAGATTATCAATCAATTAATTTACATTATAAGTTTAGTTGAATTCAATTATGTGAAAACTTCACGTCAAAATAAATGAGTAACAAGAGTGTAGAAATCTACTTAAAATCTATTATGTTTCCATGACGAAACACTTGATGAACAATCTAGTATTGAAACTGACACCGTATTTCTATTTGAATATGATTTTTACTCACTTAAACTGTGAAGATTCTTCTCAGATCATATGAAATCCATCCCTCCAGTTCAAGTGAGTAAAAAAAATGGAAATATAGTGTCAATTTCAATATTAGATTGCTTATATAAAGCGTATTTAATAAGATCCTTGAGCAATTTAAAAAATAATTGTTCCTTTTTATTGTCTATCACTGAAGTAAGACATCAATATTTTTATTTCATTTTCAAAGGAAATACCAAATTATTAATTTGTTTAAGATTTCAATTGTTTTGTTTTTAAAGTAAGGTAGGCCTAATCATCAGAAAAGTTAGTTGAAAAATGTTCAGAAGAGAAATTATTCAATCAGATTTTTTTTTTTTTTTGAGGATGAAGCCCACATAGGTCTGAGACCTGTGCGTGGGTAATGTGTTGGATGATGGTGATTTATGAGTTGGACCTACAGTTTTAGGTGGATTCCGAACCACCTAATCATTGAATCATTGATTATCATTGAATAGATAGCAAGTATTGACAAACAAATATTATTAAACTTTTGAATCTTAGTAAATTCTCATCTTATCCATCTTATTATTAGTAGTAGTAGTGGTAGTAATAATACTAGTAGTACAGTAGTACCAATACCCTCTTAGTATTATTTTACCAATAATATAAAAAAAACTTTACTAAAGTAAAAAATGTTTGTTTTTGATTAACGATTTGAAGATAATTTATAATCTTCTGAATGTCATTACAGGTTTCCTCTTGAGATGCACATCGTATTCTATAAACAGCACTTCAGCTCCATTCAAGAGGCTTCTAAACATAAATCTGGTCTGGCAGTACTTGCTTTCATTTTTCAGGTAAATAATTGACAATACCGTACAATATTTATTGTTCTGATTCCACCAAGAAACATACCATCCGCGTCCATATTGATAGTGTAAGGCCTCCCAAATCGAATTGTATCCATTAGTTAATTTTTAGAAATTAGTTCTGTTGAACAAAAGTGTTTCTAATACCTTATAATTGGGAAACATAGGAGTTGTGTATTTTAAATAATGTTTTCATTCCTGACTTCAATTTGTTAAATTTTTTGTTCCATCCAATACACCCAGAGTAAAAAACTGTGAAATATTTACCGCTCAATTATTGATGTGTGATTAATATCGATCTCTTATCTATTTCATGCTGTTCCAAGTCACGTTTATCAGAAATCAGAATCACTCACTATTTCAATTCTTACAGACAGTTACGATTATACAATAGACTAAATATATTCATTGATTCTTTTAACGCCCATTGTAGTAAGTTCAAAAAAACTGTGAAATATTTACCGCTCAATTATTGATGTGAGATTAATATCGAGCTCTTATCTACTTCATATATATTTATTTTTTATCTTTCTCTCCATCTTTTTTCTTTTTCTTTTAAAACTGTTCTTCCCAGTACACTTCCAAAGTTCACCTAATTAAGATCATTTTTTCCTATATCAAGCTATTTGTAAAATTTTTACTTTACTCCATTTGTCTATTACTTCGTCTTTTCTTTCCAATTATTGTTTTTTTTTTCAAATTATATTATTTTCTCTTCTGAATTCTGAAATTGAAATTATTGCATGTAATTGAGGCTCTTTGTGGAATGTGGGCTCTTGAATGTAAATAAATGATGACTAAACTACAAAACAACAAGTACCGGTATATTTATTTATTTATTGCTGTCTTACATTCATGTGCAGTTTTTAAGAAATATAAAATTATCAATGCTTGACAAATTCAATAGATATATCAATTACATACAATACTGACCATTATAGGAGTACATAAAATATTGACCATTTTAGCAATACATATAGAGAATAATAGTAATAGGTATATCTATACTTGCATTCAATACAACACAGTCATCATAGTAAAACATGAATGTAAGCCCCACTAAGCAGAGCTTGTGTGTGGGAATTTTAGTTTACAAAATTTCATGATGATACTCAAATTCAAAGTTATGTCAATTCAATTTTTACATTTTTCAGATAAGAGAAAAGGACAACCGGGCGTTGAACCCTCTAGTCAAGGAATTCTCAAAACTAAGTGAGGAGGGCAGTTCGGTTCTAATGAATAACTCTTTCACGTTATCGTCCATCCTGACAAGAAATATGGAAGTGTTTTACACGTATCGCGGTTCTCTTACGACACCACCATGCACTGAAGCTGTAACCTGGATCGTTTTCCCAGATCCGTTACCAGTTTCTTACAATCAGGTGAGCATGTGATTGGAAAGATAAAATTCCCCACTTCATCCTTACCCCTACATCTAGTATTTCACGAGGAATGCTGCACCAACGCAATAACGAAAACGTTCACAGGCTGAGTATTAAATAATATAGCATACCTATGAGGTTATTAGACATAACCTATTCCCATATAACATCATTGACCAAAATACAAAACAACCAGTATCTCATGTTCGATTCTCATATTCAAAGTTATTTCAATTCAATATTTATAGGTTATGTGTTATCAGTGGTTGAAACACTGATTTTACACTGTTGCTTCCAACTTGTTATTCTTGTTTTGATGCAATAAATATAACCCTGATTTATGAACTTGGGTACATTTTTGGCTAAAGGTGATTAGACATTTCATTTTCTGAAGTAAATTTTACCAAGTAAATTTCTGAAGTTTGTAGCAAAAATATACACTAGTTTACTGACAATTTTAATAATTACTGCACTGAACATAGATGTATATATTACAATATACTATATTGAACACGTTAAAAGTCTGTAGTTACAGACTTGTAACATCTTTAAATCGAATTTTTAGCCAACTTTCTATTAAGGCAACACAATTTTCTAAATAAGTCGATTGACAGGTGCTGTGAAATGTAGACTAAAGCTTGAATATCTACATTTCTGTAATTGAGCGTTTCTGGACCTATGTTTATAATGAACTTTTTTTATTTTGATGAGTGGATTTTGAAGGTGCAGTATGGCAGATTCCTCCTGAAACACTGTAGAACGTTATCAATTCTCCTTGATCTATATCTCTCGACTCTAATTTTCAGGTTGCACCTGAATAAGTTCAGGGCCTCTGTCGTGAAACAAGTTTTCAACAGCTGGGACTGAAAGGTTTAATGTTTTCTCCGAAACACGTTAGTTTTAAATGCCTTTTAAAACCTGTCGAATGCCTGAACTAAATTACACTTCAATTTACTGAAACTTAATTTACCGTATTGAATGTATTGCTGAATGTCTCAACTAGTGTAAATATGTACTATATGAGATGCCTTCCACATATTTTTTCTTTGTCAATTTCCTGAGTTAATGATCATTTAGCATTCAACTTATTTCAAGCTTAAAGTTTAGACATGTTATATGTCGTTGGAATCCCTGGACTTCCAGCCGACAGCACCAATGATTTTTTTAAATAAATAAATAAAACATTGTCCTAATTTCAGATGAGAATGTTCAGATCAATGAAGTCGCATGAGTCCAAACTAGTGGACAACTTCAGACATTTACAAGAGATCGGACACCGAAAGGTATTCGTGAGATTGGGTCCATCCAACAGCTCCTATCATCACAATAGAGTTCAAGATCATTTGAGAACGAAATTTTGGGAATAAAGCTTGTCTAACATGACAAGTTCATTACGATGTTTCAAGAAAGACTGCATCATAAGGAACGATTTCAATCTAGTTGATGGCGTACTAAGTGTGTATAGTTGAATTAAATTCAGTGAGATATTAAATAATTATAAGATCTGCTGCACTTTTATGATTAATTTATTTCGAATAAATACTGTTAACACAAGATATATTATTTCCTATAGTTTGCTGTAGAGTACAGGGAGTACTCTGTGAGTAAAACAGCTTTAGTAGAGTTATTATATTATTCCTCATAGTTTGCTGTTTCAGTAACTTATGTAATTAATTTGTAGTTTTGGCTACCAACATTGTGATATTATTTTTCAAACTGTAATAAATTTTATTGTTAAAATATTTATAACTGAAACGAAGTTTCAATTCCAATCCTCGATTTCATTCCAAAGACGTCAATTAACAAGAATAATATAATAGTTATATAACATATAATATTATCTCACCCCTTTATCATGAGAAGATAAAACGACATGAGAACTGAACTGAAGCTGAACTGGTATAGCGGGCAAATGAAGGGAAAGCGAGAGACAGAGCGACACTAATTGCACAAATTTAGAACTTATAGCAGTTCAGATTCTAGGTAGACGACTTGTTCTCATGCTATAGTGTCGCCGTACCCCTTCCCGTTTGAAAAAGTCTACAATAATCCTTTAAAGGCCTTACGTAATACTAACCTAGACTTTTAATTGCTAACAAGGCTGTGAGAATTTTGTCAGAATTGTTTTTGAAGTTTTTTGTACTTTTTTTTATTGCGGATGATGCCTATACGAGTCTGGAGACTTGTGCGTGGGTAATGAGGTGAATGATGAGAAACATCCATGGCTGAATGAGATTCGAACCCAAGGCTGCAGGAAACGAAGCCAGCCAGATTCTTATCTGGAATTGAATTGAATTATCTAATCACAGACATGCGCTCCAACCAACTGCGCTACCAGAGCCGCCTGGGTGTTATCAATCAATATATTAAAAGTAATATCTATTGTCATGAAAAACATATTGTTTTCCAATCATTTTGTGAAGCAAAGGCTCTCAAAGTTGAAAAAGCCTGGGGCTTTTAGGGGAATTGATCTCCCCTAAAAGTTATTTTCAACTTTTCATAATTCTCTAATAACTAAATTTTATTAATACTCTGGGAATAAAATGACATATTTTATTCATTTCAACATTCAGTTTTTTCGAAATAGATTTCTGAGTTCATCAAAAAGTTATTACATAAAAACTAAACTTTCAATTGAATTTAAAAATGTATGTAATTTTATTCTCTCAGGTGTGTTTTAGTTTTAGAGAAAACATCTCAAGTTTTACTAACTCAAGATAAAACCAATTACTGTTCCCAAAAACAGAAAATTTTCAACTCAGAGCACCCATATTTTACAAAATAGTTGATGAAAAAACGTTTCTCACGGCAATAGATGACAATTTAATAACTTCCAATAAAAGAAACTTCGAATATAAATTATGAGCAAACCCCTAGCGCATAGCCATAAACTCCAGCCATGATACACCTAATAGCAAAAAATAACAATAATGCATTAATGTTAAGATACACTTGGTACATACATTTTTCCGTTCCATTAGATTCACTGAGTCTGGGTGTTGACAAAACACCACCACCACCGCATTATCCAGTCACTCTTCCTCAATATTATTCCACTGCTGTCCTCCATTTTCCTTGTCCTTCCATCCTTTCATCTTCTTCTGGGTCTACACTCTACATTTCCAAAAATATCAATCATAAATAATTGAGGTTTCGATTCAAATCAGTATTTGATTAACAAAACAAAACAGTTCTAACTCTTTTTAAACAATTTAATTTCAAAAAAATACATACAATTTTTCTCAATTATACATTACACAATGTTTAAAATAGGCCTACAAAATATGACGTCAAAGAACTAACTTTATATGCTAAGATTCAAAATTAATACCAAAATATGAATGAAATAGGTAGTTAACATAATCAGTCACTATCTAGCCAATTCACAATCATCCAAATGACGGTAAACTTAAATTCGTCTTGAATTATAATTTACAGGATATTTTAAGCATGTGAATTCAATACATTAAACTGACACTAAAGACTGATTTTGTACACCAACAAGAGAATTCCAATAAAATTATGAAAAAGCAACAGTTTTGTACTGTTCATTAGAAAGAAGCAAGGTTTGAACTACTAATTTTTACAATAAAGTGTAAAACATATTCTCTTAAATGTTTCTTAATAAGTGATTACTAATGATGAGGGCTTTATAAAAAGCAAGACATGTAATGACAAGACAAAGTAATGATGCTAATATGAAAATGCAACCTGCCCTTTTAGCCTTGTCAATTTGCAAGTTCCTATCAATGCTATAATCAATTATTTTGAATCTGACTCACCAATAAACTAAACTGAACATAAACTGCATTAAAAACCGAACAGCTCATGCATGATTGATTACAAAAAAATTTAGCAAAACGTTATCTACTGTCCTATAACTTTTTTTTTATCGGTTACATAGTGTTAAATCATAATGTAGATTATCCATAATGGGCTTTATTCAACATTAAAATTCAAATTGGAATTAAATTGGATGTGATTTAATAGTAACAAAACATGATAGAAAGAAGAAATCCACCTAGAATGAGATTTTCAAATGAATTCAATAGTTTGAGAAATAAACTGACACATATTATTTTATCTTTGATAATATGTGTTAAAATATTAGATGGATAAATATAACACCAAATTTTCCCAAATATATACATAGAATTTAATGTGTTTATATCAACTTTAGAAACACAACTCACATTCGACACATTTTCAAAACAAGATTCGAAATTGTGATTCATACACACATTTTTTTAGATTTTGACAAAATATTATCATATTGATAGAGGTAGAGGACACTCAACACCCAATATTGACAATTATTTAGAAAAAGCAGCTATATTCAACAAATAGATTTATGTATGCTAGGAAATATATAAGAAACCAGTAAATATGTAAATGAAAAAATTAATGAGGATTTCTTTGGATTCGTTCTAAGAATAAATTGAAAAGAAGCCTGTTTTTCTCGTAATAGTGAGGATTCTGTTCTAGACTGAGATCTGGGGTGTAGTGCATCTGTTCTTGAATACTGACTGGGTCCATCATCGAGTTCTGAATTCTCTGCCTTTCTGACCACATAGCAGCTTCTGAGCTCATTCCGGCCGAAATACTTTCCTGAAACATGATAATTCCAGAACAAATTTACCCTCACACCTTCCTTGCAACTTATCGAATACACACGAGAAGTTCTTTTTACTTCTACTATTATTATAACCTTGTAAGGGTGCTTGTACAGTATCCGAGACTCGAGGATAATCACCATCGCAGAATCAAGCACATACTGTGGAATGATGGTATTCACGCTGTTGAAATCTGCCGCTGGATGCTCCACTGTGCAAGCACCCTAAATGTCTACTACTTTGCAACTAGCAATTTATTTTTCAACTTTCAATTAAATTACAAGGTTTATCAGAAAAGCATTCAAGACGCAAATTGCCGTCCATAACTCAGGTAGTCCGGAATCCACCTAAAACTGAAGGTTGAGCATGCTTTCCTCAAAATGGCGCAAACGACGAGGATGATTAACCGCCTTTACCCGAAATTTGATTTGATAATATTCATCCTGTAGATACATTCAATGCATATAGGATTCGTTCAATATTGTACATCATACATTTCAATAACGAACTGATTAACTAGTTGATTACAGCAATAGTGGATTACAATAACCAGTTGATTACAGCCATATGTTCCATATATTGAGAATAGAATAAATTCCATATATTGAGAAACTTCAATATTGAGAATAGACAAACATATAAAATGGAAACCTTAGTACATAATTATATTATAAATACTACCTGCATTATAATCATCATACAAACCACATAAATATTATCGTATCCTCATTAACATCCAACATATCATCATCATCATCATAAAACCCTCATCCACGAATTCCTGTATACTGGAAAATATCCCATTGGATTTATCATGTAGCTCTTCAATTTTGTCTTAAAAAGGGCCAAGTTTTCACAATTTTTATATCTGGTGGCAATTTACTTATAAATTTAAGACCCATGTATGTAGGTTTTTTCTCGAACAGAGCAGTCCTGTGGTACTGTTTTTTATCGCTATGGTTTCCTCGCTAATAAAAGCCATTTTATTGTTAACACATGTTGTCATGTTATTGATTTGATGGTGTTGGCATGTTGTTAATTATTTATGGTGGTGTTAACTTATCTAGCTGGCAAACAGAATGCAGTATTTCAAGTTTTATAAAATGGGTTCTTGCACAGTGGAGCTTCGATACTAGAGCATTGCTGCGAAATCAATACTAGATACTAGAAATCGATACTAGAGCTTGGAGCATTGCTGCGAAATCAATCAAATGATGTGCAATAGGTTAAGACAGAGTAGTTGCTTCCTGCCAGCGGCAAGTGCGTCAAGGCTCATTGATCAAACGTGTTAACTCTCAATCACACTAATAAAAAGATAGAAGTAATATGGAGTGACCTGGCTGACTAAGGTCTAGGGTCAAAATTATCAGGTCACACCAGAGGTTCGGGGCCCCTGAAGTGACTTTAGGAGTGCAAGTGTAGGAGTAGTCTGCCAGCCGAACGCAGAGTGCCGAAGTTAGCATGGGAGAGAAAACTTCTCAACTGATTACAGACTTCATAAAAGAACTGAAAAATGAATAAGTTTTATCACGTATTTTTTCACAAGCATTAGTTTCTTCTGGATGAAAATGCATTGAGGCACGTTGTCCCAGACTCTCATGCAACAGCACGAACTGCAATGGAAAAACCTCCAACTACAAGGCTTTGTTACTCACGCTACTTTAGAACGGGCCCGTTTGTCCTCAGCTAAACCAGCTTCACTTCTAACGTTGGACTCATGTCGCTCTTTTTCGCTACTAATATGTCAGTGACATATTGGGCAACTCATTGCCATTGCTCCTGTTCTTGCAGCATGACAACCACACTATTCTTTGTTGTAAATTCAACGACTTGCAGTCAGTTTTAGATTGTGAATGTATAATAAATGTACTCACACTTGGCCGAACGTTTTCGAGTTGTTGAGTGTAAGTACATCTTCTATATATTCACAATCTAAAAATGACTGCGTCTTTAAATTTACAACAAAAAGTTAATATTAATAACGCAGATCGGAACAAGAAATCCAAGAATACAATATGTGGTACGGTCTCTCAGGTCAGAGAATATTCCTCTCCTTTGTAACACACCATCCGGCTGCATTCAAAAAATGTATGCTCCGCCATGTCTCTACTTTTTGGACAGTGGATACACTCCGGGGAAGCAACCTTGCCAATTTTATGGCGGAAGGATTGGTAATACTAATACCCATGCCCAGTTGAGCAAGCTTTTATTTGATGTAAGAAATATTTATATAACATTTATTAATTTATTTATTTATTATTTTAGGGTTATTTTTTAATTTGTGTAAAATAATCGTTGAATTTCCATAAGAAATCAAACATTGTTTTACACTGAAAAAGAGACGGTAATTATATTAAAATGTTTCTTACAGCAAATGAAAGCTTGTGAAAAACTGAGTGATTCAACTGCGATTATTTTCAAAAGTCCTTTTATGAAGCATGTGAACAGTTTTTTCTCTCAACCTAAATTAGAGGCTCAGCGTTCGGCTGACAGATTCGAATCCTGCCGCCTCACAACAACTTTTTTAGGCAGACGAGACAGACAATGTGCTATAACTGGCTCCTTAATTTTAATTTATTCCACTGTGCAAGCAACCTGGATTTAGAAGACGTTTTTGTTCACTCCTTTCAAGCTATGGCCTGTGCAAACCTTGAAACGCTCATGGGGTGCAGAGTTGTCAAGTTGCACAGAAGCCAAGCAAGCCTATTGACCAGTCACGTTTTCAAACAGCATGTGTGACAAAATGTAACAAGAAAAATGGCAATGACGAGTTTATATTCCCATGAGAAATAACATTGCCTTTAGACTCCTTACTGAATTTTAAGGTTTGCACAAACTATAGTAGGCCTACGCCATGGAAGGGAATGTAGTGATAAATTATAAAAGGTTGGAAACCCCAAGGAAAATTTCTAGATACGCCTTTGGACGCGTACTAACTATTACAACTAAACACTTATAAATGTTTGTTCAACTCACCTGCTGTGACAGTTCGATTGGCTTCTGAAGTGAAAAGAATGGATTGTTAATGTGCAGGTTGTTTATTCGTTTGGACAGTGGTGCAAATTCACTACTCTCCTCTTCACAACTCCTACTTCTTTTCCTGCAAAAAGCATAAAGATTAAATTTCATGAAATAGAAAAATGGCCTAATAGAAAAATAATATTGAATTCTATCAATAAAATATAGTTAAAACCAGTGTTCGATTTGAGATGGAACGGCATTACGGGACCGATTCTTATTGCGAGCAATAAAGAATTTTGAAAAACAAAATGATTTAAAAAATAAAGTATGATAATTGTGCTTATGAATAACTCACACAATTGACGAAAACATTCAAATGCAACTCACAGCTCGCTATCAAGATTGAGTAGAGATAAAAAGAAACATTATTATGAAGCACGTTTTGGACCGTCTTTCAAAAAGTTTCCAAAACATATTAATGATGCTATATTGTTTTAATGCTTCTAACTATGCTATGCTGAGATCGAACACTGGTTATAATCACATATTATGTTTGTTGATCAAAGTGAGTATATTCAAATAATGATTAAACTTATTAAAACATGGAATTAATGCTATGTTCGATTGAATGTCAATAATTCCGTTTTTAAAGTTGGCACATCTTCAATTTAAAAGTAAAAGATACTTTTTTCATCTGACATGAGGTATTTCTATTTTTATCAATTTAATTTAACCAATTAGATGATATTAGAGCTTACAGTACTTTTAATGCAGTATTCAATTTCATTGATTTTTTAATATGATTTGACGAACTAATAAAACAATAAAGAACATAAACTGAAATTTTTGTAGTTAGTTTGTAGTAAAGTATAATTGTAAAATACAAATGAGAAACTGAGAATGCAAATGGAATAAGTTCCATTTCAAGCAAATGTATTGTTCAATAAATAATCAATAGTTCAGCAGAATTTAAATGATCAGATTCAAGTAGTAATTGATCTACCATTTATCAATTATTTTGAAGGCATCGAAAAAAATACTTCAAGCGCAAAAGATTAGTAATTTGGGGAAATGTTGAAAGTATATTATACAAAGAGTGAAAGCATTTTACATAAATGAAAACAATGAACAGTTTTGAAACAGGGTGAAAATATGATAATCTTTCATAGTTATTAGAAAACATGATAATCCTTCATAGTTATTAGAAAACATGAGCAGAATAAACATACAAAAAGAAATTACATAACCAATTGATATATTTTCAATACAAAAAAAATACCTTGGACAACTGGAATAAAAGGTCAGTGAATATTATCCATAGAGCAACAATAATGATAATCGTAAACAAATCAATATTTCCAATTGTAATAGCCTACAAATGAAAACAAAATGAATAGAAAGAATGATACTAAAGATACAAATAAAATTTAAAAGCGTGGTAGTGCATAAAACAATTAGAAGAAAAAATGTTACTTATCTACGAAAGGTAATGAGTGAAATGAGAAAAAGTACAAAATTAAAGAAATTCTGGAAGAAGCTGAATGAAAATTAAAAAAAAAAACATAAAGAACCGTTAATAATTTTTAGTGGAAAGTCAAAACAAGAGGTTTCTTGTCATTTGGCCAGTAAAAGTATTGAGCTGGAAAAGAAATTATAATGATATTGCATTGCAGCAAACTTATATTGTATTCAAATATACAAGATTGAAGAACTACAAAAAGGTTATAATATAATGTAGAAACAGCAGAGAGCTCTCTGTATAATGTCATAATGATGATAGGGATAGGGAAAAATATTAATATCAATGACTAGGGGGAAATTACACAAAAAATGAATGCATTTTATCTAGATAAAAGCTAACCGGGAACTTGATTGTTGAATGCATTTTTTCTGCCAATTTCAAACGATATTTGTAGTACTTTCTTAGTATCAGAAATAATTGGTACGGATGGTATTGTAAATAGGTAATTACTACTCACTAGTGCTAATAATAAGCTATGAAGATGAAGTCTTTTGGAATTCAAACAAGATACAAATGAGCTATAACAGTTGTCATCCATTATAATTAATCAAAAGCTCTACGATTTTTCACAGTAACATGCACAAAAATTACAAACAGCAAATTGAAGAAAAATATACCGTAGTAATAATTATTAAATTTAAATACATCACTGTTTCCAAACATGTGTCAATGTCCTTTGCTTAACTTTGTTAAGCAAAAGTCAATAAATGATACTTGTGAAAGATGATTAGCATAGTGAGATATCATTTGTACAAGTGCATGTATAATAGGAGTTTGGTATGCAATTAATTACAATGAAATGTGATGTGAAATAAAATAACATATTCTATTATTACAGCATTATTTTATTCGTAAGAATAAAATATGCCACGTCAGGGGAAAATACTCACATTTTTCTATGACAACTTTTATAGCTTGTTCTATGACACAATAAAATTCAACTTCTACCTAAAATCAAGTCATTAATTCATGAGTCGCAAGTATTCTGTAATAATAATAATATCATGCAATACTAATACTGAGTCCCTCTATTTATAAAGAACAACAAAGATTATCGACAAATAGAAAATTATTGTGAAGACAAATAGATTACGGTATATACATTTTTCACCGGAAGTATAAAAGCAATATCACTGTGAAATGTTTATTTACGTTCTTAGTCAGTCACTCGACAAGAACAATTCCAATTTATATCATTATAAGCTGTGAGTCATGTTTAAAAACATATGACGAAATAACCAACGAATGTCATTAGCTGGTTGTGACAAATGGACTAGCAGGCAAGAAACAGCAATATTATTTGTTAAATTACAAATAAATATGAGTAATATTAAAGCCATCTGGAAATATACGAATATATCTGACCGATAAAACACAGAAAACGGAATTTTCAAACTACAAAAAAGGGGAAAATAGATGAACTATGTTAATGAGGAGTTCCTCAGTAGCACTGATACCAAAGGCTTTCAGAGAATCTCAACTACTTAGGACTACGGAGTCAAACCATTTTAAACCTGATATTTTTATAAGTTTTTATGAACTTCAAACTGTTTTTTATAAGTTAGCCTTTTTTTGTCGAAATCTATAGATTATTTGCAGACATACTCACTTTACTTCAGACGGGGTTCCTAAAGATTGGTCAGCACGAAGAACGCCTCTATTCTCTTCCGCTAGCTGCTACGTTCGATGTTTTTGCATAGCTCCCGCTACGCCCTGCTTTCACTTAGCCCTAGAATGGGCCACTTCTGCGCCACCTAACTGGAATGTGTTCAGAGGTTTTTCCACTACCCCACCCCCAACCAACCCGTGCACATGAACTGATTTTTTCGATGGAACCACCACCACTATAGCCTGCAGCATAATCAATCAATTTCTCCGAAAAAGCTCAATTTTCAAATTCTCGAGTTTTTTCTAAAATACTCTCATCTCGATCACATGTACTACAACCCCAAACCCACAGTCCAAAGATGAAAACGATTTGGCTTCTATTAAGAGGAAACTCCTACAGTACTGATACTTCCAGAATTACACAGATTGAAACAAAATCTTATTCACTTCTCGTTATCAATGCTTTGAAAATGTTCAGTTCAAATGTAAAACAACTCTATTGTTATAATGTGACAACTACAGATACAATTCGCTCGCGCACTTACATAGACACATTACTGAAATACCGCATTAGTCACACACACTCAACTAAACCTAATGTCTTCTAATTTATCTGTTTGCCCTAGCATTAAAATATTTGTAGGCCTAATTAAAGTACTGGAAAAGTAGTGATAGAACAAAATCTTTATAAACTTGCTAGCAGCAGCTGGCCCTTGAATTCAATAAGATAGAAGTATTTACTTCTCACTTTGTTTTTAGAAGTCATTTTCACAAATAAAAAATTCTAAGTGAAAACATGGAACTAGGATGGCCAGTGCATTAAATTAATAGAAATGTCATCTATTGTCCATCAGGTGGCATACCCTGGCCAGGTGCTTGCATCTGATAAGCCTGAGGAAAACCTGGATAGCCTGGATACTGAGGTTGTGCCGCCGGATTTTGAGGGGTAGCCCCGTAGAAACCAGTTGGAGCGCCTCCGTAGCCGTAGGGTTGTGGCTGCGCGTATGGATTGGCCATGGCAGCACCCGCCTGTGGCCCAGCTCCAGAGCCAGCGGCCGCCGCTGCTGTCTTGTTCTTCATTTGCTGCTCAATGTATTCAGCTTCTTTTACTTTGCCAGTAGACCGATAGTATTCTGCCCACTGCGCCGAATAATCAGCTTGGCCGTTCTGTGCGCCCTGGCCTGCTGCAGCTGCTGCTGGAGGTTGCTGAGTAGGCTGCGGGGCACTTTGTCCTTGTGGCACTGAAGACATGCCCTTGTTAGCCTTCGCCTGCTGTTCAATAAGTTCTGCCTCTCTTATCATTCCAACCGATCGATAGTATTCTGCCCACTGTACCGAATAGTCTGGCTGGCCAGTTTGCGGATTCACTTGAACCTGAACCTGATTATTTTGAGGAGCACCAAACATGTTCGGATCGTGAGATTGTTGAGGGTTTCCCCACGGCTGTTGGAATCCCTGTGGGCCGCTGCCTCCCCAATTCTGGGGTGCAAATTGTGGACCACCTGGAGGTCCACCAGTTGGCATTCCTCCACCATACTGTGGACCGCCACCATTTTGGTCCTGGCCACCTACACTCCCCAGTTTCTCGGCAATCATCCTTTTGGCGGTTTCTATCTGATCTGGCTGGCCTCTAATCAGAAACGTTTTTTCAGTAGCAGTAGGAGGAGCCCTCCTGTCCAGCTCACAATGTGCACCCGATGTCTGGTTAATCTGCTTAATTGTCTCACCACCACGGCCAATGATAATTCCACACTTGTTTGCAGGAACAACGAAGGTTGAGGAGTCTGACATGTCGGCCCATCGACCACCACCTCCACCCCCACGGCCGCCTCCACCGCGGTCAAAGCCCCCGCGTCCGCCTCCACGCCCACCACCTCCTCCTCCTCTATCATCCCGTCTATCTCCCGACATCAGCTCATAGATCAACGACTTGGCATGCTCCACCTTCTGTGGGTCACCACTTATCCTCAGAGGCTTTTCAGTCTCCTGATTCGGCCCGTCTTGAACAACCACCATCTTAGTTCCCGATTTTTCCTGCAACTGTTTAATAGTTTCTCCTCCTTTACCTATAATCAAGCCAACCTTAGGACCGGGAACCATGATTTCGACTGTAGAAGAATGATGGAAGCCACCACCTTGTGACTGCATTCCATGGCCCATCATTGAGCCGCCTCTGTCCATATCTGAGTGCCCACCGTGACCATCACTACTACTGTTAGAATCTCCCATACCTAGCTCATCTAGTCGTGCACCACCCATTCCTTCTGTTTTGCTGCGCTGAGATATTATCGACGCTATCATGTCTTTGGCCCGCATGATTGCCTGTGGGTTACCAGTCAATGTACATAGACGTTCAGCAGCTCCACCACTATCTGACGCCATTTGTATTTTGCAACCAGATTCTGACTGCAGACGACTGATCTGCTCTCCTCCGCGACCTATAATGAGCCCAACCATCTTGTCAGGCACCTTTATGTCTTCAGTGGCCACCGGACCATTGAGCCCCAAGCCCTGAATTCCCGTAGACGCCGCCACGGCTGCAGCTGATTGAGCCGTAGCTCCTACACTACCAATCGAACTATTAGATGAACTGCCACCTCCGGTTGCAATTTTCTTTGAGTCTGGCTCAAAATCTTCACTTCCTTCTTCGTGTGATCGTTTCTGTCCCGCTGGTTCAGTGGTTCCACTAGCACTACCCGGGTTGATTTTAGCAGCTATCTGTCTAGCACGTTGCAGGGCAGCTGCAAAAGCTGAGCTTTGATTCAAATTTTGGGGCGGTGCAACACCTGAATAATCACTCATTCTGTGATGACATGTAATATGAAGCACTTTGAAAAAATTACGTATCTAAATAGACCCTCGAACGCAAAAATATCTTCTGAAAGTGGAATTTCAGCAATTATAAGGCATCAAAAATATAACGGCGTAGATTCGTAAGTTACATGTAAAGAAAGCTCATATCAAGTAAATCAATGTTCAATCAAACAATGGTCAGTTGGCAAAACAAGTTCTAGAATCAATAATCTGTAATCGAATACTAACTTAGACACATATGAGATATCGAACAAAAGACAAATCCTGAGCTGCAGCAGTTTCTAGGAGAATAGTGAACATTTCATGTACAACAAGAATAGTCTTATTTCAAGAGTAACTCATCGTTTTGTACCTGCATGAAAGTAACGACTGCATGATTGATAAAAGGAAGTAAAATATCGGTTATCCATTAATAGTTCATCCACACTTCAACAGCTTCGATCTGCATCACTTGGAACAGGAATTTATCCAACACACTGAGTAAAGAATTCAACAATGGCGTAAATGTTTAAAAATATTTCCGAACAAATGTAAACCAGGTGCCTAACCCTATCTAGAGAGTCCTGAACAACTGAACGGATATAAGACGTCACATCTAGTACCAACATTTTGTTAAATTACAAAAGGATTGTTCACTATTTGAAATACAAGTACATGATAAGAATTTTCAAAAATATATTTCAAACACATTTTTGATTATTACTTATGAATAATTGCAAAAATAATTCCATAACTCTCAAAATTAGAAAAATTTTGCTTCTATTATTTTGAGCTATTGTTGGCCAACCTGATAAAAAAAAACTTTGTTCCGTTTCGTATTCCATTTCATTCGAATTCCATTCCATTTTCCCATGTCACCGATTCCCGATTCGTTCCCGGTTCCCAATAACCGATTACGTCTTCGTATTCTGTTTTGGGATTGCGTAAATTACAATACCGTCAAATATAAATACAAAATATTGTTGTAGATTGAACAATGTGCTTCATTAGTACTGATTACTACTGAGAAATGTCAGAGCTGGGTTATGGCATCTTGAGTTTAATTTATTTTTGCTTTTATCCGTGGAAGACTATCATATCAATTAATTCCTTATTTACTTAGGTTATGCCGTTGAGATCGGACATGCTGCGAATGCTAGCAACATTTGCTACTTTTGTTTTTCAAAGTTCATGACCATAATTAAATGACTATTGACTTCATCCAAATAACATAATGGCGAAAGTTCATGTTCTAGATCCTGGTAAGTCTTTATTGATAGATCTCAAGTTACTTCTAATAGGAGACACCTTTTAACGTGAATGGTTACTACTAAATCTTACAGTACATAGCCTATTGCTTTATTATTGTACCTAATGGCTAATAAGCATTTGAATCTTGTTGGAATGTTGTACAGTGCTGAAAGAGATTAAGAAACATTTTTTAACTTAATTTTAAGTAGGCCATCTGAATAACTTAGTATCACAGATATTCAAATCATATTCCTGCGGGACTAATTACTCACGACCGCTCGGGATCGCACTTGGAAGGGTGCCCGGCAAAACATAACACTATTATGCTAAATCTTGGGGCTAAAACATAATACTGAAGTCTGGAGTGTCAGTCACAGTCGAAATCGGCTAATGGGGCTTTAAAGTGGTATCTACAAAATACAATGTATACAGGGTATGGCGCCGAGACACAACTTTCAATTTCAGTAAATATAGACAGAAAAAAATATAATTAGATCAATGAGTTTATTCTGTCAATAATTTAAAAAACTTGAATATAACTTTAAAAATTCATTTTATATAAGGTACAAGCATGCATTTAATGAATTTAAATATGCTATTGATTCTGGCGTGGCCATCAGGAAATCACATTTTTCACCCTCAGGCTATCCTGGGGCACTCCTCCCCAATATGCCTCACGGTCTGAATTGCACCACACTCACAGAGCGGTTTTTGGGCCTTCTCCATTATTTATGCATGGCATAGGCACATCTGCCTTGCTGGGTTCGCACCCTGTTCTGTTCCGACGACAGTTTGCGTGGCAAATCGAAACCTGGTGGTTTTTGAGTGATATTGCTATGTCTTGCACCCCATTACTGTTGCCAGGCCTCAGTTATGCTGAAGTCTCTCTCCATAGCAGCTAGTGCTGTTCTGGTTAAAGGCTTTCGAGACTTTAGGCGGCTTTGTTCAGCATCTACAATATGTTTTGACTGCAACAGTATGAATATCATTAATTGATAGGATGGAGATAAGAGTGGAATTCTCCACATTGCATCCCTCATATGTAGCACCACCTTATACATGATGATATATATATATAAATATGCTATTGATTCTGGCGTGGCCATCAGGAAATCACATTTTTCACCCTCGGGCTATCCTGGGGCACTCCTCCCCAATATGCCTCACGGTCTGAATTGCATAAATGCATATATATATATGCATGCATAAATACATTCACGTGGTCACTCAGCTTGAGAAGGATATAGGACTGACATAATATCTAGCACATGATCATTTCAGCTTTCAAGACGTTTCCATTCATATTAATTACAAATGAAACTCAATAATTTCAGTGCTTATCAGTAATCACTGGGGTAAAAATATATTCTCAATCTATCGAAAACAGCCCCAGATATTTAAGCTCAATAATGAACGACTTTAAAGCTAAACATGAAATGATAGTGTGCAAAGGGCTTTGTATCGTATATATCAGTTTATGAGTGCTTTCAAGAAAATATTATTGATTGTGAACTTTTTTCTCCTAAAGTACATGTTCGTATATTCCCTTTAGCCGATTTCGGCTGTGTGAGACTTCAAATGTTTTGCTTACAGAGCGAATTATATAACAAGGAGTGAGGTAAGTTGAGGTTTCTTTCCTCATTGAACAAACGAATTCATATCAGTATGCGAAGCCCACTGATACAAATGTTTTACAGTCCACCCTCGGCACTTTAGAGGGTATACCATCTGGGCTACTTCCTATGTCTAAGACGTTATTCGAGTGTTTGATTGTCTTTTGAGTTTTTATTTGTTGATGTAGGCTACTGATATCTTCTTACATTCATAAAATTAGATTGTATTCACGATCGTCACACAAAGATGTTAGTTTTTATTTCTACTTGTTATTCTTATTGTTACATTAGGATAATTTCTAGCGCTATCTATTAAGATTATGTTGAATAACAATTAACTTCGAATTACTAGAATATGTTGCAATTTTATTAAATCACTAAATATTAACATATTGGTTTTTATCATTGCTACCTGTTACAAAATAATCTTTTTGAAAATCGACAAAAATTTATTAGTTTCATTCGCTAGTGTTTCATCGTTTCATGCTGGCATTATAAATACAATATTTAATATATCTGTCTTAAATTTCTGATTAATAATTAACTCTTCGATTGCTGCAAGTTGAAAATTTAAAACAAACAAGAAGGGTTTTTTTAAAAGTCTTATCTAAGATTAGATGATTATTGTGCTTTCGGTAGATAATTTTCATTGCACTATCTTGTACTTGAAAACGTGCTTAAACCAGTTGCTCCCTTTATAGTTTCAAATCTTTATTTACGTTAGGTAAAATGATCGTGTACGTCAGTGTTTACATGTTTTATTTTAAACAAGTGCGAAATTAAATCATTTCAACATTGTTCATTGTACAATGCAATACAAGTAATGATTATTTTTTGTAGTTATTCTGCAAGAATGTTGCAATTTTATTCGAAAAAAGCAAAATTGGTAACTCATTCTATGGGCTTGATCAAAGGTTCGTTTAAATTTAAAACTATGTATTATCTAACATTGAAATTCATTTGACTTAATTTGTTTGAATTAGTGGCCAAATATATTATGTTATGAATTTCGAATAGATAGATTGTGTCGTAGATTTTCAATAGTTGTTTAAGCTTACTATTTTGAAATAAATTTTAAATTGTGTTTAATTCAATGGATGAACTTTTCATATTCGTTGATGTGTAATAATTAGGAAGTTAAATGACTAAGTTATCTCCTCCGTAATGAAAGTTCAGTTTTCATTGATGGGAAGCTATCTTGTTTGTTTACTAATTTTGTGATTTCAAGGATTTCTTGTTTTAGTTGTGTGATACTTTTAAATGCATTCTGTTCAAGTAATATTTATTTTCTGATTACATTTCACTACGATATTATTACTTGTTCTCATCCTTATTGCCTATAAACTATTACCACGCATCTACAAGAAAATTGATAGAAATCAATTAGTGCTGTACTGAAAACAGTAATTACAATTTGTCTCCATCTCAAAATTTAATTTTATTATGGTGATCCTGTAAATGTACATTTGGTATACATAATGAATTTGTTTTACGTTTTATTGTAAATTTAACGACTTGCAGTCAATTTTAATTGTGAATAAATGATATTTCTACTCTGTCAGGCCTAACTCAGGTTTTTGAGTTACGGAGACTCATCTTCAAAGGCCTTTGACTGCAAGTCGTTAAATTTGCAATAAAAAGTATTACAATAAAAAATATTAACAAAATAAATAAATATTATAATTAAATATTAACAAATAAATATTATTTCTTGTTCTATAACGCAGATCGTTATAGAACAAGAAATCCAAGTTTTTTTTATTGTAAAAGTATTGAAGTTAATTTTTTAAATGTTTTTTGCATAGGCTACACTGTAAAATATGATCATTGTTACTCCTATCATGTACAAACAAAGTTTCACTGTACATACAATATACTGCACCTGATACATTTTCTAGACCTTACTTTCAGTTATGTACCCTGAAAAGTGATGACATCTACAACAACTTCTGCTCATAAAATTGAATATAATCTATTTCTATTCTCTTTTTTCAGAACTTATAGAGAGTGACGCCTGTAACGAAGCTGAACGAGCATCATGTGTTTTAAAGTATAAGTGAGTATCAGTAAATTAATACATTTTTTCTGGGAAATAATTTCTAATGGTTAGTACCGTACTTATCTCTTCTATAGGGCGCAAATAAGACAAAAATCAAGATACTTTAATTCAATTTTTATAACATAATTCTTCCTACAGAAACTTTGGTCACGCTGTCACGCAAGATAGTAAAAACTCCAAGGCTCTATAAATAATAGGGACAAAGTAAAGGTATAAAGTGTTTAAATCTTGGAGCCAGTTAAACTTTTGAGCTCTACTATTGATTTAGTTAGTTTGCTAGTAATTCTAGTATTCTACTTAATCTTCTAGGATTTTAATCTGGGAATTAGACCCACAATATTATAGTTTTATCTTTGATACTCTGTAGAATTTATTTCAAAACAAACATAAATAAAGGTTATTTAGAAATCAAATTGAGTGGCAGGTGGCCACTTTGTTCTCCCTAGTTCTCATGTGGTGCTCATTTTTCTATTGCCTATTCACTTATATGAAGCTTTGTCAGGAACGGAACAAACCTCGCTTATTTAAAAATAATTTTCGTGACCATGTGCAGTTACAATTTTTATACTCATGTAACTATATAACTTATAGTCTCCTAGTACGAACTTGCAATCAGCGAAATCATCTACATAAAGAATTTCTATGGCTCCATAACATTGTAATGTTGGCAAGACGACCTCTCACTTACGAATACTTCTCTAGAACGAATGTTTTGCCTTGATAATCGATTTAGTTTTTTTATTGCTCATGATGCCCACATGAATCCGAAACTTGTGCGTGGGTGATGAGGTGAATGATTACACATAGATGCCATACGGAGGAGCGGGATTCGAACCCACGACCGCTTAAACGACAGCTAGCTGAAGTTGCGACGCCCCAACCAACTGCGCTAAGCGGCCTGCACTAAGTTGTACTACGGTCCAACTACATTACATTTCTTCTGAGTATTGGTGATGATGATTTTGTGGTAGATATTTATAATGAATAATACTGATTTTGTATCAACCACTTCAATTTTATTAACATATGACCTTAGTTTCAACTGTCACTTCATTTTTCGCAACTGTATTACATTTTTCTATCTTTTTTGTAGGAATGAGTGGGATGAGCTTATTTGCAGTGTCGATATGCTTCGACAGCAAGCTATACAGGGAAACTTTCGAGCTTCCAGGTTCAGAAGTGTGTTGTGGAGAATACTGTTGGGTCTATTCACACCTGGCAAACCCGAGGTGTGGGTTGAAGAGGCCAAGGTAGCTAGGCAGCACTATCGTGAGCTGAGAAGAAGAGTGAACCAATATCCTTGGATCAAAACCCAAAAAAGCAATGCTTTACAGTCAAATGACAATCCACTGTCTCAGGAAGATGGGGTTAGTATTAGTTGTTTATTTATTTGATAAAAAACATTCTTTGGAGGCAACGGGTAATATACCCAAAACTGCCTCCTTAACATAAAAACAAAATTCTAAATAGAGTAAACCACAAGCAAACTTGAAGAAATTGAGGGAAAAAATCGTACTAAATACAAATTTAAAGAAAAAACGATAAAGAAGTTCTTTTCAAAAAATTACTGAACTACTGTGAGAAAAATGGAAATAATGAACATGATGGAAGGGCCAAGTGGGATAGGAAAATATGCATAAAAGGAAAACGGGGAGAGAAGGAGGAAGAAATTAAGGAAGACCCAAAATAAATTGATATAAAAAATATTTGAGGGTGCAGGTTTATTGATGAGAAAGCAATGTGTGGATCTTACTTGTTTGTTGTGTTTGCATATAGTCACGTTCTGAAAAAAAATTTAAATGTTTATTTTTATGGCTGTAGTATTTGAAAATTATGTGGGTTGTTTGCTGATAGTCGATACAAAAAACATAACATCACAAATGGTTTGGTTCTTTGAAATTTGAAGCAGAAATCAATTTTGCATGTTTCGAAGGAAACCTCATAGCATGACTAAGTGAAAATGTTGCAATTTAGCTATTCTCTCATGAATATATACATGAAAATAAATTAATTCATAAGAATGTTTAATAAATAACTATAAATAGATAAATAAGAATGAAAATAAAAATTAATACTCTTTTTTTTTAATTTGGCATGGTCAAGGCCAAATCATCTTTATTCCACAATAACATATAACATATTCTTTTTACATAACAAACTAAAATTATTTTCCTCTATATACTAGCTTAAACGATTGAAAACAAAAAACAGTTACATAGAATCTACTTGATTTCTAATCACTCTTTTGTGGAATTAGGTAACTCCTAGAATTAAAACTGTATTGGAGGTTACCAACCTAATTTAATTCCCTTGGAAAGAAATAAATTGCTGAAATAAAACTGTGCTTTTGCTTATATTTATATGTCATATGAATTTGATGAAAACAAACACTTTATCTTCTCTTACATCTTGCTGTCTCTTAACTCGGTATATTTCCTCGAATTAACGTATATAATAAAACATTTGAGATAAAAAAGCAAACAGTCCATACGGATTATGGAATATTATTATATAATAACATAGTTTAACATTACTCATCTTATGTAGGCTTCTAAATCTTGGATTGTCAAAAGCCATTCTTTCACGGCATAGAAAAAAGCTTTATTACCTCTAATAGACTTGATTTCTTCAGTTAACTTGTACATTTTTGGAGCTAATTCGATTATTTTAGATTTAGATCAATAAACAACCAAAATATTCAAAATATTCTCAATCAATGTGATACCAAAAATCTTCATCCTTTTGATGATTGAGCAAGAATTTAAATTTATTTTAGCTTTTGTTATTTGAAAGTACTACAGTCGCGGCCATTAAACCAGGTGACTGGAAGAGATAGCGGTGTTGCCAGATATGGGACCATACCAGCGGCGGATCGTCGAGAATCACCAACCTCACCGCACGAATTGGCAACTCTGTCGCCTAATTTAGTGGCCGTGACTTTAGTTAGACGATAATCCCCTTCGATATCAAGCAAAATTAATATATTCTGTCAACAAAATTCATTTTGCATTTGATGCCATGGTTTGTTTAATTTTTAGAGCACTTGGAACCAATACTTCTGTGATAAAGAACTGCGCCTTCTAATTGAGCAAGACGTTCTGCGAACATTCCCTGGTGTTGATTTTTTCAAAAACAAAGAATTTCAGGAGGCAATGGTCGACATTTTGTTTTGTTATGCTAGAGAATATCCAAAGATGTGTTATAGACAGGTGAGCTAACTGGAATGTACTGTACTTTATAGCTACACAAATTATTGTATTGTAAATTTGTAAAATGACTATCATAATTGACTTGCTTTGCTTCTGTTGTATTGTATAACTTGATCATTATAAATAGATAGTTTGAGCAGAACTACGCTCACGATGACGATGATTCTAACCTGACCACTCTATGTCTCAACTTTCTCTATAGCATCTTGCTTTTAGAGCAAGAGGAGGCATAGAGTGGTCAGGGTAAAATTAGCGTCATTGTGAGCGTTGTTTCGCTCAAACTATATTAAAATATGGCCACAAAACTATATTGACTTTTTACAGAATTTTATTTTTAATATTAGTGAGGAAATGAGATACTTTAGAATAGACAATGCCTTTGTAAGAGCAGTACTTCATTCTCTTTCTTAATTATTGTTATTGGATTTATTGAAGTTCCGTAATCGATGATTATTGGTAATGATATGACATGCTATCATTTGTTGTAAACTCACTATGAACAATGAACATGCTTTCATATAATTTTATACTTTTTTTTAGTTGAAAATTTGTAAAAAATACAGTAATGGACTTTCCCTATTGTATATTTACTTGATAGTGTTTCTTGTAATAAATAATAATACTGCACAAAATAATTCGAGTAATGTTTATTAGCTTTTTATTTAAACCATTAATGTTATCAGATAGTGATTTTGTTTATGATATAAACAATATCTTGAATACATAGATTGGTATATGAATTGACATTTCTATTACAGTAACTTTGCTGTGTTGGCTGTATTCGGCGAAATAGAGCTGCCCGTCCCTCCACCAATAAGCATCAAACGCTCATGTCATAATAAGAATTTCAAATAGAGTTCCCGTACAATTTTTTTTTTTTCATAAAATAAATTGCATGTTTTCCTCAGTTATGATTACTTAATATTAAATACGTTCAAAATTTGAAAATAAAATTGCAATCATTTTTGTTTTCAGGGAATGCATGAAATCTTAGCGCCTCTTATATTTGTTTCTCACTGTGATCATCAAGCGTTTTCTCATATATTGGAATGTGATCCTTTAAGGTAAGTTTGCGACTGATCCATAATTTATTGTCAACTTAAAATCATTCCTTTTTAAAGTACTAGAAACTGCATCACTATTATTTGAGTAGCAATGAATACATTATATTTATATAATATTATGTATTCATTTATATATTATGCAAATAGTCTCATATTTAGATATACAATTTCAGCTTAAAGGTCTGGTTAGTTTTTCAACGTTCCTCAGCTTAGTGCAGACATCAGACATTCATAATATAAGGACACAGCTGAATTTATAGCATTGAATCTGGAATTTATACTATTAAAAGGAGATTCAAAATTAAATCTCTTTATAACGACACAATTTGATGTATAAAAATATTCATTGGAAGCATTTTGAGTGTCTAATGTGTCTTCTCTTAATTTTATCCTGAATTTTCAGTCTTCCGTGATGAATGCATAATTCAAAGCTGCAGACTGACTTAACTTTAAATGACCAACTCGAGTTCACCTCACGTATAATCCCAGATCTAAATCTTCCGCCTACCCATCCTCCCACTATAAACCTTCGTACATTCGAAGAATGTGATAGAAGTGATATCCGAGTGCCGTAGCAGGTATATGTTCAATTAGAGACAAGCTGCGAAACACCTGGGCGCTCTTTGTAAGGGTGACCAATTGGATTGTCCAGCAAAAAAGACTCTGTTCTCTGCTGTAAAATCACTTTCTGGTGATTCGGAACCCACCTAAAACTGTGGGTCAAACTCATCCATCACCATCATCCAATTCATTACCCACGCACAGGTCTCAGACCTATGTGGGCTTCATCATCCAAAAAAATCTCACCAGACCTCGAGCCGTGTCTGAAGAAGTTCAACAGTGCGAAATGACCATCACACACATTAAGTAACTGTTTAAAATTCATTGCGGAAAGGTTTCATCATCACATTGTATTTTACATAACAATTATTATAATAATTTTTTTCGGAGGATGAAGCCCTCATAGGTTTGAAACCTGTGCGTGGGTAATGAATTGGATGATGGTGATTGATGAGATGAACATACAATTTTAGTTCTGAACCACCGGGAAGTGATTTTACAGCAGAGAACAGAGTCTTTTTGCTGGCCAATCCAATCGGTCACCCTTACAGAGAGGTCCCAGGAGTTCGTAGCTTGTCTTTATCTGACTGAACAGATACCTGCTACGGCTCGCGGCTATCACTTCCCTGAAGTAATTTATTTATTACTTGTTTGGGTGACCACTAGATAATATTAATTCATAATATAGTTACTGCAAAATTTACTTTTTTTAGTTTTATTTTTCAATTGTATTTATCATTAGATGGAACTCGTGGCTAGAGCACAAGGCTCTCTTATTCTAGCCACGCCAATGTATATTTGGATATATGTGATTTTTGTAACTATTATTGTATTGGCAATAAAGAATTATATTATAATTTGTATTTTGCTACGAAATAGGGCCCTATATTTTATTATCCTCTATCATTTACACTCTTCCACCATTCTCAATTGATAAAGTTGATATAGAAGGGTAAAAATAACTGTTGAAGGCTTTCCACTAAACCTCTATTAATTACTAAAAATTACTTTTTACAGCTTAACATGGGATCTTACTATCACATTTTAGGTATGCTATCTTAGTATGGGGTAATTCATCAAAACAAAACATTAATAGGATGTTTAAGATCCAAAAGAAAGCTGTTAGGTGTATAGGAAGAGTAAATAGATTAGATTCGTGTAGGCCGTAGTTCAAGAGACTTGGTCTCCTAACTGTACCCTGCTTATGTGTGTATGAAGCTACATTTTATGTAAAAAAGATTAATATTATCTTGACGTACACAATAATTATAATACAACAAGCAGAGGAGATTATCACTTGGTGAGTCACAATAGTAGCTTATTCAAACAAAAACCTAGTTGTATTGGTAGGAAACTACATCACGCTTCCGCAGTTTTTAAAGAGTCTTGAAAACATCTTGATTACGGGTAATCGAAATCTAAACAGTAAAACATGATCATATTTTCTATTGCAGTGATATTATATGTGAAGTTCTCAATCCAGATTTCTTGATAGAAGACTGCTAGTAAGTATTCTTGTTTTACTCGTTTTTAAAACCACATTATTATTTACATTTATAGAAATTTGAAGTTTCTTGTGATTTTTGTTGTCGCTTTCTTTTAAAAATTCTGATAAAGAAATTCCATCTATAATATTTACGTTGGAATAATTATTGGAATGCCACGAAAGTTTGAAAACAATTTAATAATATTATTGATGTTTATTTTTAAAGTGATTTCGGGATTTTTAAAAGAAGCAATTCTAAAAGGGACCTGAATAACAAATATATTGTTCCTGATCATATGATTTCATAATATTCTTCAGAAATTATAATATTTTTTATATATGCAGTACATATATTATATCTTTGTATTTTGGTTCTCATCTTGAATAATATAATAGCCTTATTTATGTTGTATCCTCCATTGCCACATTAGCTAAAATTTGCATCTTCTGAGTTTTTTGTTCCATTTATAACAATTGTTCACACTATTACAATATTAGAATAGATTTATAGTAATATCCTATTTTTAGAATTACAAAATCTAGAAGTGCTAGATCATTGTGAAAATGGTATGTGAATGCCAAGTTCTAAAATTTAACGTAAAATATATCAGTTTTATGTTGAAAGAATCAATTTATTTGAAAAAAAGAATTCCATTGTGTGAATTTCATTAAGGACCCGAAAATATAAGGGCCTTATTGAAATCGTGCCGTTGTCCGTTCGTCCGTCTGTGCCCTAGCGCTTGAAAGGAAGATTCTAGGCTCTTGAAACTTGGTATATAGCTTCCTCATAGTCCAAGTGAGATCGCTATTTATTTTGGAGTTTAGGAGTCGAATATAAAAATAATTATGCTGTAAAACAGATTTTCTCTATAGGTTGTATTTGGCTAGTTAAATCAAAACATTGGACAGCTGGTTCATTTCTAATACAATAAAAATTTCAAGATATTACGAAAGCGCAATTATCCACTTCATTTTTACTGTGCAAGCGTTAACGTTTTTATTTTTGATTGTGTTTAAATCTTTTCTTAATTTATTTTAAATTGTCGAATTATATATTTTTTCCTAAAACTGCTCGTAAAGTAGTTCTTTACATACTGAAAACTAATTGTAAAATACCTCTTTACTGCTCCACAAGCGGTAAAGTACTTTACGCTCGCCAGCTGTTTTCTTTACGCTTCTGTTTTGATTTTGGTGCCTTCTCATTGGTGGATCACAGAATCCGTGAAATTGACATAACCTCAACAATGGCGAACGCTAACCAAATCCGCGCACGGTCTGTGATGTTACAAACTCCACCTTTTATTGTGTTGGAATCCAGAACTTCAGTTGTAGGAAAAATATTGTATGTAATTCGCGCGTGAAGCTTCTTTATTGCTCTCGCAAAATTAGTCGCGCTTCACGCTCTTAATACATGAATAACTATTTCCTACAACTGCTCGTAAAGTAGTTCTTTACATACTGAATACTGATTGTAAAATACCTCCTTACTGCTCGGCGAGCAGTAAAATCAGCTGGCGAGCGAAAAAAGTACTTTACCGCTCGCCAGCTGTTTTTGATGTTTTCTCATTGGTGGATCACGAAATCCGAGAATTTATCAAAACCGCATTCTCATAAAAATGGCCCACGCTAACCAAATCCGCGCACGCTAAAATCAGTGATGGAACAAACTACAAGCTTTTATTGGAATCCATAGCTGCAGTTGTAGGAAAATGTATGTATGTAATTCGCACGTAAAGCTTCTTTATCGCTCTTGTAAAAATACTGCACTCCGCTACGCATCGCGCAATTACAGTTTTGACTCGAGCGATAAAGTCGCGCTTATGCTCTTAATACATAAATAACTATTAACAGAAAATATTGAGGTATGATCTACTATGAGATTTGTTGAACAAAATGAAGGAGAAACTGTGAACTCTTTTTTAAGAACTGCCGACTTGCATATTTTTGTGATTTGGGAAGCATAATATGATGTTTATAGAAATCAAAAATAGATAAGTGGTGCTTATTCTTTCAGCACAACTGATGATAATTATAATGGTCCTTGGATACTCTCTTGCATTGGTTAGTTGAATTTGTATAATCGTTCCATAATTAGAATAACGATGGTTGAATACATTTTCGTTTTCTCCTAGTGTAAAGAATACATTCAAAAAAAAATCCAATAAACTGGTTTATTTTTGAATATTTTCAAAATGATTTCTATTCCAGTATGCTCTTCACACGCATAATGGACTCTACTGCCGTTGCCTACCAAACTAGTGATGTTCAACCCACATTGACTGGCTCTTTTCCATCACGAACTGAATCTGGCACGGTTGGTTTTTTTTAAATAATCATTTCCGTTTATTTTTATTCATTTAAATTGATTGCATCTGAAAGTATTAGTGTAGTTATGTTCTCCAATTACAAAATCAAATAAGTTTTTAAATGTCATTAAAAATCATAAAATTATTTATTCACATAAAAAACCTAAGCATACTCATAGCATTAGACCTTTGGCGCCATGTGTAGGAACGGGTTGGCTATAAGGAGTGTTGTGTAGACCAAGTATCATAGTATTAGGGAAGTGATAGGTGAGTGCCGTAGCAGGTATCTGTTCAATCAGAGATAAGCTTCATTCTCCAAAAAAAAATATTACAAAAATCTGTTGGATAATTTTTTGTTTTTTGTTACAGTGTTAGTGATATTTAATTGTCTGTAGTCAGATGTAAGCTTTCTTTATTATTTGTGTTTTTTTTTTCAGGGATTCTCCAGTGATAATCATATGATGGAAAAACTGACATGGATAGAGGAATGTTTGTTCAAATCAAAAGATGAAGTTCTTCACAAGCACTTGACTGACATGAAGATAACGCTGCCAATCTATGGCATAAGGTGGCTGCGTCTGTTGTTTGGAAGAGAGTTTCCTCTGCAAGACCTTCTGGTTCTTTGGGATGCAATTTTCGCTGAAGGAAGCGAATTTCAATTGGTGAATTACATTGTGGTTGCAATGCTTCTCTGTGTTCGAGATCAGTGTAAGTTACGCCAGCTTATTTCCTTGCCAAATTACTCTTTAATCAGTTGCTTTCAAATTATGACATGTAAGAATCTGTTAAACTTCGAAAATTAGATATAACTTGACATAAATTAAATAACTATTTTCCATGTGGAGCTTTTCTGTCACTTGTCTTTGGCAAGGAAAGTGATAGCCGCGAGCCGTAGCAGGTATCTGTTCAATCAGATAGATAAGCTGCGTTCTCGTAGGTCCTGTTTGTAACGGTGACCGATTAGATTGGCCAGCAAAAAAGACACTGTTCTCTGCTGAAAATCACTTCCAGGTGGTTCGGAACCCACCTAAAACTTTAGGTCCAACTCATAAATCACCATCATCCAACTCATTACCCACGCACAGGTCTCAGACCTATGCCTTCATCTTAAAAAAAAAAACTATTTCAATTCTTATTCAAAATAAAGATAGATGAACATCGCAGGGGTGGTGAATAATGAAATTACACCTTTTTAAAGTTGGAACTCTTGTTAGATTGCCACCTTTTGAGTGGTGCATGAAGTATTGAGATAGGAATATTAATAGTATCTCAACTCAACCAATGATAATATTACATAAATAAATATTGATGGTACACAATAAAGAAATAAGCTTCCCCAAGAGACAGTAATGTACATCAGTAATTTATGCTGAGAATTTCTTATTCACAACGCAGTCTTGTATTAGCAAATTACCAATTAGTACTAAACGTTGGGCATTTTTCTTCGCATGGTGACTTGCCAAAAACATAATACATTTATGTACGACTATTTTTTAAAGTAGTTATTAGAGGTTAAAAATTAATGTCATAATGATTCAATTATTTATTTTAGCTGAATGTACAATTACAGTAAAACTTGTCAAGTCAATACTACACAATGTGGTCACAAATTACAAAAAATGTCATAAAATTTCATAACAGAACACAGATAACAATACACAATAATAAGGAGAGAACATAAGTATAAAATAATACTAGAAAATAGCAAGTGTCAATATAATATAGTAGTTATAGATAGCGTACAAACAGTTAATAAGTAATTAAAATCTGATTCCATGAATCTTTTCCATGAAATCTGATAATGGAATAGAATGGGTTTGTGACAAGCGATGACTTTATTCTTGCTTTGAATAAGACAAGGGGCAATTTCTGGATTTCATTTGCAACATATTGTAAAATTTTATGCCAGGTAGCTCGTGATAAATCTTTCCAATCTGACCCTAGGATGGAATATACTATGTTCGTTCCTTGTAGCTTGGGAATGGACTGCATTGGTCAACATATTATAATTCCCAAGGTTTCCACTTACAGCCACAATGCACTGATTAATATACAGGCAATACACTGTCAATGTACCCTTTAACAATAAAAATTGGTTTGCAATGGTTGAGCCAGCCGGGTTATTCCTGACCCTCAAGGCACCTCAAGTCGAACTGCCTCACGTCTCCTCGTTGCGCCTGCTCTTGTGTGTGGTTAGCCTTTAAATTGAAAAATCAAAATTTTAATGTAGAATAATTAAATTTTAATTTTTTTACTATTTTACTTTATTATAGCTGTTAGGTCAAATGTATTAACTCCTATCAAATAAATTGAAAGAGTGGCGTAAAAAAATGTTGATCGATATTATCTTCCTATTCTTCTCTCCTCTCTTCAGTTGCCTGTAGCTAGGTTCAAATACAGTAGTACGTCAATAATCCGGACGTTAAAAATCCGGATTCACGTTTACCTTCCCAGCTCATTCTGTTAAAACGTATTAAAGACTTTGCTGCAAAAAAGCGAACAACTACTGCATTACAAAAATCAATTAGAGACTTTTTAAGAGCCCTGACAATGTATAGAGTGGTGTAATATTCTTCTACTTCGTACAGTAAAAATTTTTTTACTGCACTGTACTTCACTTTTTGTGCTGTATTGTATTATGTATTGTTTCAGTTTCATTAAAGTGCAGTTAACAACAGCTTTAACTGTATTTACCTACTGTACTTGTTTACATACACATTTAAGTGAATGCTCAAGGTTTCAGTCAAGTTTCTATAATTTAAATTATAAAAACAGCCTATTTCCGAAAATCCGAATTTTTTATAATCCGGATGAGGTTTGGTCCCAATTAATCCAAATTATCGACGCTCTGTTGTACAATGATAAATTACTAGTGTTTAATATATTATGACTTGATTATTTCACCTCCAATGCCTTTTTTGTTCTATATTTCAGTACTAAATTCTGGCTACACAGAATGCATGAATATTCTGATGAGGTATCCACCGCAAGCAGACATTGGCTACATCATTAAAAAGGCATTATATCTACAGAAACCTAACGTAAGTCTACACTCCATATTCAGGCTTTATTAAATTGAACATTTCAAAAAGGAATATGTACAATCTGCAAACTAACAATGCTTAATACAAATTTTATGAAAGTTTGTACTTGTAGTTTGTAACATCTATATTGGATCAATATTTCTTTCAGACACTGGAACCAATACGAGAGATTATTGTAACACAGTGATCTATTTATAACACGAGCGATTAGTAAACCTCATACTTTTGTAGAAGCGCAATCGATTTTATTGTAAACTATTCTTCTCCGTATTGGTAATGGTGATGTGACAAACTTTCATTATGAATGAGACTTTTGTCACAATCACAGTATTATTAATTAAAGAGTTGCTATAGTTTTGGCACTCACATGATTCTTAATGTCAGTCATAAAAAAACTTAATATAGAGTAGCAAAATGCTATCCCACGACCTTATTATGTTACTTGTACCGGGTGATTCAAAAACAATGATACAACTTTTAAAATCTGTATTTAATTAAAGAAACCTAATACAACCTTGTGCTATACATCATTATAGAGAGTATTTAAGAAAGTTTGTTCTACTGAAGCAAGTAATCGCAGGGAGTGTGGGGTTGGGATGAAGTGCTCTATTATAGACTGCCTGGGGGCGGATGCGATGCCTGGGGTATTTGTCGTTGAGATATTCACGGACAGATAAGAGCCAGTATGGTGATGCTCCATCCTGTTGGAATATGAATTATGCTTCTCCTTCGAGTGGAGGAAACAGCCGATCTCCAGATAGTTTAGCCCTATTGCAGTAGCACCTTCGCCTCCAAGAAGCCCTGATCTCACACCCTGGAATATTTTCCTATGAGGATGTGCTGCGAATTTGGTGTATTGACCACCTCTACCAGCTAGCGTTGATGATCTGAAACAAGAAATAACAGTAGCTATCCAAATTGTTCTGCCCGATATTCTTATGAGAGTGTGCATCTGGTTTCATTATCAGGTTGGTATCACTCAATTAGTCTGGAGGGGGTCATATCGAGCATCTGTGAACTTGGGTTCCAAAAAAACTTTTATAAATATTCTTCACAGTGATGTTTAACATAAGGTTTCATTGCGTTTATTTAATTAAATAAAGATTTTTAAAGTTTTATTATTTTTTGATCAGTTATCTGATCAGTTATCTTATCCAGTTATCTTATTATATAAACGTATCCATGCTCTCCTCTGTCGACAGAACTCTAGCGCTGGAAAGTGAAGAAGGATGGAAATTATTGAAGGAGGATGAGAGGAAGAACAATGAGGAGAAAAATGAAGGGAAAGACAAGAAGAGGAGAAGATGATGATGATGATGAGAAACAGGAAGAAGAAGAAGAACAATAAGAAGATGATGTCGATGTTGAAAAAGGAAAGGATGAAGTGAGAGAAGAAGAGGTCGGTCAAATTGTAGGGTCGGGCAACTGGATACCAATTCTAACATACAGTCTATGATTACGGGGCAATATCAACAATTCTGTGGAATTTTTAAGTTTTGAACACTTATTTTGAAAAGTTTTGAAGTAAAATAAAAATTGGGCTATGAGATGCACTGAATCAAGTTTGGAGGAAGCTTTTGTGCCAAATTCCGTAAGACAAACAACCCCCCCCCCCCCCTACTCTCTCATATATAGATTGTATTTTTCAGAAATTGGTAGCTCTTTATGCTAAATAACTGTATTAATGGAGTCGGCGTAGCCGAGTTGGCTTATCGCTGGTCTGATCAGCCAAAGGTCCTGGGTTCGATCCCAGTTGAGTACAAGATATTTTTCTCGAGCCACTCCCGTGTTTCGGAGGACACGTTAAGCCGTCGGTTCCGGTTGCATATAAAAAAAGCAGTCGTTAAAAAAAACGGCGAGGTGGAACTACCCGTAAGGGTCTCCCCACCACGAAAAGCCATACGAATTTACTTACTACTGTATTAATGCTAAACGTTGGAGTGGAGAATTATGTTGCATTGTGAATGTGTAGGTTTACAGGGACCCGCCGGTGACAGCCGTCCAGTTGCCGCGTCCTATGCGGCCTGAGGACCAGTCGCCCCCTCCCAGCCCCGTGAGGAGGCGGCCACAGCAGCTGGACAAAAAGCACACCAAACAAGTATCATCCATCGCCAACAGGTAATCTCAACTACAAAAAAAAATGATTTTCAGGTTTAAATAAATTTCTGTGGAAAATCATTTAGGCACGTATTTAAGAATGTACCTTGAGGCTTCCTCAACGTAAGGAAGACTTGAAGATCATTCTCTCAAAAAGTTTTTCAAGTCTTCTTCAATTTGAGGATTACTCTAGGTAGGTTAATGAAGAAGAACTACAAAAAAGACCTACTCATGCTTAGGTTAAAAAAAATACGTGTCGAGGTTCTCTCAATACTTGTAATAGGAAAGGAAGTTTTTCATTTGAGCATTATTTATTTCAAAATTTATTAAAGGATGAAACGTTAGTTTTGATCGCTAAAATAACCTACTCTTGGAGAATTTGATTAAAAATTATCTGTTTGAACGGTTCACTATTTTCACCATAACATTGCTAAACGGCGAGATGGAACTACCCACAAGGGTCTCCCCACCAACAAAAACCATATGCTAATAATAAAAAGAAAAGGCTATTCAAATCTACCTTGATTCAATAAAGCTTTAAGCTAAGCTCATAAATAGATAGGTCTTTAAAAATACGTATCAAGGTTCCCTCAAGGGAAAATCCTTGAGGAATTTTCTTTACGAGCTTAGCCCCAAGTTTTGAACTAGGAATAAAATTACGCCCCAAGGGAATTTCCCCAAACTTGAAAATCATTCACTCAAAACTTTACAAAAGTTTGCCTTGAGTTAAGAAAGCCTCAACTGGGCCGTTATCATATAAAACCATATTATTTCAAAAAGCATTAATATTTTATGACGTGAAAACATCAAGTCTCGACGCAAATGGAAATGCAGATTTGTTGACGTGACACAGGATGACTTTAATTTCTTTCTGCGGAAATGGAAACGAGTATGAGATTTAATTCATTACAAAATTTCACCTCACGTCACGTCATCAATCGTTCGTTTCTGTGTACACCATTGAATAATCAATATTTTTTACTATTTAAAGGAATAAAACAAAATATTTTATTATTTAATCGATAGCCTGCTATGATCTGATTGTAACGCTAGTTCACTTGGCTTTACATCAATTCTTACATCATGATGCTTCAATTATACAATTCGATCTAATAGATGTTCTCATTCAAAACTGTATGTGTAATATTCAATATAATATAATCGAAAACATTCATTATTAATTGGTATATCTCGTTAATTTCTTTATCATTTCAAAAATACAAAAGATTTTTTTAGATGAGTATCTAATTGGGAAATATTCATTCACTTGCAGCTTGAAAAGGTTGTCAACTAAGAGAAATAAAAATTATTCTTTACCTGTCGCTGCCCACCATAGTGAAGGAATTGTGGATGGATTCACTGTACAGGTAATGCTCACTCATCTATTTTATTGTACTGTATTCTATTATGCTTATGTTATACAGTATTGTTAACTTTATTTCACCATATATTTTTTTTCTGCAAATATTGTTACATTGCATTAAATAAAATTGAGAAGTTATGTAATTGATAAAATTGATCATAGGCTATTACTTGACTACCGTGTGACAAGATCATTTATGTTACTTAACGATGATCAGTATTAATATTGTTACAATATCTCTTCAAACCTTCTTAATGTCTTTGCAGGATTACATTAATTATTGTTTTGTAACTTATGCAGATTGATGATCAAGAACAAAATCATACATTTTTTGACTTGTTCTAATTGTTATACATCAACTCTGTGTAAGTTTTTAGATACGATTTTGATTTGGTAGCGCAGTTGGTTGGAGCGCTGTTATAAGATCAGAGGCTCTGGTTGGCTTCGTTTCCTGCAGCCTTGGTTTCGAATCTTATTCAGCCAAGGATGTTATTCATCGTTCACCCATTCACCTCATTACTCACGCCCAAGTCTCCAGACTCATGTGGGCATAATCCGCAATAAAAAATATTGGGCTTAATCTAGTGAAGAAATATATATTGGTCTTAATATAGTGAAGAAATAAAGCAGAAGTCTCCAGACTCATGTGGAAATCATCCCATCCGCAGTAAAAAAATTATTGGGCTTGATCTAGTGAAGATATAAAGCACTTGAAAATCAATAAATTTGATATAGAATGATGAAGAATAGGATGAAAAATAAGTGCAATTTTTATTACATCATTCCACGTATCTACTATCATTACAAAACAAAATAATGTTAACAAAAATGATATAACAATATAATAATTTATTGTTGTACAAAGAATCATAAAAATGAATGCTGTGAAGTTAGGTTCTCATGAGGGAATCCTATGTGGAAGCGACTTTCATTTTGTAGTTTTTATAAGTAAACAATGTTTTGTATTTTGTTTTTATTAGGTTAGTGCCTGTTCGTTTGTAAACAGTGACGATGCGGTGTTAGCGATTTTCTCCATAGCATTATTTCTGGATTGGCCTTGTGTGTCCGAAACCAAGAAAGATTGGCTGACCTACATAAACTACATAATCAATAACTACATTCTTTTTTATAGGAGCCAGCAGCTCTTCTTATACAAGAACTGCGGGAAAATAGAGAAATAATGAACCTCTGCAGGATCAAAATGTTGCAGTACAAGAGCTTACTAGAGAAAAAGACTGATCCTGACAATATAGATGTACAAGTGATCACAGGAATACACGAGGTATTTGCTCTTTATACTAATTTGTAACTGGAAATGTTGAAGTGTCCTATTGCTTTGCATAACAAGTAGTACAATTGTCCGATGTAAGACATTTTTATTATAATCATGAACTTTTGTAAAAAAGTAATTGATTGTTGGCAATATTAATATTGAGTGCTCTAATTGGCCAAACAGTTTTATTATATTCTCAATGTAATATAATAAAGTACTCTTACGGCCAGTTGCACTAAAGAGAACATTAAATTTAACCACCGTAAGATGAGGTCATCTTACGGAGCTCAATAGGGAAGTTGTAGCACTGGCTCCGTCAAATGACGTCATCTTACGGTGGTCAAATTTAATTACCTTTTGTGCAACTGGCCGATAATGTTATAAAAAATTACTTTGAGGACTTCTCTACTTATTAGCAACAAAAGTAGGAGAATTCTTATGGCGATTATTTATTTATTTATTTGAACATTACACAATGCAATAGTATCCTCTAGCTGTAAGCTATTTGAGGGATATTTTATTAAGACACTATATTACAATCAAATTCAACAATGAATAACAATAGATTCCTTTTCGTAATCTATATAACTGTATATAGCCCATTATATTTTCTTTGTAATCCATTGATCTGTCTATTGTCTATTGCACCGTAAAAAATCAAGTCACTTAAACAACCAATCAATATGGTATCGCTCTTCACTCATTGACACTTATCACTTTAATACTCACTTGACACTCCTTTTTTCTACATCATAATGTGTTTCTTATTTTTTATTGAACAACTCTAACCTTCATTAATAAATATTTTTTTTTTTTTTTAGCTTAAACTAAATCATTTATTCTCATAAAATAGACTTTTAATTTTGTTCGAATCTCACTGTTCCTCTGTAACATTCTCAACTCCAATGGTAATGAGTTTAAAAGAAATGGAATTCTACATTCTGGGGCTCTTTTACCATAGGCATTGTTATATCTCTGAGTTCTATAGATTCTATGTCTTAATCTGTAATCTATTTCATTCATTTCTCTATATTCATTCTTGAAATAGTTACGTGACAAGTCTGTATATTTGGCTAGAGCTTCTACTGTCATAATGCCTAATAACTGATGTTCAATACCATTAAAAAGAGTTCTAATAATTCTTTCTATGGTCCTATGCAGTGGCTGTTTTATATATTTTGGTGCCAAGAAATATATAGTAATTCCATAGAAAAGAGTGCTTTGAATCATTGAGTAGTATATCATTATTTTAGTATTAACAGGAAAATAACCGCTTATTCTAGAACATTTGTAAAGTGCAGCTCTCATTATCTTCAAAAGTGAATTGTTATGTGATCTGAATCTCATATCAGCATCAAACGTTATTCCCAAATGAAGGGCGCAGGGGAAAAACCAACATAGTCACAAAATGATGTTTTTTCAGGAGAGCAAAAATAAAGTTAAAAACACGTTATTGTTTTTGTGATTTTTTTCACACATTTCAATTCAGTATGATCAGGCTTGTTCGCTTTTCCCTGGATACCTCATAAAATAACATTTACTGTAAAAAATTCCGTTTTTAAATAATAATTTCTTTTATAAAATCCCATCAGGACTCAGTGGTTTTTTCCCCTGTTTTTTGTTATTCTGTGTTTAAAAACTTGTGTATCAGTTAAATTAGTCAAGTATTAGTTAAATTATAAGTTAGTTTGAAATAAATGACAATTTAACAAACTGGAAAATATACAAAAACGGAATTTATTAATTTCGAATTCCTCAGTGCTGTTAATTCATACTGGAGACTTCTACAATGGCAGATATTGACAAAAGCATTGAATAGCTGTTGGAAATCGATGAATGCTACTGTACAAAAATATCAGTCACCGCCGGTAATCGAACCATGGACCTCCCAACCAGACGACGATATTCATCATATATTAGATAAGAACTGTAGCCATAATGTCTATCAATGCCCGTAACCGTAAAGAAACTAAGAACTTGTGCAAACAGCAGTGCTGAACGAACTACTGCGCATGTGCCACGACCACATGTGTTGGACTGCGTTGTATCTTTCCCAGTTTCAACTGGACTGAATTGGTTATTTCCCTGTTGTAGAAATCTTTCAGCTGCTATAACTTGAGACTGAGTTGTTTCTTCCTCAGTACGCTCTGTCATGTTAAACTACAGCTGATAAAGTAATGGTTGCCACCATAAACTCAATTTTATAATTTTTGAAATGTTGGTTTTTCCCCTGAACCCTTCAAATGTTTAATACTCTCACAAAAATCAAGTTTTTGACAGTCACATCCATTCATGATTTGATTCTTTAAACATTCTGTTTTATGACAGGTTAACTTAACTAATTCATTTTCATTAACTTGAATTCTCTGATTCTTAAATACTATTACTTTAGTCTTTTGTGAATTTATTTTGAAATGATTATTAAAGAAGTACTTAACTGCTAACTCAAGATCTTGTTGTATGTGTCTTAAACCTACTTTTAAATCTTTATGTATTATATACAGAATATTATCATCAGCATATTGCATAACTTTACTTTTAAATTTTAGGCTGGCGAAATCATTTACATATATGTTAAATAAAATTGGCGATAATATGCTTCCCTGGATCAATCCGCATGTTTGTTCGTAACTGCTACTAATACAAGTACCTATTTCAATCTGCAGAGTTTTATCTATGAAATAGTTCCCGAACAACCCTAGTAATTTGCCACCAATACCTATTCTACTTAATTTATGAATCATGTTTTCATAATTTACAAGGTCAAACGCTCTTGTCAGGTCAGTTGTTACAGATATAACAAATTTACTATCATTTAAAGATCTATTAATGTCACCTGTCATATTTTCCAGTAAATCAATAGTTGAACTTCCGGGGATGAAACCATATTGATTCTCATTTATTATTCTGTGTCTAGTTAGATGTTGTTGCAACTGCGCACCCATAAAATGCTCCATAATCTTCATGAAAACTGAAACTGATCCCACTGGTCTGTAACACCCCAGGTCTTTTTTTGATCCCTTTTTAAAAATTGGTCTGAGATGTGTTACCTTCATAAGTGGTGGTATATTTCCAGTCTCAATAATTCTATTAATAAAATGTATCAATATCAATCTCAGGTAGAATATATTGTTTATTATATCCTGTGCTTTGATCCTATCTGGTCCTGGTCCTGATTTTCTGTTTAGTTTATACATGACAGTATAAAGCGATTCCAAGTTCATCTTTCTGAAGTTCATACTTAATCTATCTCCTATTGAATAATTTCCTTCATTAAAACTTTGTGCTAAATCAAACGGTTGCCCATTCATGCCAGCGATGATATCTTCGATTGCTGATTTAAAATTATTTTTGAATTTTTCTGTCAAGTCCTGCATATTTTTTTCATCTGTTACTTTAAAATTATTCTTTATTGATTCTATTATAGTTGGTTTACGTTTTTTATTTATAAATCGATTTATAATTTCCCACGTTTTTTTAGTGTTATTAAAGTTGTCAGAAAACAATTTATGATAATAGTTTCTCTTTTCTATACGAATCTTATTTGTCAGTTCATTTCTTAGTGTTTTAAATTGATCTCTTAGTTCTAAATTATTTTTGTCTCTTTTCAACCTTTGCCATGTGAGATTTTTTCTATCAATCAATTGCTTGATATTATTATTGAACCAGGGATTTTGTTCTTGTTTTTTATCTATTTTTATCTTTATTGTACTTTTATCATAGATGTCTTTAAACTTTTTCACTATTTCATTATATATATCTGATGGGTCTCTTAAATCCAGTATTGGCCACCAATTTTCTTTTTGAATTAATTCATTAACCTTTCTTGTGCTGATAATATTCTTATGCTCGTTCTCTATATCTATATCTGAATCTTTACTAAAACTTATGAAATTTTGTTTTCTACTATGAACGCAGTGTAGGAGTTTTCATCGTTTAGTTTAACATTAACATGGTCTAAGCAAGATGAAACCAAAACATTATTATAGAACTCTTCTCTAGTGGGCTTCTGGATACTGTTATAAAGACCATTCGAATACAACACACCCAGATAATCCTCTGATCCATACCTATCATTCAAATAACAAATATTAATGTCACCCATCATGATAATATTCTTTTCGTTTTTAATTTTAGGCATTGTTAGAAATTTTTCCAATTCTTCATTGAAGAGATTTAGATTTTGGTTTAGAGGTCTATAAAATGCTGCTATTAGTATTGACTTTTCCCCATTATAGATTTTCAAGCATAATAACTCTGCAGATACGAAATCATATTCTATATTCTCTATCTTTAAATTTTCTCTATAGAAGATTCCTAATCCTCCACCCCCTCGGCCATCTGGCCTACATCTGAAAACATTCGAATATCCAGGGATCCCATATAAATCAACTTCTTCCATCCTCAAATTAATTTCACTTAATACTATTACATCTATACTACAGAGCACTTCATTTAATTCTGATTTCAGTGTATCCCAATGTTTCCTGAGCGATCTCACATTGGTACTTAAACAAATAAGTTCATTATCTACAGAGTTATCTATCCGTTTTAAAAAATTTTTCGATTCATTCCAGTTTTGGAAATTTATGAAGTTATAATTTACATTCACATCGTCCTCATCTAAATCTTGCATATTCACTAATAATTAATGTTCAATTTTTGTCGAGTCGACACTTTACAGTTCAACGTAAAATCAATCACTAATAGAATATCTTTCCTAAATTTCAAAACTATAATTTTACTTGCCATAATCAGTTTTATTTAAAAGTGTTTGCATTGCTTTTATGTAAATGGGACAGTTTGTGTCATTGACTTTATGATTATGACTTTTTTTCAGCTTTCTGCAATTTACGCATGATGGGCTCTGTGATTTATTTGGACAGGCTTTGAAATCATGGCCTTCTTGAGCGCAATGACCACAATTTTGGGATTTGCTCTTACAATATTTGGAAATATGTCCAATACCTTGGCATTTGAAACATCGTGAGAGAGCGACATAGTCTTTAACTCTACACCATGTCCAATCCACATATAAGCGTGCTTTATTGATTATTTCTCGCCGAATTTCTGGAGAGCATTCAATGACCCAATGTGTGGTCTTTCTATCTTTTTGCCCTACTTTGAATAATGGGGAAAAATCCTTTTCAAATTTACTTTGTTCCAATGTGCTAGAGAAATTCCTATTGAATACTTCAACTCTAAGATCCGTTTCATTAACCTCAATTGGGACATTATATATTATAATTCTCGGCTTTTTCAACTCGGGTACGCTTATTTTAAGATTTTTATTTTCTATGATATTTTTACCAAGTATTTTATTCTTATCTTCAGATGAGTCCAAGACTAACAGAACTCCACCACCACGCACATTTACTGCTTTTTTAATTTTAAGAGATTTTTCTCGCGGAATATTTTTTCTCAGAGATTCTCTTATTTTTACTCTAGATTCACTTTCACTTTCTGATAATATGCTGGGTTTCACAATAACAACGTTATCCTTTTTCACTATCTGCCGCAGTTGTTGTCCCATTTCCGGTTTTTGCTGCTTCATTTTATTAATTTTTCCAGGTAGCTGTACCACTTCTGCAAACGATCTTGCAGTAGCAGTAGTAGTAGGCGGCTGTCCTCTGTTGAACTCGGATGAGAGCTGGTTGATGCTTCTTTCCAACTTCTCCAATCTGCTTACAACCTCGTTCTTCTCTTTTTCCTGGGTCTTCTGTCTCGTTTCGACTCTGGTTATTATCAACGCCAGCTTGTTGCACAGTGAATTGTATTGGTCGAAATCGTTTCTAGAGAACTTTTTTTTTCAAAAGTTTCACTGCCCCAATTTATGAGATCGGAGTATAATTCGTGAAGAGTTCCCACGTCTTCCAAAATACTATGGTCCATGATGTTGGATATTTTGCTCACATTTTGGTCATCCACGTAGTTCAGGCTGCGACTCTCAGTGTTTAGTAGGCTGCTTGGATTTTCATCTTCTTCCTCAAACTCTGTTGCTAGTAGAGGTGGCAATTTCACCGGTGAATGAAGTTTTGCCGGTCTATTCATAATTGAATTACTTCGAGAAAATTAACTTCATAACACTTGAACAATTTTTCAATATTCGAATAAAACGACAAGTTTAAATTTGCTGACAGCTCGATTACTGTTAACTATTTCTACAACTAGTCTACGTTAGCACTACGATGTTTACTCTATCGCGTTCGGCTGAATACTGTTTTTTTTTTTTTTTTTTTTTTTTATTATTTAACTTATGATCCTTTTTTATTTGTCATAAAATTAAAAAAAATGAAGTTAAAAAACAATATTAATATAATAATAGATAATTTTTTAAATAAATAATAATTATTATAATAACCTTAATTGCATGTAAACAGTATTAAATAGAAAATCACAATATTCTTTTGCATATTATTTTCAATTGTTTTTTGCCATAAAATCATTTAATTTTTTCAATGACTCTCGAATAGTTTCTACATATTTGACAAATTCTTCAGCAATGGCTGGATCTCTCTTTGATAGTAAATTGTTGAATGTTTCTTCCTTGTCCAGTAACTCAGCGAATTTTGTAGCTTTCAACATAACTTTTTCTCCATCTTCAAGAACATTCACAGTTAGCATCATCTTCTTATTCAGCTCGGCTTTGGTGATTTCTTTCAATTCTTTTACCTTTGCTAGTGACAGCTTTTGTTCACTGTTATCTGCCATTTGGTTCACCAGTAGTTGTGTTTCACTTAGATGTGAAATTAAATTCTCAGCATCATCTATTTGCAAACGCTGAGCCATAATTTTTAGTGGTAGTACGTGCTTTTGACAATTCAAAGGAAAATACTGTAAAGCACTTGGCAGTGGAGGCTTGCCACTGAGTCGATTTTTTCGAAGTGGAACTTTCAAAAATAGCGATATTTCATCATTCAGCGTTCCTCTCAAGTTCAACAGAGCACCTTCTTCTTCATTTTCAGACGATGTAAACTCAGTAATTATTTGCATAATTTTATTCCTTTCGTCTTCAATTTTTTTTTGGACCTCCACTGAGTAGCATATGGATGGATTCGGAAAAAAATGCAACTTTACCTTCAATACTTTTGTCCATCTGCTCCACACGGGAGGCAATTATCTTATGCGAGTTCTCTAAGCTCTGAACTTTGTCGGAATATTGCATATCGGAAATCGCTTTCTTATAGCTTTTAATCTTCTGCTCATCAAAAGCCAATGCGCATTTCTGGTTTACGTACATCATTATGAAATCACGATCTGTTTCGGCATTCAAAGAAAATTTCTTGATAATGTTATCAGTGACTTCTTGTTTCAGAGTAGTAATGTCTGCTTTGAGAACCTCAGTTTCTTTTTCTAAATCTTTATATTCTGTGAAAGTAGTACAAAGCGTCTGTCGAAGGGGTGTTAAATCACTATTATTTAAATCATTATTTTTTTTTTTTTTTTTTTTTTTTTGAGGATGAAGCCCACATTGGTCTGAGACCTGTGCGTGGGTAATGAGTTGGATGATGGTGATTGATGAGTTGGACCTACAGTTTTAGGTGGGTTCCGAACCACCGGGAAGTGATTTTACAGCAGAGAACAGTGTCTTTTTTGCTGGCCAATCTAATCGGTCACCGTTACAAACGGGACCTACGAGATCGCAGCTTATCTCTCTGATTGAACAGATACCTGCTACGGCTCGCGGCTATTATTTATATACATTCTTAAAGCAATAGACAATTGTGCAAACTATTAGCAAGACTTTTTCAATGTGTCCTATTCCAGTAGACTTTTCATATGGTTATTCTGAATAGCTCACTACTACTAGTCGAAAGATTTATGTTTTGTGAAGCAGAAAACATGACTGAAGCACATTAATCTGCTGAGCTAATAAGCGGTTGCCTTAGAACGACGAAACTGAATTCTTCAAAGCTTATGATGGGATTATGTTAGGTTGAACACCAAATATGGTGATGAAAATGAATAACCAAGGCATTGTTTAAAAACCCTTAGATATTCTGTTTTCTTGAATTAATGGGAAATCTACAATGCCTCTCCTTGCAAGTTCAAAATATTATTATCGATATAAATAATGTTTTTTACTTTGGCATAGCAAAGAAGTAAGATTTAAATTCAATGTTTCCTCTGGTAGTCTAATATATAAACGTCTTAGCGCTGTCTTTTGTTGACGAAACTTCTGCCTTAACTGGATGTATTGAAGAAGAGATTGGTGGACATGAGGAAGAAGGAGAAGAATAACAAGAGGAAAAAGTCAATTTCAATTTCAGTTTCAAAAATGAGTAGGAGGAGAAAAAGATGAATAATAAGAATAAGGGGATGAGGGATAAGGAAAAAGAGGCTAATAAATTGCATTTCTCAATAGATTATGTCACGTTCTAGAAACCGAGATTAAATTGAATCGAGCAGCATTCTAATAATGATTCAAATCTTCTCCTTCCTCTTCTCAGTCTTCGACCTCTTCCTCTTCCCAGACTCGACTACTACTCTACGACCATGCGGACAAAAGACTTAAATTTTAACTTTTTTAGGTTAAGTTATTCTAGTGTTAATTTAGTATTAGTGATCGTGCTTTGCTTCTGGGTTGGGTTGATGCAGGTCGGCAGTCCTCTAGATGTCGCTTCCTAACACACCAGCTCGCTCGGCCTCAACCTCTTCCATTCCTAACAGTTCAATCGGTACTGGGCTCATACTATCTAATGATCTTTTGCCTTATGATAAACATTGTTTTAGGGCTTGTCACTTGAACGCACAATCTCTACGATGTCACATAGACGAACTCAGAGCAATCTTCCAGTTCAACAACTTCGATATAATAGGAATTTCTGAATCTTTTTTAAAACCAAGTATTTCATCATCTCAAGTAGCTATATCAGGATATAATCTTTTCCGTAACGATAGGTTGAATAGAGCGTGTGGAGGCGTTGCAGTGTATGTTAAAGACGGTATCAAGACAAAAATACTTACTGTGTCCGAATCCTTACCAGGTGAAGCTAGGCCAGAATACATGTTATTGGAGTTAACTTTGTCTAGGTCTGATAAATTGTTACTTGGTGTCTGTTATCGCCCTCCAAAGATTGGTTATTTTACTGACTTTGAAAATGCTTTACTGTCTTTCATGCCTAATTACAGTCGTATCCTACTAATGGGAGATATGAATACGGACCTCAACATGGCCCATCATAACTTCGACTATACCCAACTCACTACTATTTTTGAATGTCTCAATCTGACCATACTGCCACTAAATCCCACTCATCATACTAATGTATCTGACACTTTCATTGACTTATTAATTGTTAGCGACCCTGATGAGGTGATTCACAAGAACCAAATCTCAGTTCCAGCTATTTCTGGTCATGATCTGATTTACTGTGTACTCTCCTATAAAGCTCCCAAGCCTGTACCAAAATTTATAACTTTCAGAGATTTTAAACATATGGACGAAGAAGCATTTATGACTGACGTAGCTCAAACAGCATGGAACGAAATATTAGCTTTGTCTTCGGTTGATGCAATGGCAACCACTCTAGAAAACAAGATTTTGAATCTATATGACAAGCATGCACCAACTGTGACTAAACGAATTAATAGCAAACGACCTGTTAAATGGATAACTGATGAAATTTTGCAGCTCATGGCACAAAGGGACTCAGCTCATAGGAAGGCTAAAAGAACAGGTGACATTGACAACTGGACCACTTACAGACGCTTACGTAACAAAGTAAAACAAGAACTTCGTAACTCCAAGATTAGGTACATGAACTCTTTTTTAACTGAAAACCGACTCAATTCATCATCGTTATGGCATGGTATCAAACAGTTTGGAATTGGGAAACAGAAATCACATACTCAAATCGACCTTTCGCTTGATGATATTAATGAACATTTTGTATCCCAATCTTCTCAACGTGATGAGACAGTAATTGAAAACCATCTAGAAAGTCTAATTGATCAAGTTTCCAACTCTCCTATTCCACCAGCCTCCCAGTTTCAATTTCGTCCAATTTCTGAGCATGAGGCTCTCAAAGCTATCCAGCATATTCACAGCAATGCAATGGGAGCAGATAAAATTCCTATCAAATTTATCAAGAGAATTCTCTTTGCAATTCTACCTGTAATAACTTACATATTTAATGCTTCTCTTCAAAGTGGTCTCTTTCCTAAAAATTGGAAATATGCTCATGTTCGCCCTCTTAACAAAGTTTCATGTCCAACTAAAGTCGAAGACTTCAGGCCTATAAGTATTTTGCCAGCAATTTCCAAAGCACTTGAAAGACTTGTTCATTCACAAATAGTCGAATTTCTTGAAAAGAATAGCAAACTTCATAACTTCCAGTCTGGTTTTAGAAAATTCCATTCCACAGAAACAGCTCTACTGCGTGTTACTGAAGATATCAGGTCGTCCATGGACCACAGAAAGTGTACCATACTGTGTCTGTTCGATTTTTCCAAAGCTTTTGATACTGTCGACCACCAGATCCTTCTCAACAAATTACTCCTCCTTGGTTTCAGTCACAAAGCTGTAAAATGGTTTCATTCTTATCTCATAGGCAGAAAGCAATGTGTCACTGATGGTGAATTGCAATCAGAGTGGAAAAATGTAATTCATGGCGTCCCCCAAGGTTCAATTCTTGGCCCCCTTTTATTCACATTGTATGCAAATGATCTTTCTTCCATAATTAGGTTTTCAAAATTTCACACCTATGCTGATGATCTTCAAATTTATTCTAGTTGCTCTGTTAGAGACCTTCACCAAACCATCCATAATATGAATGAAGAAATAGTGAAAATCACTGAATGGACTAAAAAAAATGGCCTCAAACTTAATCCACTCAAAACTCAACCTATTATAATTGGCTGCTCTCATTTAATCAATGGCATAGACTTCCAATCAATTCCAAAAATCACTGTTGATGGGACTAGTATTTCCTATTGCAAATCAGTAAAAAAACTTGGGAATCATAATGAATACTACTCTTGACTGGACTGAACATGTTGTAGGCACCTGCAAAAGAGTTTTCTCTGCCATGCACTCTTTGAAGAAAATGCAAGACATCCTTCCTAGGCATATCCGACTATTACTTGTCAAAACTCTCATTTTCCCATACTTCATGTACTGCAATTCAGTTATAAACGATATGACAGTAACACTCAATGAAAGGTTGCAGCGTAGTCAGAACTACTGCATGCGTTTTGTTTACTCCCTACAACGTCATGAGCATATAACCCAATCCTACATTCATAGTAACACCTTAAAATTACCTGATCAGAGGCTTATCAGAATACTTAAACTTCTAAAAAGCATTCTCAATAGTGGAACTCCTAAATATTTTAAAAATGATTTTAAGTTTGTGTCTGAAGGTAGGAGAAACAACGTTTCCCACACCAGAAATGGTAACAGAACTCTTAGGATGCCAAATCACCGGACAACACTTTATACTAAGTCTTTTGTTGTTAGCGCTTGCCGTGCTTGGAATCTACTCCCACTTTCAATTATGAATCATGAGAGCCGAGTGGGCTTCTCCCTGTCTCTGAGGAGACATCTATTGGAGAAAATGGCAGCGTCTGTCCGGCCTTGAGGCAACTGCATGATCAATAATACTATAATCCTTTAAGTTAGGTTAGGTTATTATCTATAATCTAAATTATTCATCTATTCGTTTTTATAATACTTTTTTTTGAATCCACAAATTATTTTTAATATGCTTTCATTTTTTGTTTTAATGTATAAATGTATAATGTGAAACTTTTTAATTTTAATTTATCTCATTTGAATTGATTTATTGCATTTAGATAACCCATTTTAGAATATAAATCATACACATCAATGTAAACTAGTAGGCCATGATGAGGTAAAAGGTTAAGTGTAAGAATGGCCTCAATGGCCAAGACTTCGCCTCTTTGTGTAATTCATCTCTCAGATCCAGGCTCTATTTTTGTTGTTTTTTATTTTTTAAACAATCGCATCCATAATTTGTAATTTACCTTAAAATAGTTAATATAGTTGTATTTATAATCTTTTCTACTCAAACTATTCAACCATTATATTTACTTTTCAAAAGCAACTGTACTTAACTTCAACTAGGGGATCTGAGAGTTGCTAATATTAATAATACTTCTATCATTCATTCATATACATTGTAAATTTACACAAATAAAGTCATCTGAATCTGAATCTGAATCTTCTTCTTTTCTTCACCGTCTAATGAATAAATTCATTATTAAGAACCCGACAGGACCTTATTGAGATCGTCCTGTTGTCCGTTTGTGATCTTGCTCTTAAAAAGAAGATTCTAGACTTTTGAAACTTCGTATACGAGCTTCCTCGTAGGCTAAGTGATGTCCCTATTGATTTTGGTCTTTGAGGGCCGATTTATGAACGGTTCTTATCAAAGAAATGACTTTGATAAGTCATACTTAGCGGCAATAAGCCTTACTTACACTTACAAGTTCACAAAGTGATAAGCTAGCGAGTAACTGTAACACTAAAAGCCAACCCAGCTCCCCCCAACAAAGGCCTGACTACTGATAAATAATTTAACACTAATAATTCACATTAAACAATACTAATTTTCACTAATATAAGAATTACACTACATAAATATGATGGGGACAGCTGGGTCCGCTTGTAACCTGACTTAACCTGTCAGCTAGTGAACTCACCCAGTATAATCAATGCTTCAACTTGAGTTCGTATTTATGACACTTACTTAAAGAACTTCTTTACTTGAAAGTCAAGTCTTAAAATCGGGACCTCAAATCCGTTCTTAGCTGAGATAGGTAGAGAGCTATCTTGAACCCGTTCTTGATATGGTGTTGTATCATATTTTGGCTTCATTTTTAGTACAGCATCGGCTCATCAAAATAAAATCATCATATTCTATTTTTGCACCATTGCAATGTAATTCACTGTATATTTGACTCAGTGAAACTATTTCCTTTATTTAAATCTACCACTAACCTATAAATTTTTAGTTTAAAAATTTCTCACTTATGATGAAGAAATGGAATGGATGAAAGTTCTTTGGTCTGCTAGCAGATAGCGCTCACAACACTACATCAAATTCTATTATTTTTTCAAATTCGAAAACAGAAAATAATTTAAAAGATTGGTGTTGTAATAATTATGTAACAGTAACTGTAAATTTACATGCAGTGCAGTATCTTTATCTTTTCATATGTAATTTTATGTTTGTTAGTGTCTGATATTATGACTCAAGTTTAGGTTAGCATGTGACTACATTCAATGTAATGAGAGCCTTTCCAAGTCGTTCTTAGAGGAACGTAAGTTACGTTCATAAATACGGCCCTGAGGGTCAAATGTACAAATAGTTATAGTGTGCTATTAAAGGGTGCTTGCACTGTGGAGCATCCAATACTCGATTGTAGCCAACATCGCAAAGAAATCTAGCACACGCTGTGAAATGCTGGTATTCACATGGCTCCAATCTGTCATATACCATTCTAGAGCATGTGCTTGACTTTGCAATGGGGATATAACATAATATTCCAGGGGTGTAGGAAACCATCTAAAAAATAGTTTCTTTTGGTATCTCATCTTCATTA